>OU893332.1:5937667-6100214 GCA_918026875.4 Diatraea saccharalis | reverse complement strand
GATGGAAATATATGTTCGATTGTTTTTTAATATTATACAGTAATTTACTAATAAATAAGAATAAGAGAATAAAAGACAAAACTTATTTTAAGTATCTATACAAAATTTATTTTAAGTTTTGCTTGCGTTTTTCGACTGAATATTTCTTTTTCTATTAAGTGTCAACTGGCAACACTTTTTCTTTGATGTATGGTGCTTTGTGTCCTTTAACACCTTTTATTTGAAGATAGAACTTACTGACCTTTTCTACGCAATTTCAAACTGTAAACCCGACATAACAATAGGCGGACTTGAAACCCCACCGCCCCGATTCCACCAGCTACTCGTGACCTCCCCGGGCTGCTCGCAGCCCGGGGCAACCAAGCGAAAGCTAGTCTATAATATATAAAGCTTAATTACCACTGACTGACTGACTGACTCACTCCATGCTTTTTTCAGGCAGAAGGAGGTGGTAAATGACGTTTTTATGTATGGAGACTGACAATATATTTTTTTAATGAGTTGAAATGGTATTCCTATGCAGCCAAAAAACAAAATGGCGGCGAGATAATTTTTTTAATTTCTAAAGTATACACTCTACGATTACGATATTCAAAATGGTCATAGATTTGGCTAAAAAAATGACACTGAAAAAAGGTTTGATTAAAAAAACAAAATGGCGGCCGAGATATTTTACCTAGAAAATTGTCATTTTTTGACCTCTGTTCGGGCGGATGTCGTTTCTTTTGTGGTGGGTTTGGATGGGGGATTTTTACGCTGGTGACTCGGAAGTATAGTCGATTTTCACGTATGGGGAGTTTTCATTTGCGCTTCAACATGGCGGCGGCGGTGGCGGCCATTTTGTTTCGGCAATGAAAAATCGCCATTTTCCAGTGAGATTTTCTGCAAGATGGCGGCGTCGGACGGGTTCGCGTCGTATGGGGCGGTCGTGGGGCTCGCTGCTAACTTTTTAAGTTGGTAATAATTTCTACCATTTTCGTGGTAGTTTAGGAGATTTTGGGAGAAAAGTGAAATTTTGAAATACGCACTTTTCGCGGAAAACAGACTCGATGCGGTATGGCGCCGGGGGAGCCCTTTGACTTTTGGTAGTTTTCGTTTCCACGAGCTGACAACCCTGGGCTCCACGGTAGAAAACATTTTTTTCGACATGCCCTCATAACCCGAATTGTTTGGGAACCTGGGTGGCCAGCGGAGAAAATCTGTGAATAAGGTGTCACGCCAAATATAGTCGTGACTATGGGAAAATTATGAAACTCGGAAAAATCAATATGGCGGCGGCGGCAGCGACCATTTTGTGATTTTTTCACTTTTTCGAAAAATTCAAACGCACTTTTAGCTCACATGGCAACATCGGAGCTCTTTGCCTTGTATGGACCGGTTATTAGTCTCCGCCGGCTATTTCTTATGAGGTGAAAATTTTCCCCGATTTTAGGGTAATTTCGGAGATTTACCCCAAAAAGGTGAAAAGTAGAAGGAGGCGTTTGAGAATTTTAAAAATGCTTTTCCTCGACGGAGGGCACTCTCAGAAATGACATTTGGCCATTCTGAACGTCGTCACCTGGCAACCCTGGTAGGAGCGGCGATTTGAAAAATTTCGCCCATTTTTTACTTTGTCGACTTTAGCGAAGTCAGTATTGCCACTAGGAAAATGGTAAAAAGTGCATCGGATGCGCTATCGAGTTGGCCACACCGGTACGGAGCCGGATTTTCAAAATTCAAGATGGCGGCCAAACCAGCGGCCATTTTATCCGAAAAATTGGGTATCGTCACCACGTCGAGCCGATTTTGACGCACTTGGCGACATTTGTCAGAGTACTTCCGGGGAAATAATTTTTAGGCAAGTAACTAAAGTGTTGCCAGGTGAAAAAAAATCTCGAAAATTTTTGATACTTTATGAGATTTTTGAGGAAACAATTTTTGTCGAATTTTTGAACTTTTTTGATGCAAATATTTTTATTTTAACTTTTCAAGATACCCGATGGAAAAAATAGAACGATCGACTGGCAACACTGAGAGCAAACAACCTTTGAAATTCAACCTCGATTTTGACCGACTTGGCAACTCCGCAGGTATTTGGCATATATGGAGCTATTGTGTATCTCTATAGACACTTTCATGTGGTGGAAAAAAATTACCCGATTTTAGGGTAGTTTTTGAGATTTACCCCAAAAACTGTAAATGTCAAAGGAACAATTTTAGAACTTGAAAATTGGTATCCGACGATGGAGGGCGCATCCCGAAAACACATTTGACTGTTTTCATCGCCTACATCTGGCAACCCCGGCAGCTACGGCGGTTTGAAAGTTCAATGCCCACTATTCACGTTTTGGACTCTAGCGCAGTCATTATAGCCGCTAGGAAAATAATAAAAACTGCGTTGGATGCGCCAGTAGATGGGCTACATAGATCTGAGGTTGAAATTTTAAAATTCAAGATGGCGACTTAAACAGCGACCGTTTTATCTAGAAAATTGATCATTTTTCACGATTTTCACTTTATAGAGCTGATTTTGGCGTTTTCGATAACATTTTTCGGAATACTTTTAACAAAAATATTTATTCAGCTGAAGTGTTGCCAGATGAAAAAAAAACGGTAAACATGTCATTGATGAAAAATATTAAAATATTTTTTTACAATGATTTTACTGTTTAATAAATTTTTTACTGTTGCATTTATAACATAATTGATGGAGTAATTTGAGTTCTAGCAACACTGATAGTAGTCACCATATTAATTTCAAAATGATTCTGACTGAGTTGGTGACTCGGAAGCTTTGCATATATAAACCGTTTCTGTATCTTTACTCAATCTTTACGTGGTGAGAAAAAGAAATCCAATATTTTCACCAGAAAAATAAAGTGAGCGAGAAATTGTCATTCGGTTAGATTAGAACTGCGACTAAAACAAAAAGCGAGCGAAGCGAGCCATAAAAAGTGACCAATTAGAGAGATTTGATTAATTGGTAAGGTAAGAATTGTGACTAAAATAAAATGCGAGCGAAGCGAGCTATAAAGAACACCACCAATAGAAATCTGATCAATCGGTTATGTTAGCACTGTGACTCAAACAAAAAGCGAGCGAAGCGAGCCATAAAGGTTAACTATTAAGAGAGATTTGGTTAATTGGCAAGGTTAAAACTGTGACTAAAATAAAATGCGAGCGAAGCGAGCCATAAAGAACACCATCATTAGAGGCCTGGTCAATCAGTTAGATTAGAACTATGAATAAAACAAAAAGCGAGCGAAGCGAGCCATAAAAAATGGAGACCTGGTCAATTGCTTAAAGTGCTGTGACCAAAATAAAGAGCGAGCGAAGCGAGCCATAATGCTAGACCATTAAGAGAGACCTGATCAATCGATTATGTTAGCAGCGTGTCTAAAACAAAAAGCGAGCGAAGCGAGCCATAAAAAATGGAGACCTGGTCAATTGCTTAAAGTGCTGTGACCAAAATAAAGAGCGAGCGAAGCGAGCCATAATGCTAGACCATTAAGAGAGACCATCGATTATGTTAGCAACGTGTCTAAAACAAAAAGCGAGCGAAGCGAGCCATAAGGAGTAACTGTTAAGAGAGATATGGTTAATTGGTAGGGTTAGAACTATGACTAAAATAAAATGCGAGCGAAGCGAGCCATAAAGGACACCATCAATAGAGACCTGGTCAATCGGTTAGATTAGATCTGCGAAAAAAACAAAAAGAAAAAGCGAGCGAAGCGAGCCATAATAAATGGAGACCTGGTCAATCGGTTAAGGAACTGTGACCAAATGTGCTTATAAGTGTGCTAGAAAATGTATTACTATTTTCACGGTTTTTACTTTATAGAGCAGATTTTGGCGTTATTGATAACATTTTTCAGATTACTTACAGAAAAAAAATGTATTCAGTTGAAGTATTGCCGGATGATAAAAACAGTTTTTTTTTTGATATTGTGATTTTTAGGAAATTTTCTATTGAATAAGAATAAAAGACTACAAGGCGATGTATACAACCTTTATTTTAAGTTTTCTTACGTTTTTCAACTGAATATTTCTTTTTATGTTGCGTGTAAATTGGCAATCTTTTTTTTTATGTATGATGTTTTGCGTAATTAAAGATCTTTTATTTGAAGATAGAACTTACTAACTTTTTCTAGGCAATTTTATACTGTAAACCCAACATAACAAGAGGCGGTCTTAAAACTCCAATATCTGTATTAACTAAATATTAATTACTTTTGAATAAGATTAAGAGAATAAATGACTACAAGCCGATCTATTCCAAATTTTATTTTAGTTTTGCTTGCGTTTTTCGAATGAATATTTCTTTTTCTATTTAGTGTAAACCGGCAACCCTTTTTCTTTGAAGTATGGTGCTTTGTGTACTTAAATATAATTCATTTGAAGATAGAACTCACTAACTTTTTCTAGACAATTTCGAACTATAAACATAACAAGAGGCGGACCTAAAATCCCACTGCTCTGATTCCATAAGCGACTCGTTTATGCTCAAGAACTTTACAATAAGAAAGGCAACAAAAACTTGTATAGGTTTATAATGACATATGGGTTAGGTTAGGTTAGTGTATGAAAAACAACGCACGAGCCGAGCGAGCGTAGCGAGCGTGCCGCGGCAGCGGCCGGCGAAGTGCCAGAAACGAATCGCTTTTGTTGATGGTAACATTTGGTTTATAATGTTTAAAAGATGATCGTGACCATTTTAATTTCAATTTTGATTTCGATGGACTTGACAATTCGGGATCTTTATAATGAGAGACTATAATTTATTTGGAGTTTTGCTTGCGTTTTTTGAATAAATATTTCTTTTTCTGTTAAGCGTAAACTGGCAACCCTTTTTCTTTGATGTATGGTGCTTAAACACCTTTCATTTTTAGACAGAACTTACTAACTTTTTGTAGGCGATTTCAAACTATAAAACAAACATAACAAAAAAATCGAAACACTCAAATTCTGCAACGGAGGCGGACTTAAAACCCCACCGCCCCGATTCCTCTAGCTACTCAAGACCTCCCCGGGCTGCTGGGCGAAAGCTTCTATTCTGAAACGAAGGCGGACTTAAAACCCCATCGCGTCGTGAAGTTATCTATTCTAATATCTGGCCATGACATCGGTTCCCTTTTCATATAATAAATAAATCTTACATAAATAATGTAATGTAATAATGTAAATACAATAAATACTATTTCTTGACATTTAATTGATTAATTAATGATAGTAACACTGATGGAATAAATATATGTTCGATTGTTTTTTAATATTATACAGTAATTTAGTAATAAATTAAAATAAGAAAAGACAAAACTTATTTTAAGTGTCTATACAAAATTTATTTTAAGTTTTGCTTGCGTTTTTCGACTGAATATTTCTTTTTCTATTAAGTGTCAACTGGCAACACTTTTTCTTTGATGTATGGTGCTTTGTATCCTTTAACACCTTTTATTTGAAGATAGAACTTACTGACCTTTTCTACGCAATTTCAAACTGTAAACCCGACATAACAATAGGCGGACTTGAAACCCCACCGCCCCGATTCCACCAACTACTCGTGACCTCCCCGGGCTGCTCGCAGCCCGGGGCAACCAAGCGAAAGCTAGTCTATAATATATAAAGCTTAATTACCACTCACTGACTCACTGACTCACTCCATGCATTTTTCGGGTAGAAGGAGGGGGAAAATGACATTTTCATGTATGGAGACTGACAATATATTTTTTTAATGAGTTGAAATGGTATTCCTATGCAGCCAAAAAACAAAATGGCGGCGAGATAATTTTTTTAATTTCTAAAGTATACACTCTACGATTACGATATTCAAAATGGTCGTAGATTTGGCTAAAAAAATGACACTGAAAAAAGGTTTGATTAAAAAAACAAAATGGCGGCCGAGATATTTTACCTAGAAAATTGTCATTTTTCGACCTCTGTTCGGGCGGATGTCGTTTCTTTTGTGGTGGGTTCGGAGGGGGGATTTTTACGCTGGCGACTCGGAAGTATAGTCGATTTTCACGTATGGGGAGTTTTCATTTGCGCTTCAACATGGCGGCGGCGGTGGCGGCCATTTTGTTTCGGCAATGAAAAATCGCCATTTTCCAGTGAGATTTTCTGCAAGATGGCGGCGTCGGACGGGTTCGCGTCGTATGGGGCGGTCGTGGGGCTCGCTGCTAACTTTTTAAGTTGGTAATAATTTCTACCATTTTCGTGGTAGTTTAGGAGATTTTGGGAGAAAAGTGAAATTTTGAAATACCCACTTTTCGCGGAAAACAGACTCGATGCGGTATGGCGCCGGGGGAGCCCTTTGACTTTTGGTAGTTTTCGTTTCCACGAGCTGACAACCCTGGGCTCCACGGTAGAAAATATTTTTTTCGACATGCCCTCATAACCCGAATTGTTTGGGAACCTGGGTGGCCAGCGGAGAAAATCTGTGAATAAGGTGTCACGCCAAATATAGTCGTGACTATGGGAAAATTATGAAACTCGGAAAAATCAATATGGCGGCGGCGGCAGCGACCATTTTGTGATTTTTTCACTTTTTCGAAAAATTCAAACGCACTTTTAGCTCACATGGCAACATCGGAGCTCTTCACCTTTTATGGACCGGTCATTAGTATCTGCCGGCTCTTTCCTATGAGGTGAAAATTTTCCCCGATTTTAGGGTAATTTCGGAGATTTACCCCAAAAAGGTGAAAAGTAGAAGGAGCCGTTTCGGGATTTCAAAAATGCATTTCCTCGACAGAGGGTACTCCCCGAAATGACATTTGACCATTTTCATCGTCATCACCTGGCAACCCTGGTGGTTGCGACGATTTGAAAAATTTTGCCCATTTTTTACTTTGTCGACTTTAGCGCAGTCAGTATTGCCACTAGGAAAATGGTATAAACTGCATCGGATGCGCTATCGAGTTGGCCACACCGGTACGGAGCCGGATTTTCAAAATTCAAGATGGCGGCCGAATCAGCGGCCGTTTTATCCGGAAAATTGGGTATCGTCACCATAACGAGCCGATTTTGACGCACTCGCCGACATTTGTCAGAGGACTTCCGGGGAAACATTTTTTAGGCAAGTAGCTAAAGTGTTGCCAGGCTAAAAAAAAACTTGAAAATTTTTTATACTTTATGAGATTTTTGAGGAAACACTTTTTGTCGAATTTTTGAACTTTTTTGATGCAAATATTTTAATTTTAACTTTTCAAGATACCCGATGGAAAAAATAGAACAATCGACTGGTAACACTGAGAGCAAACGACGTTTGAAATTCAACCTCGATTTTGACCGACTTGGCAATCCCGCAGGTATTTGGCGTATATGGAGCTATTGTGTATCTCTATAGACTCTTTCATGTGGTGGAAAAAAAATACCCGATTTTAGGGTAGTTTTTGAGATTTACCCCAAAAACTATAAATGTCAAAGGAACAATTTTAGAACATGAAAATTGGTATCCGACGATGGAGGGCGCATCCCGAAATCACATTTGACTGTTTTCATCGCCTACATCTGGCAACCCTGGCAGCTACGGCGGGTTAAAGATTTAATGCCCACTGTTCACGTTTTGGACTCTAGCTCAGTCACTATCGCCGCTAGGAAAATAACAAAAACTGCGTTGGATGCGCCAATAGGTGGGCTACATAGGTCTTAAGTTGAAATTTCAAAATTCAAGATGGCGGCTTAAACTGTGGCCATTTTATCTAGAACATAGATGATTTTTCACTACTTTTACTTTATAGAGCTGATTTTGGCGTTTTTGGTAACATTTTTAAGAATACTTCTAACAAAAAATATGTATTTAGCTGAAGTGTTGCCAGATGAAAAAAAATCTGTAAATTTTTTATACCGAGATTTTTGAGAAAATTTCATGTATGTCATTTATGAAAAATATTTAAATATCATTTTACAATTATTTCACTGTTTAACAAAAGTTTTACTGTTGCATTTATAACATAATTTATGGAATAATTTGAGTGATCGACTAGCAACACTGATAGTAGTCACCATATAAATTTCAGAATGATTCTGACCGAGCTCACGATTCTGAAGCTTTGCATATATAGACCGTTTGTGTATCTTTACTCAATCTTTACGTGGTGAGAAAAAAATTCCACTATTTTAGCCAGCACAATAAAGCGAGCGAGACATTGTCATTCGGTAAGATTAGAACTGTGACTAAAACAAAAAGCGAGCGAAGCGAGCCATAAAGGGTGACCATTTCGAGAGATTTTATTAATTGGTAAGGTTACAACTGTGACTAAAATAAAATGCGAGCGAAGCGAGCCATAAAGAACACCATCAATAGAAATCTGATCAACCATTTAGATTAGAACTGTGAATAAAACAAAAGGGTTATGTTAGCACTGTGACTAAAACAAAAAGCGAGCGAAGCGAGCCATAATGAGTAACCACTAAGAGAGATTTGGTTAATTGATAAGGTTAGTACTGTAACTAAAATAAAATGCGAGCGAAGCGAGCCATAAAGAACACCATCAATAGAGGCCTGGTCAATCAGTTAGATTAGAACTTTCAATAAAATAAAAAGCGAGCGAAGCGAGCCATAATGCTAGACCATTAAGAGAGACCTGATCAATCGATTATGTTAGCACTGTGTCTAAAACAAAAAGCGAGCGAAGCGAGCCATAAGGAGTAACTGTTAAGAGAGATTTGGTTAATTGGTAGGGTTAGAACTGTGACTAAAGTAAAATGCGAGCGAAGCGAGCCATAAAGGACACCATCAATAGAGACCTGGTCAATCGGTTAGATTAGAACTGCGAAAAAAACAAAAAGAAAAAGCGAGTGAAGCGAGCCATAATAAATGGAGACCTGGTCAATCGGTTAAGGAACTGTGACGAAATGTGCTTATAGGTGTGCTATACTGAGGCTGAAATTTTAAAATTCAAGATGGCGGCTAAGACAGCGACCATTTTATTTAGAAAATGTATATATTTTTCACGGTTTTTACTTCATAGAGCTGATTTTGGCGTTATTGGTAACATTTTTCAGATTACTTACAGAAAAAAAATGTATTCAGTTGAAGTGTTGCCGGATGATAAAAAAACTGTTGTTTTTTGTTACTGTGATTTTTAGGAAATTTTCTATTGAATAAGAATAAAATAATACAAGGTGATTTATACAACATTTATTTTAAGTTTTTCTTACATTTTTCAACTGAATATTTCTTTTTATATTGCGTGTAAACTGGCAACCTTTTTTTATGTATGATGTTTTGCGTACTTAAAGATCTTTTATTTCAAGATAGAACTTACTAACTTTTTCTAGGCAATTTTATACTGTAAACCCAACATAACAAGAGGCGGTCTTAAAACTCCAATATCTGTATTAACTAAATATTAATTACTTTTGAATAAGATTAAGAGAATAAATGACTACAAGCCGATCTATTCCAAATTTTATTTTAGTTTTGCTTGCGTTTTTCGAATGAATATTTCTTTTTCTATTTAGTGTAAACCGGCAACACTTTTTCTTTGAAGTATGGTGCTTTGTGTACTTAAATATAATTCATTTGAAGATAGAACTCACTAACTTTTTCTAGACAATTTCGAACTATAAACATAACAAGAGGCGGACCTAAAATCCCACTGCTCTGATTCCATAAGCGACTCGTTTATGCTCAAGAACTTTACAATAAGAAAGGCAACAAAAACTTGTATAGGTTTATAATGACATATGGGTTAGGTTAGGTTAGTGTATGAAAAACAACGCACGAGCCGAGCGAGCGTAGCGAGCGTGCCGCGGCAGCGGCCGGCGAAGTGCCAGAAACGAATCGCTTTTGTTGATGGTAACATTTGGTTTATAATGTTTAAAAGATGATCGTGACCATTTTAATTTCAATTTTGATTTCGATGGACTTGACAATTCGGGATCTTTATAATGAGAGACTATAATTTATTTGGAGTTTTGCTTGCGTTTTTTGAATAAATATTTCTTTTTCTGTTAAGCGTAAACTGGCAACCCTTTTTCTTTGATGTATGGTGCTTAAACACCTTTCATTTTTAGACAGAACTTACTAACTTTTTGTAGGCGATTTCAAACTATAAAACAAACATAACAAAAAAATCGAAACACTCAAATTCTGCAACGGAGGCGGACTTAAAACCCCACCGCCCCGATTCCTCTAGCTACTCAAGACCTCCCCGGGCTGCTGGGCGAAAGCTTCTATTCTGAAACGAAGGCGGACTTAAAACCCCATCGCGTCGTGAAGTTATCTATTCTAATATCTGGCCATGACATCGGTTCCCTTTTCATATAATAAATAAATCTTACATAAATAATGTAATGTAATAATGTAAATACAATAAATACTATTTCTTGACATTTAATTGATTAATTAATGATAGTAACACTGATGGAATAAATATATGTTCGATTGTTTTTTAATATTATACAGTAATTTAGTAATAAATTAAAATAAGAAAAGACAAAACTTATTTTAAGTGTCTATACAAAATTTATTTTAAGTTTTGCTTGCGTTTTTCGACTGAATATTTCTTTTTCTATTAAGTGTCAACTGGCAACACTTTTTCTTTGATGTATGGTGCTTTGTATCCTTTAACACCTTTTATTTGAAGATAGAACTTACTGACCTTTTCTACGCAATTTCAAACTGTAAACCCGACATAACAATAGGCGGACTTGAAACCCCACCGCCCCGATTCCACCAACTACTCGTGACCTCCCCGGGCTGCTCGCAGCCCGGGGCAACCAAGCGAAAGCTAGTCTATAATATATAAAGCTCAATTACCACTCACTGACTGACTGACTGACTCACTCCATGCTTTTTTCGGGTAGAAGGAGGGGGAAAATGACGTTTTCATGTATGGAGAGTGATAATATTTTTTTAAAATGAGTTGAAATGGCATATCGGTACAGCCAAAAAACAAAATGGCGGCGAGATAATTTTTTTAATTTCTACATTATACACTCTACGATTACGATATTCAAAATGGTCGTAGATTTAGCTAAAAAAATGACACTGAAAAAGGGTTTGATTAAAAAAACAAAATGGCGGCCGAGATATTTTACCTGGAAAATTGCCATTTTTCGACCTCTGTTCGGGCGGATCGTCATTTCTTTTGTGGTGGGTTTGGAGGGGGGATTTTTACTGCCTGCGACTCGGAAATATAGTCGATTTTCACGTACGGGGAGTTTTCATTTGCGCGTCAACATGGCGGCGGCGGGGGCGGCCATTTTGTTTCGGCAATGAAAAATCGCCATTTTCCGGTGAGATTTTCTCCAAGATGGCGGCGTCGGACGGATTCGCGTTCTATGGGCCGGTCGTGGGGCTTAGTAGGATCTTTCCACATTAGTACTAATTTCTACCATTTTCGTGGTAGTTTAGGAGATTTTGGGAGAAAAGTGAAATTTCGAAATACGCACTTTTCGCGGAAAACAGACTCGATGCGGTGTGGCGCCGGAGGAGCCCTATGACTTTTGGTAGTTTTCGTTTCCGCGAGCTGACAACCCTGGGCTCCACGGTAGAAAACGTGTTTTTCGACATGCCCTCATAACCCGAATTGTTTGGGAACCTGGGTGGCCAGCGGAGAAAATCTGTGAATGAGGTCCCTTGCCTGATATAGTCGTGACTATGGGAAAATTATGAAACTCGGGAAAATCAATATGGCGGCGCCGGCAGCGGCCATTTTGTGATTTTTTCACTTTTTCGAAAAATTCAAACGCACTTTTAGCCTACATGGCAACATCGGAGCTCTTCGTCTGGTATGGACCGGTCGTGAGTCTCCGCCGGCTCTTTCGTAATGAGGTGAAAATTTTCCCCGATTTTAGGGTAATTTCGGAGATTTACCCCAAAAAGGTGAAAAGTAGAAGGAGCCGTTTGGGAATTTCAAAAATGCTTTCCTCGACGGAGGGCACTCTCCGAAATGACATTTTGCCATTTTCATCGTCGTCACCTGGCAACCCTGGTGGTAGCGGCGATTTGAAAAATTTCGCCCATTTTTTACTTTGTCGACTCTAGCGCAGTCAGTATTGCCACTAGGAAAATGGTAAAAAGTGCATCGGATGCGCTATCGAGTTGGCCACACCGGTACGGAGCCGGATTTTCAAATTCAAGATGGCGGCCAAACCAGCGGCCATTTTATCCGAAAAATTGGGTATCGTCACCACGTCGAGCCGATTTTGACGCACTTGGCGACATTTGTCAGACTACTTCCGGGGAAACAATTTTTAGGCAAGTAGCTGAGGTGTTGCCAGGTGAAAAAAAATCTTGAAAATTTTTGATACTTTATGAGAATTTTGGGGAAACAATTTTTGTCGAATTTTTGAACTTTTTTCGATGCAAATATTTTAATTTTAACTTTTCAAGATACCCGATGGAAAAAATAGAACGATCGACTGGCAACACTGAGAGCAAACAACGTTTGAAATTCAACCTCGATTTTGACCGACTTGGCAACCCCGAAGGTATTTGGCATGTATGGAGCGATTGTGTATCTCTATAGACTCTTTCATATGGTGGAAAAAAATTACCCGATTTTAGGGTAGTTTTTGAGATTTACCCCAAAAACTGTAACTGTCAAAGGAACAATTTTAGAACTTGAAAATTGTATCCGTCGATGGAGGGCACATCCCGAAATCACATTTGACTATTTTCATGCTACCTGGCAACCCTGGCAGCTACGGTGGTTTGAAGATTTAATGCCCACTTTTCACGTTTTGGACTCTAGCGCAGTCATTATCGCCGCTAGGAAAATAATAGAAACTGCGTTGGATGCGCCAATAGGTGAGCTACATAGGTATGAGGTTGAAATTTCAAAATTCAAGATGGCTGCCTAAGCAGCCGCCATTTTATATAGAAAATTGATCATTTTTCACGACTTTCACTTTATAGAGCTGATTTTTAGCGTTTTTGGTAACATTTTTAAGAATACTTCTAACAAAAAATTATGTATTCAGCTGAAGTGTTGCCAGATGAAAAAATATCTGTAAATTTTTTGATACCGAGATTTTAGAGAAATTTTCATGTATGTCTTTATGAAAAATATTTAAATATCTTTTTACAATGATTTTACTGTTTAACAAAATTTTTACTGTTGCATTTATAACATAATTGATGGAATAATTTGAGTGATCGACTAGCAACATTGATAGTAGTCACCATATTCATTTCAGAATGATTCTGACTGAGCTGGCGACTCGGAAGCTTTGCATATAAAGATCGTTTGTGTATCTTTACTCAATCTTTACGTGGTGAGAAAAAAATTCCAATATTTTCAGCCAGAAAAATAAGGCGAGCGAGACATTATCATTCGGTTAGATTAGAATTGTGACTAAAACAAAAAGCGAGACCAATAAGAGAGATTTGATTAATTGGTAGGGTTAGAACTGTGACTAAAATAAAATGCGAGCGAAGCGAGCCATAAAGAACACCATCAATGGAAATCTGATCAATCAGTTAGATTAGAACTGTGAATAAAACAAAAAGCGAGCGAAGCGAGCCATAATGCGAGACCATTAAAAGAGACCTCATCAATCGGTTATGTTAGCACTGTGACTCAAAGAAAAAGCGAGAGAAGCGAGCCATAAAGAGTAACTATTAAGAGAGATTTGGTTAATTGGCAAGGTTAGAACTGTGACTAAAATAAAATGCGAGCGAAGCGAGCCATAAAGAACACCATCAATAGAGGCCTGGTCAATCAGTTAGATTAGAATTGCGAAAAAAACAAAAAGAAAAAGCGAGCGAAGCGAGCCATATTGCCAGACCATTAAGAGAGACCTGATCAATCGATTATGTAAGCACTGTGTCTAAAACAAAAAGCGAGCGAAGCGAGCCATAAGGAGTAACTGTTAAGAGAGATTTGGTTAATTGGTAGGGTTAGAACTATGGCTAAAATAAAATGCGAGCGAAGCGAGCCATAAAGAACACCATCAATAGAGACCTGGTCAATCGATTAGATTAGAACTGCGAAAAAAACAAAAAGAAAAAGTGAGCGAAGCGAGCTATAATAAAATGGAGACCTGGTCATTCGGTTAAGGAACTGTGACCAAATGTGCTTGTAAGCGTGCTATTTAGGTCTGGCTGTATATACTACAGTATAATACAGGTAGGTGAGGCTCAAATTTTAAAATTCAAGATGGCGGCTAAGACTGCGACCATTTTGTCTAGAAAATGTATCATTTTCCACGGTTTTTACTTTATAGAGCTGATTTTGGCATTATTGATAGTGTTGTTGTTGAAGTGTTGCCGGATGATAAAAAACTGTTTTTTTTATACTTTAATTTTTAGGAAATTTTCTATTGAATAAGAATAAAAGACTACAAGGCGATGTATACAACATTTATTTTAAGTTTTCTGACGTTTTTCAACTGAATTTTTTCTTTTTATATTGCGTGTAAACTGGCAATCTTTTTTTTATATATGATATTTTGCGTAGTTAAAGATCTTTTATTTGAAGATAGAACTTACTAACTTTTTCTAGGCAATTTTATACTGTAAACCCAACATAACAAGAGGCGGTCTTAAAACTCCAATATCTCTATTAACTAAATATTAACTTACTTTTGAATAAGAATAAGAGAATAAATGACTACAAGCCAATTTTTATTTCAGTTTTGCTTGCGTTTTTCGACTGAATATTTCTTTTTTTATTTAGTGTAAACCGGCAACCATAATTCATTTGAAGATAGAACTCACTAACGTTTTCTAGGCAATTTCGAACTGTAAACATAAAAAGAGGCGGACCTAAAATCCCACTGCTCTGATTCCACAAGCGACTCGTTTATGCTCAAGAACTTTACAATAAGAAAGGCAACAAAATTTTGTATAGGTTTATTATGACATATGGGTTAGGTTAGGTTAGTGTATGAAAAACAATGCACGAGCCGAGCGAGCGTAGCGAGCGTGCCGCGGCAGCGGCCGGCGAAGTGCCAGAAACGAATCGCTTTTGTTGATGGTTCATTTGGTTTATAATGTTTAAAAGATGTAAGGCTGACTATGAGCTATCTAGCCCGCGCAGTTACCATTTTAATTTCAGATTTGATTTTGATTCACTTGACAATTCGGGAGCTTTATAGCGTGTATATGGATCATTTGTTTCCCAATTTTTGCAATTTTTGACACGATAATTATTACGTACATTTTTCTATACTTTTAGATGTATGAAAAATAATGTTCGTTTTTTATTCAAACTAATTTGATATTGTAACTTTATTTCTGTGAAATAGTTTCTATAAACGCACACATCTTTTCTCAAAGTTAAGTATTATAAAGTATTTTTTTCAAGTTTTAAAATATATATGCAGAAACAATAAATAATGATTACTAATAGTAACACTTGCGGAAATATATGTCTATTGTTGTTGTTAATATTAAAAATTTATTTACTATTGAATAAGAATAAGAGTGTAAAATACTACAAGCCTATCTAGCGTTTTTCGACTGTATATTTCATTTTTATTGAGTGTAAATGAGCAATTGTTTTTCTATTGAGTGCTTTGTGTACTTAAACAACTTTCATTTGAAGATAGAACTTACTAATTTTTACTAGGCAATTTTATACTGTAAACCCAACATAACAAGAGGCGGACTTAAAACCTGTATTAACTAAATATTAACTTAATATTGAATAAGAATAAGAGAATAAAAGACTACGAGCCGATCTATACAAAATTTATTTTAAGGTTTTCTTGCGTATTTCGACTGAATATTTCTTTTTCTATTAAGCGTAAACTGGCAACCCTTTTTATTGGATGTATGGTGCTTAAACACCTTTCATTTGAAGATAGAACTTACTAACTTTTTCTAAGCAATTTCAAATTGTAAACCCAACATGATAAAAAAACGAAAAATATTAAAATCCGCTTTCGAGGCGGACTTGAAACCCCACCGCCCCGATTCCACCAGCTACTCGTGACTCGTACTCGCTTTCGCGGGGCAACCAAGCGAAAGCTAGTCTATCATATCTATAATATATAAAGCTTAATTACCACTGACTGACTCACTCACTGACTCATTCCATGCTTTTTTCGGGTAGAAAGAGGGGGAAAATGATATTTTCATGTATGGAGAGTGACAATATATTTTTTTAATGAGTTGAAATGGCATTGGGGTTTAAGCAAAAAACAAAATGGCGGCGAAATAATTTTTTTAGTTTCTACATTGTTCACTCTACGGTAACGATATTCAAAATGGTCGTAGATTTGGCTAAAAATATGAGACTGAAAAAGGGTTTGATTAAAAAAACAAAATGGCGGTCGAGATATTTCACCTGGAAAATGTGCATTTTTCGACCTCTGTTCGGGCAATCGTCAATTGTTTTTTTGTGAGTTCGGAGGGGGGATTTTTACGCTGGCGACTCGAAAATATAGTCGATTTTCACGTTTGGGGAGTTTTCGCTTGCGTGTCAATATGAAGGCGGCGGGGGCGGCCATTTTGTTTCGGCAATGAAAAATCGCCATTTTCCAGTGAGATTTTCTCCAAGATGGCGGCGTCGGACAGATTCGTGTTCTATGGGCCGGTCGTGGGGCTCGCTGCTAACTTTTCACGTTGGTAATAATTTCTACCATTTTCGTGGTAGTTTAGGAGATTTTGGGAGAAAAGTGAAATTTGGAAATACGCACTTTTCGCAGAAAAAATACTCGATGCAGTGTGGCACTGGGGGAGCCCTATGACTTTTGGTAGTTTTCGTTTCCATGAGCTGACAACCCTGGGCTCCACGGTAGAAAACATTTTTTTCGACATGCCCTCATAACCCGAATTGTTTGGGAACCTGGGTGGCCAGCGGAGAAAATCTGTGAATGAGGTGTCGCGCCAAATATAGTCGTGACTATGGGAAAATTATGAAACTCGGGAAAATCAAAATGGCGGCGCCAGCAGCGGCCATTTTGTGATTTTTTCACTTTTTCGAAAAATTCAAATGCACTTTTAGCTTACATGGCAACATCGGAGCTCTTCGCTTTGTATGGACCGGTCATTAGTCTTCGCCGGCTCTTTCCTACGAGGTGAAAATTTTCCCTGATTTTAGGGTAATTTCGGAGATTTACCCCAAAAAGATGAAAAGTAGAAGGAGCCGTTTCAGGATTTCAAAAATGCATTTCGTCGACGAAGGATACTCCCCGAAATGATATTTCGCCATTTTCATCGTCGTCACCTGGCAACCCTGGTGGTAGCGTCGATTCGAAAAATTTCACCCATTTTTTACTTTGTCGACTCTAGCGCAGTCAGTATTGCCACTACGAAAATGGTAAAAAGTGCATCGGATGCGCTATCGAGTTGGCCACACCGGTACGGAGCTGGATTTTCAAAATTCAAGATGGCGGCCAAACCAGCGGCCATTTTATCAGAAAAATTGGGTATCGTCACCACGTCGAGCCGATTTTGACGCACTTGGCGACATTTGTCAGAGTACTTCCGGGGAAATATTTTTTAGGCAAGTAACTAAAGTGTTGCCTTGTGAAAAAAAAATTTGAAAATTTTTGATACTTTATGAGATTTTTGAGGAAACAATTTTTGACGAATTTTTGAACTTTTTTGATGCAAATATTTTAATTTTAACTTTTCAAGATACCCGATGGAAAAAATAGAACGATCGACTGGCAACACTGAGAGCAAATAACGTTTGAAATTCAACCTCGATTTTGACCGACTTGGCAATCCCGCAGGTATTTGGCATGTATGGAGCGATTGTGTATATCTATAGACTCTTTCGTATGGTGGAAAAAAAATACCCGATTTTAGGGTAGTTTCCGAGATTTACCCCAAAAATTGTAAATGCCAAAGGAACAATTTTAGAACTTGAAATTTGGTATCCGTCGATGGAGGGCGCATCCCGAAATCACATTTGACCGTTTTCATCGTCTACACCTGGCAACCCTGGCAGTTACGGCGGGTTGAAGATTTAATGCCCACTGTTCACGTTTTGGACTCTAGCTCAGTCACTATCGCGGCTAGAAAAATAATAGAAAGTGCGTTAGATGCGCCAATAGGTGGCCTACATAGGTATGAGGTGAAATTTCAAAATTCAAGATGCCGGCCTAAACAGCGGCCATTTTATCTAGAAAATTGATTATGTTTCACGACTTTCACTTTATAGAGCTGATTTTAGCGTTTTGGTAACATTTTTAAGAATACTTTTAACAAAAATATGTTTTCAGCTGAAGTGTTGCCAGATGAAAAAAAAAACCGTAAAATTTTTGATACCGAGATTTTTGAGAAACTTTCATATATGTCATTGATGAAAAATATTAAAATATTTTTTTACAATGATTTTACTGTTTAATAAAATTTTTACTGTTGCATTTATAACATAATTGATGGAATAATTTGAGTTCTAGCAACACTGATAGTAGTCACCATATTAATTTCAGAATGATTCTGACCGAGCTGGCGACTCGGAAGCTTTGCATATATAGACCGTTTGTGTATCTTTACTCAGTCTTTACATGGTGAGAAAAAAAAAATCCAACATTTTCACAAGAAAAATAAAGCGAGCGAGACATTGTCATTCGGTTAGATTAGAACTGTGACTAAAACAAAAAGCGAGCGAAGCGAGCCATAAAGAGTGACCATTTGATTAATTGGTAAGGTTAGAACTGTGACTAAAATAAAATGCGAGCGAAGCGAGCCATAAAGAACACCACCAATAGAAATCTGATCAATTAGTTACATTAGAACTGTGAATAAAACAAAAAGCGAGCGAAGCGAGCCATAATAAATGGAGGCCTGGTCAATCGTTTAAGGGACTGTGATCAAAATTAAGTGCGAGCGAAGCGAGCCATAATACGAGACCATTAAAAGAGACCTGATCAATCGGTTATGTTAGCACTGTGACTCAAACCAAAAGCGAGCGAAGCGAGCCATAAAGGTTAACTATTAAGAGAGATTTGGTTAATTGGCAAGGTTATAACTGTGATTAAAATAAAATGCGAGCGAAGCGAGCCATAAAGAACACCATCAATACAGGCCTGGTCAATAAAACAAAAAGCGAGCGAAGCGAGCCATAAAAAATGGAGACCTGGTCAATTGCTTAAAGTGCTGTGACCAAAATAAAGAGCGAGCGAAGCGAGCCATAATGATAAAACATTAAGAGAGACCTGATCAATCGATTATGTTAGCAACGTGTCTAAAACAAAAAGCGAGCGAAGCGAGCCATAAGGAGTAACTGTTAAGAGAGATTTGGTTAATTGGTAGGGTTAGAACTATGACTAAAATAAAATGCGAGCGAAGCGAGCCATAAAGGACACCATCAATAGAGACCTGGTCAATCGGTTAGATTAGATCTGCGAAAAAAACAAAAAGAAAAAGCGAGCCATAATAAATGGAGACCTGGTCAATCGGTTAAGGAACTGTGCTTATAAGTGTGCTAGAAAATATATCATTTTTCACGGTTTTTACTTTATAAAGCTGATTTTGGCGTTATTGATAACATTTTTGAGATTATTTACAGAAAAAAAATGTATTCAGTTGAAGTGTTTCCGGATGATAAAAAATTTTTTTTTTTGATACTGTGATTTTTAGAAAATTTTCTATTGAATAAGAATAAAAGACTACAAGGCGATGTATACAACATTTATTTTAAGTTTTCTTACGTTTTACAACTGAATATTACTTTTTATATTGCGTGTAAACTGGCAATCTTTTTTTTTGTGTATGATGTTTTGCTTAATTAAAGATATTTTAATTGGAGATAGAACTTACTAACTTTTTCTAGGCAATTTTATACTGTAAGCCAAACATAACAAGAGGCGGTCTTAAAACTCCAATATCTCTATTAACTAAATATTAACTTACTTTTGAATAAGAATAAGAGAATAAATGACTACAAGCCGATATATTCCAAATTTTATTTTAGTTTTGCTTGCGTTTTTCAACTGAATGTTTTTTTTTCTATTTAGTGTAAACTGGCAACCTTTTTTCTTTGATGTATGGTGTCTAACACCTTCTATTTGAAGATAGAATTTACTAACATTTTGTAGGCGATTTTAAACTATAAAACAAACATAACAAAAAAATCGAATAACTAAAATTGTGCAACGGAGGCGGACTTTAAACCCCACCCCCTCATGAATAGATCCATTCTAAAATCTGGCCGCGACAACGGTTCCCTTTTCATATAATAAACAAAACTTAAATAAATATGTGTATACTTTAAATTGACAGCAATGCACAAATCTTTTTTTTTATGTATGCTCAATAACTTTGTAATAAATATAGCAACAGAAACTTGTGTAGGTTTATTATAACATATGGGTTAGGTTAGGTTAGTGTATGATAAACAACGCACGAGCCGAGCGAGCGAAGCGAGCGTGCCGCGGCAGCGGCCGGCGAAGTGCCAGAAACGAATCGCTTTTGTTAATGGTATCATTTGGTTTATAATACTGACTATGAGCAATCCAGCCCGCATAGTTACCATTTTAATTTCAGATATGATTTTGATTCACTTGACAATTCGGGAGCTTTATATCGTGTATATGGACCATTTGTTCCCCATCTCTTGTTTCCCTTCCATATTTAAAATATAATTTTCTGTACTTTAAGATTATTGAGAAAATATGTTCTTTTTTTTTCAAACTAATTTAATATTGTAATTTAATTTCTGTGAAATAATTTCTATAAACGCACACATCTTATCTCAGATGTAATCAGTTTAGTATTATAGAGTATTTTTTCCAAGTTTAAAAATACATATGCAAAAAAAAATTATTAATTAAAGTAATACTTGCGGAAATATATATTCGATTGTTGTTGTTAATACTAAATATTTAATTTACTATTGAATAAGAATAAGAGTGTAAAATACTACAAGCCAGTCTAGCGTTTTTCAACTGAATATTTCATTTTCTATTGAGCGTATGGTGCTTTGTGCACTTAAACAACTTTCATTTGTAGATAGAACTTACAAATTTTTACTAGGCAATTTTATACTGTAAACCCAACTCAACAAGAGGCGGACTTAAAACCCCAATATCTGTATTAACTAAATATTCACTTACTATTGAATAAGAATAAGAGAATAAAAGACTACAAGCCGATCTATACAAAGTTTATTTTAAGTTTTGCTTGCGTTTTTCGACTGGATATTTCTTTTTCTATTATGCGTAAACTGGCAACCCTTTTTTTTCGGGCTTACACACCTTTCCTTTGAAGATAGAACTTACTAACTTTTTCTAGGCCATTTCAAACTGTAAACCCAGATATAATAAAAAACCAAAAAAAATCTAAATTCGCTTCCGAGGTGGACTTGAAACCCCACCGCCCCGATTCCACTAGCTACTCGTGACCTCCCCGGGCTGCTCGCAGCCCGGGGCAACCAAGCGAAAGCTAGTCTATAATATATAAAGCTTAATTACCACTGACTGACTGACTGACTCACTCCATGCTTTTTTCGGGTAGTTAAAGTAGGAAAATGACATTTTCATGTATGGAGACTGATAATATTTTTTTAAAATGAGTTGAAATGGCATATCGGTTCAGCCAAAAAACAAAATGGCGGCGAGATAATTTTTTTAATTTCTGCAGTATTCACTCTACGGTTACCATATTCAAAATGGTCGTAGATTTAGCTAAAAAAATGACACTGAAAAAAGGTTTGATTAAAAAAACAAAATGGCGGCCGAGATATTTCACCTGGAAATTTGGCATTTTTCGACCTCTGTTCGGGCAATCGTCGTTTCTTTTGTGGTGGGTTTGGAGGGGGGATTTTTGGTCCTTCAGCTCGGAAGTATAGTCGATTTTCACGTACGGGGAGTTTTCATTTGCGCGTCAACATGGCGGCGGCGGTGGCGGCCATTTTGTTTCGGCAATGAAAAATCGCCATTTTCCAGTGAGATTTTCTCCAAGATGGCGGCGTCGGACGGATTTGCTTTCTATGGGCCGGTCGTGGGGCTCGGTAGGATCTGTCTACTTCACTACCTATTTCTACCATTTACGTGGTAGTTTAGGAGATTTTGGGAGAAAAGTGAAATTTAGAAATACGCATTTCTCGCAGAAAACAGACTCGATGCGGTGTGGCGCCGGGGGAGCCCTATGACTTTTGGTAGTTTTCGTTTCCACGAGCTGACAACCCTGGGCTCCACGGTAGAAAACATTTTTTTAGACATGCCCTCCTAACCCGAATTGTTTGGGAACCTGGGTGGCCAGCGGAGAAAATCTGTGAATGAGGTCCCTTGCCTGATGTAGTCGTGACTATGGGAAAATTATGAAACTCGGGAAAATCAATATGGCGGCGCCGGCTGCGGCCATTTTGTGATTTTTTCACTTTTTCGAAAAATTCAAACGCATTTTTAGCTCACATGGCAACATCGGAGCTCTTTGCCTTGTATGGACCGGTCATTAGTCTCCGCCGGCTCTTTCCTACGAGGTGAAAATTTTCCCCGATTTTAGGGTAATTTCGGAGATTTACCCCAAAAAGGTGAAAAATAGAAGGAGCCGTTTCGGGATTTCAAAAATGCATTTCTTCGACGGAGGATGCTCCCAGAAATGACATTTGGCTATTTTTGTCGTCGACACCTGGCAACCCTGGTGATTGCGGCGATTTGAAAAATTTTGCCCATTTTTTACTTTGTCGACTCTAGCGCAGTCGGCATTGCCACTAGGAAAATGGTATAAACTGCATCGAATGCGCTATCGAGTTGGCCACACCGGTACGGAGCCGGATTTTCAAAATTCAAGATGGCGGCCAAACCAGCAGCCGTTTTATCCGGAAAATTGGGTATCGTCACCGCATTGAGTCGATTTTGACGCACTTGGCGTGATTTGTCAGACTACTTCCGGGGAAACAATTTTTAGGCAAGTAGCTGAGGTGTTGCCAGGTGAAAAAAAATCTTGAAAATTTTTGATACTTTGTGAGATTTTTGAGGAAACAATTTTTGTCGAAATTTCGCACTTTTTTGATGCAAATATTTTAATTTTAACTTTTCGAGATACCCGATGGGAAAAATAGAACGATCGACTGGCAACACTGAGAGCAAACAACGTTTAAAATTCAACCTCGATTTTGACCGACTTGGCAACCCCGAAGGTATTCGGCATGTATGGAGCGATTGTGCATCTCTATAGACTCTTTCACATGGTGGAAAAAAATTACCCGATTTTAGGGTAGTTTTTGAGATTTACCCCAAAAACTGTAACTGTCAAAGGAACAATTTTACAACTTGAAAATTGGTATCCGTCGATGGAGGGCGCATCCCGAAATCACATTTGACTATTTTCATTGCCTACGCCTGGCAACCCTGGCAGCTACGGTGGTATGAAAATTTAATGCCCACTATTCACGTTTTGGACTCTAGCGCAGTCACTATAGTCGCTAGGAAAATAATAAAAACTGCGTTGGATGCGCTAATAGATGGGCTACATAGGTCTGAGATTGAAATTTCAAAATTCAAGATGGCGGCTTAAACAGCGACCGTTTTATCTAGAAAATTATTCATTTTTCACGACCTTCACTTTATAGTGCTGATTTTAGCGTTTTTGATAACATTTTTCCGAATACTTTTAACAAAAAATATGTATTCAGCTGAAGTGTTGCCAGATGAAAAAAAAAAACGGTAAATTTTTTGATACCGAGATTTTTGAGAAATTTTCATGTATGTCATTGATGAAAAATATTAAAATATTTTTTTACAATGATTTTACTGTTTAATAAAATTTTTACTGTTGCATTTATAACATAATTGATGGAATAATTTGAGTTCTAGCAACACTGATAGTAGTCACCATATTAATTTCAAAATGATTCTGACTGAGTTGGTGACTCGGAAGCTTTGCATATATAAACCGTTTCTGTATCTTTACTCAATCTTTACGTGGTGAGAAAAAAAAAATCCAATATTTTCACCAGAAAAATAAAGTGAGCGAGAAATTGTCATTCGGTTAGATTAAAACTGCGACTAAAACAAAAAGCGAGCGAAGCGAGCCATAAAAAGTGACCAATTAGAGAGATTTGATTAATTGGTAAGGTGAGAATTGTGACTAAAATAAAATGCGAGCGAAGCGAGCCATAAAGAACACCACCAATAGAAATCTGATCAATCGGTTATGTTAGCACTGTGACTCAAACAAAAAGAGAGCGAAGCGAGCCATAAAGGTTAACTATTAAGAGAGATTTGGTTAAATGGCAAGGTTAAAACTGTGACTAAAATAAAATGCGAGCGAAGCGAGCCATAAAGAACACCATCAATAGAGGCCTGGTCAATCAGTTAGATTAGAACTGTCAATAAAACAAAAAGCGAGCGAAGCGAGCCATAAAAAATGGAGACCTGGTCAATTGCTTAAAGTGCTGTGACCAAAATAAAGAGCGAGCGAAGCGAGCCATAATGCTAGACCATTAAGAGAGACCATCGATTATGTTAGCAACGTGTCTAAAACAAAAAGCGAGCGAAGCGAGCCATAAGGAGTAACTGTTAAGAGAGATATGGTTAGTTGTTAGGGTTAGAACTATGACTAAAATAAAATGCGAGCGAAGCGATCCATAAAAGACACCATCAATAGAGACCTGGTCAATCGGTTAGATTAGATCTGCGAAAAAAACAAAAAGAAAAAGCGAGCGAAGCGAGCCATAATAAATGGAGACCTGGTCAATCGGTTAAGGAACTGTGACCAAATGTGCTTATAAGTGTGCTAGAAAATGTATCACGGTTATTTTCACGGTTTTTACTTTATAGAGCAGATTTTGGCGTTATTGATAACATTTTTCAGATCACTTACAGAAAAAAAATGTATTCAGTTGAAGTATTGCCGGATGATAAAAACAGTTTTTTTTTTTTGATATTGTGATTTTTAGGAAATTTTCTATTGAATAAGAATAAAAGACTACAAGGCGATGTATACAACCTTTATTTTAAGTTTTCTTACGTTTTTCAACTGAATATTTCTTTTTATGTTGCGTGTAAATTGGAAATCTTTTTTTTTATGTATGATGTTTTGCGTAATTAAAGATCTTTTATTTGAAGATAGAACTTACTAACTTTTTCTAGGCAATTTTATACTGTAAACCCAACATAACAAGAGGCGGTCTTAAAACTCCAATGTCTGTATTCACTAAATATTAACTTACTTTTGAATAAGAATAAGAGAATAAATGACTACAAGCCGATCTATTTCAAATTTTATTTTAGTTTTGCTTGCGTTTTTAAACTGAATGTTTCTTTTTCTATTTAGTGTAAACTGGCAACCCTTTTTCTTTGACGTATGGAGCTTTGTGTAATTAAACATAATTCATTTGAAGATAGAACTCACTAACTTTTTCTAGGCAATTTCAAACTGTAACCATAACAATTCCACAAGTGACTCGTTTATGCTCAAGAACTATACAATAAGTAAAGCAACTAAAACTTGTATAGATTTATTATGACATATGGGTTAGGTTAGGTTAGTGTATGAAAAACAACGCACGAGCCGAGCGAGCGTAGCGAGCGTGCCGCGGCAGCGGCCGGCGAAGTGCCAGAAACGAATCGCTTTTGTTGATGGTAACATTTGGTTTATAATGTTTAAAAGATGATCGTGACCATTTAAATTTCAATTTTGATTTCGATGGACTTGACAATTCAGGATCTTTATAGCGTGTATATATGGACCATTTGTATATTTGTGTATCTTTACCCACACTTTCACATAGGTAAGTATGGAGAAAAGAAAATCCAATTTTTGACACGATGTTTAATACTTAAAATATATTTTTCTATACTTTAAGATTTTTGAGAAAACATGTTCTTTTGATATTCAAAATGAAAGTGTTCTACGTAGGTATGAGTTTGAAATTTGACATTTATTTATTTGGTGTATTATTTAAGGTAACACTGGGGGAAATATCTACTCGATCCTTTTTCACACTAAATGTAAACTTACTATTGAATAAGAATAAGAGACTATAATTTATTTAGAGTTTTGCTTGCGTTTTTCGACTGATTATTCTTTTTCTGTTCAGCGTAAACTGGCAACCCTTTTTCTTTGATGTATGGTGCTTAAATACCTTTCGTTTGAAGACAGAACTTACTAACTTGTAGGCGATTTCAATCTATAAAACAAACATAACAAAAAAATCGAAATACTCAAATTCTGCAACGGAGGCGGACTTAAAACCCCACCGCACCGATTCCACTAGCTACTCGTGACCTCCCCGGGCTGCTCGCAGCCCGGGGCAACCAAGCGAAAGCTTCCATTCTGAAACGAAGACGGACTTAAAACCCCATCGCGTCGTGAATTGATCTATTCTAATATCTGGTCACGACATCGGTTCCCTTTTCATATAACAAATAAATCTTACATAAATAATGTAATGTAATAATGCAAATACAATAAATACTATTTCTTGACATTTAAATGATAGTAACACTGATGGAAATATATGTTCGATTGTTTTTTAATATTATACAGTAATTTACTAATAAATAAGAATAAGAGAATAAAAGACAAAACTTATTTTAAGTTTCTATACAAAATTTATTTTAAGTTTTGCTTGCGTTTTTCAACTGAATATTTCTTTTTCTATTAAGTGTCAACTGGCAACACTTTTTCTTTGATAAATGGTGCTTTGTATCCTTTAACACCTTTTATTTGAAGATAGAACTTACTGACTTTTTCTAGGCAATTTCAAACTGTAAACCCGACATAACAAGAGGCGGACTTAAAACCCCACCGCCCCGATTCCACTAGCTACTCGTGACCTCCCCGGGCTGCTCGCAGCCCGGGGCAACCAAGCGAAGGCTAGTCTATAATATATAAAGCTCAATTACCACTGACTGACTCACTGACTCACTCACTCCATGCTTTTTTCGGGTAGAAAGGAGGGGGAAAATCGACGTTTTCATGTATGGAGAGTGACAATATTTTTTTAAATTCGAGTTGAAATGGCATATGCGGTGCAGCCAAAAAACAAAATGGCGGCGAGATAATTTTTTTAGTTTCTACATTATTCACTCTACGGTTACGATATTCAAAATAGTCGTAGATTTTTCTAAAAAAATGAGATTGGAAAAAGGTTTGATTAAAATAACAAAATGGCGGCCGAGATATTTCACCTGGAAAATGTGCATTTTTCGACCTCTGTTCGGGCGATCGTCATTTCTTTTGTGGTGGGTTCGGAGGGGGGATTTTTAATACTTCAGTTTGGAAATATAGTCGATTTTCACGGACGGGGAGTTTTCATTTGTGCGTCAACATGGCGGCGGCGGTGGCGGCCATTTTGTTTCGGCAATGAAAAATCGCCATTTTCCAGGGAAATTTTCTCCAAGATGGCGGCATCGGACGAATTCGTGTTCTATGAGCCGGTCGTGGGGCTTAATAGGATCATTCCATATTAGTACTAATTTCTACCATTTTCGTGGTAGTTTAGGAGATTTTGGGAGAAAAGTGAAATTTCGAAATACGCACTTTTCGCGGAAAACAGACTCCATACGGTGTTGTGCCGGGGGAGCCCTATGACTTTTGGTAGTTTTCGTTTCCGCGAGCTGACAACCCTGGGCTCCACGGTAGAAAACGTGTTTTTCGACATGCCCTCATAACCCGAATTGTTTGGGAACCTGGGTGGCCAGCGGAGAAAATCTGTGAATGAGGTCCCTTGCCTGATATAGTCGTGACTATGGGAAAATTATGAAACTCGGCAAAATCAATATGGCGGCGCCGGCAGCGGCCATTTTGTGATTTTTTCACTTTTTCGAAAAATTCAAACGCACTTTTAGCGCACATGGCAACATTGTAGCTCTTCGCCTGGTATGGACTGGTCGTGAGTCTCCGCTGGCTCTTTCGAGTGACGTGAAATTTTTCCCCGATTTTAGGGTGATTGGGAAGATTTACCCCAAAAAGGTGAAAAGTAGAAGGAGCCGTTTTGGGATTTCGAAAATGCATTTCCTCGACGAGGGGCACTCCCCGAAATGACATTTGACCATTTCCATTGTCGACACCTGGCAACCCTGGTGTATGGGGCGATTTGAAAAATTTTGCCCATTTTTTACTTTGTCGACTCTAGCGCAGTCGGTATTGCCACTAGGAAAATGGTATAAACTGCATCGGATGCGCTATCGAGTTGGCCACACCGGTACGGAACCGGATTTTCAAAATTCAAGATGGCGGCCAAACCAGCGGCCATTTTATCCGAAAAATTGGGTATCGTCATCACGTCGGGCCGATTTTGACGCAGTTGGCGACATTTGTCAGAGTACTTCCAGGGAAACATTTTTTAGGCAAGTAACTAATGTGTTGCTAGGTGAAAAAAAATCTCGAAATTTTTTGATATTTTATGAGATTTTTGGGGAAACAATTTTTGTCGAATTTTTTAACTTTTTTGATGAAAATATTTTAATTTTAACTTTTCAAGATACCTGATGGAAAAAATAGAACGATCGACTGACAACACTGAGAGCAAACGACGTTTGAAATTCAACCTTGATTTTGACAGACTTGGCAACCCCACAGGTATTTGGCATGTATGGAGCGATTGTGTATCTCTATAGACTCTTTCATATGGTGGAAAAAAATTACCCGATTTTAGGGTAGTTTTTGAGATTTACCCCAAAAACTGTAACTGTCAAAAGAACACTTTTAGGACTTGAAAATTGGTATCCGTCGATGGAGGGCACATCCCGAAATCACATTTGACTATTTTTATCGCCTACACCTGGCAACCCCGGCAGCTACGGCGGTTTGAAAGTTCAATGCCCACTATTCACGTTTCGGACTCTAGCGCAGTCATTATCGCCGCTAGAAAAATAATAGAAACTGCGTTGGATGCGCTAATAGGTGTGCTACACCGGTATAGGGTTGAAATTTCAAAATTCAAGATGGCGGCTTAAACAGCGACCATTTTATCTAAAAAATTGATCATTTTTCATGACTTTTACTTTATAGAGCTGATTTTGGCGTTTTTGGTAACATTTTTAAGAATACTTCTAACAAAAAATATGTATTTAGCTGAAATGTTGCCAGACGAAAAAAATCTGTAAAATTTTTTATAGTGAGATTTTTGAGAAACTTTCATGTATGTCATTTATGAAAAATATTTAAATATCTTTTTACAAAGATTTCACTGTTTAACAAAATTTTTACTGTTGTATTTATAACATAATTGATGGAATAATTTGAGTGATCGACTAGCAACACTGATACTGATAGTCACCATATAAATTTCAGAATGATTCTGACCGAGCTGGCGACTCGGAAGCTTTATTGCATATATAGACCGTTTGTGTATCTTTACTCAATCTTTACGTGGTGAGAAAATAAATCCAATATTTTCGCCAGAAAAATAAAGCGAGCGAGACATTATCATTCGGTTAGATTACAACTGTGACTAAAACAAAAAGCGAGCGAAGCGAGCCATAAAGAGTGACCATTAGAAAGATTTGATTAATTGGTAAGGTTAGAACTGCGACTAAAATAAAATGCGAGCGAAGCGAGCCATAAAGAACACCACCAATAGAAATCTGATCAATCAGTTACATTAGAACTGTGAATAAAACAAAAAGCGAGCGAAGCGAGGCATAATTAGGGAGACCTGGTCAATCGTTTAAGGGACTGTGACCAAAATAAAGAGCGAGCGAAGCGAGCCATAATGTGAGACCATTAAAAAAACCTGATCAATCGGTTATGTTAGCACTGTGAAAAGCGAGCGAAGCGAGCCATAAAGAGTAACTATTAAGAGAGATTTAGAATAGAATAGAAAATTGTTTATTTAGCACCAAATTACAGGTATATAACATTGATAATAGAAAAATTCAAAATTAGGTACTAAAAAGGTCTCCGCTCAGCAATATGCCGCAGCGTTTAAGCTACGGCGCTGATTTTCAGCGGATACCTTAATTAAATAAATAAACAAACTAAAAAAAATAAAAAATAAAATATGATAAGGAGGAGCACGTATAGCATCACATACAATTACATGCAATTTACAAGACACATATATAAAGTAATTGTCCAGTTTATAAACTTACAAGATTTACATTAATATAATTAAGTATAAATAAATTAAAAAAATGTGTGATGAATGACAAATCAATAATTACAATGATATAATAGTAATAATTAAATATTTATGATTATAAAATTAACAAAAATAATTCGCAATCACAGCATCAATATTAACATAACAGCTATTTTCATCTTTGAATATTCATTAAGTAATCCTTAAACTTGGTCTTAAACGTTAAAATACTTTTAGCATTTCTAATAGGGGGAGGGATATTGTTCCAACATTTTGTTGCAGAATAGCTAAAACTGCCACGGAAAGCAGCCGTGTTATATTTCGGACAAATCAAACGCAAAGCGGTTCTAATTGTGCGGTTAGAAAATTGAAGCCTATCATACAAATATGAAGGGTTCTGAGTCTTAATGATACCGAAAAGCAAGCTCGCAAAATGCAGTTTACGTCTTGACTCCATATTCATTAAGTTGTGTTTATTCAGAAATGGTGTAACATGCGACCTGCGCGGTATTGAGAAACAAAACCTAGCACATGCATTCTGAACTCTTTGTATTAGCTTCTTTGTACGATTCAGCAAGCATTCACCAGTAACACAATCAGCATAATTCAACTTTGATAGTATAAGAGATTCACAAAGACGAACTCTGATATCCACACTGAGATGTCGACGAAAACCATACAAAACCTTTAGTCTGTAATAACAATTACCAACCACTTCAGCCACGTGTCTTTCAAAACGTAGTTCTTCGTCTATCAATATACCCAGACTTCTTGCCTCTGCTACTCTCTCTATATTTACATTTCCTATTTTTAAACCCAGGTCTGAGTCATTCAAGTAGCTCATATGTGCCTTGGTAGCTATCACCAGAAATTTAGTCTTAGATGGATTCAGAACTAGGCCATTTTTCTCTGACCATGCTACGATTCGTTCAGGATCATTATTGATATCAAAAAGCGTTTTCCTTAGGGTATCGAAAGCGCGCGAATAATCAAGTAAAACTAAAACAGAAGCCCTCCCTTCATCTCGTAACCTAAGTATATCGTCGAGGACATCCAGAAGAGCAGTAGTCGTGCCTCTACCAGCTCTAAAGCCTGACTGCTTCTGAGGTAAAACATTATTATTATGTAAATATTCTGTCAACTGCTGATATATAACCTTTTCTGTAATTTTAGATAAGTATGGTAGTATACTGATTGGGCGTAAATCTTTTAGCTCTGTGGGGTTATTTGTTTTAGGAAGCGGCTTCACGATGGCTTCCTTCCAAGCATCGGGGAAAATTCCCGTCCTAATAGATTGATTAACGATCGCTGTGATAACTTTAAGAGTAAACGGTAACGTTAATAATACCATATCATGAGAAATACCATCCGATCCCCGAGCATTGGAAATTATATTAGTAATAATTTTTCCTACCATCGTTTCATCGACTGGTTTTAAACTAAATGAAGCAGAACCAAATCGATTTTGCGAAAAATATGACACCATAGTAGAACTAACTATGTTATTAGAAGGTAATTTTAAGAAATATTTGTTAATATTCTCAGGATCATTTATATGAACTGGTAGAGCAGTATTCCTGTCTTTAAAATTAACGACATTTCTCTTTATATTTTTCCACAATGTACGGGGATTTTTAGAATGTCTATTAATATACTGCTCCAAATAAGCGCGTTTTTCGGTAAACAAGGCACTCCTCACAATATCCTTCAGTTCTTTATAATACATTTTGTCACACTCCGAAGATGTTTTACGGCTTTTAGCGTGTGCTTTATCTCGCAGAGCTACCATCTCTTTAATTGTTGGTGTTATCCAAGGATAACTCTGTTCTTTTATATAAGACGACTTTTCAGGAGCATGTTTGTCAATTAAATAAATCACTTGCTCATTGAAGTTTTTAACAGACTTATTTATATCGTTATCTAAAATTCGTATCCAGGATATAGAATTAATATCAGTATGCAAGTCGCTTAAATTAATATTTTTTAAAGGTCTATAGTTTATCCATTGAGGAATCTGTTTGGGCCTTTTGATATTAAGCGTACAGGTTACAAAAGCATGTTTGCTAAGATCAGGCACGCAGTCAACAGACACATTAAAAACTTTCGTGGAGCTACATATGAGGTCAATCAAAGTTTCGGAGTGATCAGTGAAATGAGTTGGTTCCGTAACATATTACTGCAGATTCATACAATGTAAAAACTCTAATAGCTTCTTGGCATTAACATCCGATACCTTCAAGAGATCAATGTTGAAATCACCCAGCAACAGTACATGGTCGAAAGATGAAATCGAAGCGATCGACTCTGCTAAAGCATCTATAAAATCATCAATATTTAACCATGGTGGCCGATAAGCGGTACCGACAGCGATCCTAATGCAGTTCAGCTTAACACCAAGCCACATTTGTTCGATCACAGATGCATGACTAGTCACTAAGTTACGCGCGTATATACCACGTCGCAAATAAAAACCAACACCTCCACCACGTGAGCGAATGCCCGGCGGTCGTGGGATATGTCGCAGCCGGTAACCAGGCGGGATGGGTGCCCGTCTCTCTTCACACGGTTTTAACCAAGTCTCATTGATTGCCATAATATCTACATTATGATGCTCCATAGCTATAAGAAAATCATCATGACGAGAACCTAATGATCCGGGATTTAATAGACCTAGTTTCAAAGTTTTATTTTTTACATGTTCAATAACAAAGCTGTTCGATAATTCCACATATATACAATTGTCTAAATACAGTTTTAGAACAGTTACATGCCGTAGGTCTAAAGAATAAAATAATAATATTCCGATTTGATAATTGAGAATAATCTTCGTAGCAACCCTATGTTTCAAAGAAACAATTAAGCGTAGTTTAGTTAGCGTAAAATGGAGACATGTAGACATCATTTTACGTTTTCATTCTATTTCAAAGACCAAACAAACAAATTTATTAGATTTTGAAACTGAAACAAATTTGCATAAACTGGACAACATAAGATTAAAACTATAATTACAATTAATAACAAAATAAATACTATATAAATTAACAGAAACGAATATGAATTTCATTTGCGATTCACACATAATTATCATTAAAAGCGTATAAAAAATATATTAAAACAACAACATATCATAAAACAAAATATAAATTTCAGCAGCAAAAAGCAACAGTTTATCACCATCAAAAGCAAAGCGATTACAAAACGAAAAATAAAGCAGATTTTAACTATCACAGAAGAACTAATTCGCTGAACCAAAAATAAAATTTGGATCAGGTTTACAACTAAATTAAAATTAATATGAGAATAATTCCTAGATAAAATAATATCAGCAAATTCAAATTCAATTAGATTTGGTTAATTAATAAGGTAAGAACTGTAACTAAAATAAAATGCGAGCGAAGCGAGCCATAAAAAACACCATCAATAGAGGCCTGATCAATCAGTTAGGTTAGTGTATGAAAAACAACGCACGAGCCGAGCGAGCGTAGCGAGCGTGCCGCGGCAGCGGCCGGCGAAGTGCCAGAAACGAATCGCTTTTGTTGATGGTAACATTTGGTTTATAATGTTTAAAAGATGATTGTGATTTAATTTCAATTTTGATTTCGATGGACTTGACAATTCGGGATCTTTATAGCATGTATATATGGACCATTTGTGTAGGTATCTTTACCCACACTTTTAAATAGGTAAGTATGGAGAAAAAAGAATCCAATTTTTGAATCAAAAATCAAAATCAAAATCATTTATTCAGTCTAGGCTTTTACAAGCACTTGTGAAAGTCGAGAGCTACGCCATCGGTTCGTAAATCTACGGCGGGAGACCTTATACCGAGAAGAACCGGCAAGAAACTCGGCAAGGGCTGCTTTTTTCTCCCTGTTTTATTTCATACAGAGCGTCAAGATTGAAAAATTACTTCATTAAAATTTGAAGTCACTTTCCATTACAATATTACACAAAATTAGAGTAAAACAGTATTTTCGGCAATCCAATCACATTTGTAGCCAAAGAAGCTCACCGATTAACAATTTAATATATATGAAAAATGAGCCATATTTAACTCCAAGCAGTTTTGTTGTTTAAATATTCAGTAACAGTATAATATCCTTTACTGAGTAGACAATTCTTAATATGGGTTTTAAACTTAGGTAATGGTAAATTTAAAATTTCCATAGGAATTTTGTTATAGTAGTGTACACCTTGACCCATAAATGACGATAGAAACTTCTTTAGCCTGCATGACGGCAAAACAAGTTTATCTTTGTTTCTAGTATTAAAATTGTGTACATGACTATGTTTAATATAATTGTTAATATTGTTTCTAACATAAAGTATACAATTGTATATGAATTGGGAGGCCACTGTTAATATCCCAATTTCTTTGAATTTATCTCTAAGTGACGTTCTTGAACCCAATTGATAAATGGCCCTTACTGCTCTTTTTTGTAAAATAAATATAGACTCTATATCTGCAGCCATACCCCACATCAGAATGCCATATGACATAAGGCTATGGAAATAACTAAAGTATACTGTCCTAGCGGTATCTACATCTGTAAGTTGCCTGATTTTTTTTATTGCAAAGGCAGCTGAACTTAGTTTTCCTGCCAATAATGAACTGTGAGGATGCCATTGCAATTTAGAATCCAGCGTTACACCTAAGAAGATTGTTGAATCAACCAACTCGAGCTTTTGATTTTTAAGTTTAATTTCTGTAAGTTCAGCTTTTACATTAGGTAACATAAACTTTATACATTTCGTTTTTTTACCATTTAACTGGAGATTATTTGCAGTAAACCAGGTCATAATCTGTGATAGAGCATTGCTTACATCGTCAAAATTATTTTTACATCTATCAATATTAAATATTAAAGAAGTATCATCTGCAAACAATACTATATCGCATAAAGTTTCGGCAAAAAATGACAAATCATTTATGTAAGATAGAAACAGAAAGGGACCCAAAATAGATCCCTGGGGAACTCCTATTTTTACTTGTGTTCCAGATGATCTCACACCGTTAATATCGATAGTTTGAGTTCTGCAACTGAGGTACGACAATATTAGTTGTAGGGCGGAGTCTTTGATACCATAGTAATTTAGCTTCGTTACTAGTGTTTGATGCTCAACGCAATCAAATGCTTTGGATAAGTCACAAAATACTCCAAGAGCATTCTGTGACAGCATTCTGTGCCATCAATCTATATATTCGAAGTTGGTATTTTTGTCAAACAGAATCAACAACTGTTTGAAAATAAGACGAGATTGCGTCATCGAGACAAATTGTGTACAATACCCTCTAAGACAGCACTGTTGAACAAAAGTATATTTTGTATGGCTCCAAAAATTTTTAATAAAATTCCAAAAACAATACGTAATCTGGATAATTGTAATGTTTTTAAAAGAAAACTTTGTAAATTGTTAGTAGCTAAAGCATATTATAGTGTAAACGAGTATCTAGCTGACAGTACTTTGTAAATGTATAAATACTTAATGAATTAATTGATTTTTTTTGACATAACATGTTATTGATTAGATTAGTTGACAATTACTAACCTACTAATATTGTATGCCTTTTAGGCAGATCACGGTGTAACTATTCAGTCCTTGCATCCAATATCTTTATATAACTTGTGATCAACAATAAAGATTGATTTGATTTGATTTGATTTGATTTGATTTGATTTGACGCCTCCCAAGCTCTGAATATATGTTTAAGAAGTGCTATACCAGCATCAGCAGTAGAGCGACCTTTTGTGAAACCATATTGTTTAGTATGCAGTAATTTATTTAAATTAAAATAAAACAATAACTGTTCAAGAATTATTTTTTCAAAGATTTTACTTAACGTCGGTAATATTGATAGGGGTCTATAATTACTATGGTCTTCCCTATTTCCGGATTTAAAAAGAGGTATAACTTTGCTTAGCTTTATAAGATTTGGATAAATTCCTTCATCTATACAAAGATTAAATATATCAGCCAAGTAAGGGGCTATAACATGAACTATACTTTTAATAATATTAAGAGATATGCCCCATAAATCACATGTGTTTTTTATTTTCAGACAATTAAAAGTTTTAATAATATCTAAGAAACTAATAAATTTAAATTTAAACTGGCTGTCTACCTTAGGCACGTATTTTTCTAAAATAGCCTTTGCGGCTGTTGGTGAAGAATTTAAACCAGATGATGTTTCAATTGGTATGTTTAAAAAATACTCATCAAATATATTAGCAATTTTATCATGAGATTTGATGATCGTGTTATTAAAGTTAAGTGTCAGAATATCTTCACGTATTTGCTCCTTACCGGTTTCACGGTTTATTATATTCCAAGTTGTTTTGATTTTATTATTGGAATTCTTTATTTTTTCTTTAATAAAATTTGATTTTGCCGCAAAACTCACCCTTTTAAATACTTTCGAATAATTCTTCACGTAATCAATGAAATTTTGATTATGGTTATATTTTCTTAAAGCGTATAATTCATAAAGTTTGTTTCTACTTTTATAAATACCTGTTATAGCCCAGTCACAGAACTGTAACTTTTACGGTCTTACACGGAAAAGCCTTTTCGAATTCATTTTTTATAAGGCAGAATAGATTACTATAAAGATCATCAGGATCATCATTTGGCCATACAATCTCAATTAGTTTCTCATCTATGTTATTTTTAAAACTATCTAGGCGTATCTCAGTAATTGGTCTACACGTAAATATTTTTGGCTCATTAGTGATATTAATCCTATATGTGGTCTTTAGTCCGTAATGGTCAGATGTAAGATCGTTGAATACAAGTTTATTAATCGGATCATAATCAGAATATACATTATCCAAACAAGTGGCTGAATGTGCCGTTACTCTAGTAGGCTCAAGAAATTGATTAAAAAGATTGAAGCATTTAAATAATGATAGCAAACGAACGGATGTTGAACTGTTCACTAGAAGATCTACATTAAAATCACCATATACAACCAAATATTTGTTTTTTGTTTGTAATTTCCTAAGTGCATCTTCCATCACAGATTAGAAATTTCCATAGTCACTATCGGGGGGTCGGTATATACATACTACAATTATACTATTTAGCTCCACACAAGATAGCTCAATATGACGTTCAACTGAAAGATTATATCTTTACGCTCCTTAAACTTGAAATTATTATTTACAAATATTAATGATCCTCCCCACTGGGCTCTCCTACGTGTATATGAACTAAGCATTTGAATTTTTTTTTAATGAAATGGCTTTTCACAAGGCCTCAGCCAATGCTCCGTTAAACAATATATATATATATATGAAATATATGTATATTTGACACAATATTTAATACTTAACCCATCCCTCCCCACTGTCATATTTTTAAGACACCATTTGCAACATTTTTTTATATCTTTTAGATCATTTATTTTTATTATTTCAGATAAAATTCGTATTTTTACACTGTTTTTCTGGTATATATATATATTTTTTTACTGCAAAAATTGTATCCGTAAATTTAATGTCATTTTTTCAAATTGATCATTTTGTTGCCTAGAAAAAAGCATTATATTCTGATTTTATATACCATAAAAGAAAAAACTTGCCAACTCCAATTTATATGAACCTGATTCTTAGACCTCTACTAAATGTATACAAAATTAAAACATAAACAAAACATGGTTTCAAAACTTGTGGTATTCTTTCAAAATAAGCCGTATTATAAAAATGACACTGGGAACATTTCTATACATTTTGCCGCGACAGCACGTTCGATCTTGCAACGCACTAGTTCAAACGTTTCAATTGTTTGTCTCTTGCGGGTCTTATGTTTACGTTACTTGAAAGGTTAGTTCTGAACACATTACATGTCGTGATACAATTGTGATTTATTTATCAAACTAGAGTTCAAAAATAGTGGTTACGTAGAAGGTTGTGAAAAGGTGAGTTAAAAATATTTTAATTTTGTACAATATACCTATTAGTTGTTAGATAAAGGTGTAAATTATATGTTTTTATTCTTTATAGATAATGAATCCAGTAAATAAAAAGTATAAAAAAGTTTTGAAGGTGTCCGAAATCACAGACTATCTTCAAGATTTAGAAGATTATCGAGATGAGGAGTTGGACGACATTGAAATTGCCATATTACCTCCTGACGAAATGACTGATATAAAAGAAGGTCCTGACGACGATATGGGAGCTAATGAGAAAAGCTAATGAGTCCTTCCGAAAGTTTGGAATATTTGAATCCAATTTAGCCGTTGATGAGATGATCGTCAAATACTTTGGTCATCATGGCATCAAACAATTTATAAAAGGTAAACCAGTGAGGTTTGGATACAAACTTGTGGCACTGTGTGGAATCAGCGGATATTGCTATAACTTTTCATTTTATACAGGCAAGGAAACTCAAATCTCTGATAATGGTGATGGTTTAGGTTCAAGAGTGGTGAAAAAGTTACTTGCAGTATGTACAGATCCCAATGCACACGTAGTTTACTTTGATAACTTTTTTAGCAGCATGCAATTGTGAATCGATTTGAAATCGCAAGGGTTCAAAGCTACAGGGACGGTCAGAGACAACAGGACTAAGAAATGTCCTATCTTGACTAAACAAGAAATGAAAAAGAAAGACCGTGAATATTCCGATCATCGTTTTGATAAAAATAATGAAATATTATGCGTGAAATGGCATGATAACAATGTAGTATGTCTTTTAACAAATTATGATACTATAGAATCTTTTGTAAAAACGAATAGGTACTCGAAAACAGAGAAAGCAAAAGTAGCTGTGAATCAGCCAAAGCTTATTCATAATTATAATAAAAACATTGGAGGAGTGGATAAACATGATTGGCTGATTTCTTAATATCCGATTCGCTTTTGAGGTAAAAAATGGTTTTGGCCTCTAGTCATTCGTATTTTAGACATGTCCCTAATAAATGCATGGATTATTTACAACGAGGTAAATAAAGATGAGACCATCTCTCTACTAGATTTCAGGCGTAGGGTTTGTTGTAAAAAATCGGAAGGCAAGGCAAGCAAACCAGGCAGAGGAACATCAGAAAGTCTTTTACAATCTATCAGGTTTGACAATATTGGTCACTATATGACGAAGAGAGACAAACAGAGGCGTTGCCAGGGACAAGATTGTAAAAAAAAAACCTCTTACTTTTTGTGCTAAATGTGAAAAAACACTCTGCAGTGATTGTTTTATACCTTTTCATAACAAATAAGCTCTTAAAATTTAATATTTAAAACTGTTTATGGTCATAGTTTTCAAATACAGTTGATTTTCTGATAATTGATAACTTTCATTATTTTTGATCTCATGTCCCCACTGTCATATTTATAGGACAGGCTGACTCCGCATTAAAGGTAGTTAATATTTTTCTTTTTTCTTTATATTATTTTTTATAAGCCTATTATGAACTTAATTTCAAAATTTGACCAAAAAATTCCAATGTTTTCGATGCTTGGGAAGTAATGGGTTAAAATATATTCTACTTATACTTTTAGATTATTGAGAAAACATGTTCTTTTGATATTCAAAATGAAAGTGTTCTACGTAGGTTTGAGTTTGAAATTTGACATTTAGTTGTTTGGTGTATTATTTAAGTTAACGCTTGGGGAAATATCTACTCGATCCTTTTTCATACTAACTATAAAATTACTATTGAATAAGAATAAGAGACTATAATTTATTTAGCGTTTTGCTTGCGTTTTTCGACGGAATATTTATTTTTCTATTGCGTGTAAACTATCAACCCTTTATCTTTGATGTATGGTATTTTGTGTACTTAACCACCTTTCATTTGAAGGTAGAACTTACTAACTTTTTGTAGGCGATTTCAAACTATGAAACAAACATAACAAAAAAAAAACGAAAAACTCAAATTCTGCAACGAAGGCGGACTTAAAACCCCACCGCCCCGATTCCACTAGCTACTCGTTACCTCCCCGGGCTGCTCGCAGCCCGGGGCAACCAAGCGAAAGCTTCTACTCTGCGATGAAGGCGGAAATTAAAACCCCACCGCATCATGAATTGATCCATTTTAATATCTGGCCACAATATTCGGTTCCCTTTTCATATAATAAATAAATCTTACATAATTAACGTATATGCTTTAAATTGACAGCAATGCACAAATATTTCTTTATGATTTATGCCCAAGTATTTTGTTATAAGTATAGCAACATAAACGACTCGCTTTTGTTGAAGGATACATTTGGTTTATAATATTTCAAGATGAACGTGTAAGGTTGACTACGATCAATCCAGCCCGCGCAGTTACCATTTTAATTACAGATTTGATTTTGATGGACTTGACAACTCGGGAGCTTTAAAGCGTATATATAGACCATTTGTTTTTTTTTTAATATATATGCAAATACAATAAATACTGATTAATAATAATAACTCTGGCAGAAATATACGTTCAGTTGTTTTTTAATACAAAATATTAATTTACTTATTCAATAATAAGAATAAAAAAGAGTAAAAAACAACAAGTTGATCTAGCGTTTTCAAACTATAAACCCGACATAACAGGAGGCGGACTTAAAACCCCCACTGCCCCGATTCCACTAGCTACTCGTTATCTCCCCGGGCTGCTCGCAGCCCGGGGCAACCAAGCGAAAGCTAGTCTATATCTATATATCTATCTATATATCTATGATATATAAAGCTTAATTACCACTGACTGACTCACTCACTCACTCCATGCTTTTTTCGGGTAGAAAGAGTGGGAAAATGATGTTTTCATGTATGGAGACTTATAATATTTTTTTAATTCGAGTTGAAATGGCATATCGGTACAGTCAAAAAACAAAATGGCGGCGAGTTAATTTTTTTAATTTTTCAAGTATACACTCTATGATTACGATATTCAAAATGGCCGTAGAGTGGGCTAAAAAATGGCAATGAAAAAGAGTTTGATTAAAAAAACAAAATGGCGGCCGAGATATTTTACCTCGAAAATTGTCATTTTTCGACCTCTGTTCGGGCAATCGTCAATTCTTTTGTGGTGGGTTTGGAGGGGGGATTTTTACGCCGGCGACTCGGAATTATAGTCGATTTTCACGTACGGGGAGTTTTCATTTGCGCGTCAACATGGCGGCGGCGGGGGCGGCCATTTTGTTTCGGCAATGAAAAATCGCCATTTTCCAGTGAGATTTTCTCCAAAATGGCGGCGTCGGACGGATTCGCGTTCTATGGGCCGGTCGTGGGGCTCGGTAGGATCTTTCCATATTAGTACTAATTTCTACCATTTTCATGGTAGTTTATGAGATTTTGGGAGAAAAGTGAAATTTCGAAATACGCAATTTTAGCAGAAAACAGACTCGATGCGGTGTGGTGCCGGGAGAGACCTATAACTTTTGGTAGTTTTCGTTTCCGCGAGCTGACAACCCTGGGCTCCACGGTAGAAAACGTGTTTTTCGACATGCCCTCATAACCCGAATTGTTTGGGAACCTGGGTGGCCAGCGGAGAAAATCTGTGAATGAGGTCCCTTGCCTGATATAGTCGTGACTATGGGAAAATTATGAAACTCGGCAAAATCAATATGGCGGCGCCGGCAGCGGCCATTTTGTGATTTTTTCACTTTTTCGAAAAATTCTAACGCACTTTTAGCCTACATGGCAACATCGGAGCTCTTCGTCTGGTATGGATTGATCGTGAGTCTCGGCCGCCTCTTTCGAATGAGGTGAAAATTTTCCCCGATTTTAGGGTAATTTCGGAGATTTACCCCAAAAAGATGAAAAGTAGAAGGAGCCGTTTTGGGATTTCGAATATGCATTTCCTCGACGAGAGGCACTCCCCGAAATGACATTTGACCATTTTTATCGTCGACACCTGGCAACCCTGGTGTATGGGGCGATTTGAAAAATTTTGCCCATTTTTTACTTTGTCGACTCTAGCGCAATCGGTTTTGCCACTAGGATAATGGTAAAAACTGCATCGGATGCGCTATCGAGTTGGCCACACCGGTACGGAGCCGGATTTTCAAAATTCAAGATGGCGGCCAAACCAGCGGCCATTTTATCCGAAAAATTGGGTATCGTCACCACGTCGAGCCGATTTTGACGCACTTGGCAACATTTGTCAGAGTACTTCCGGGGAAACATTTTTTAGGCAAGTAACTAAAGTGTTGCCTGGTGAAAAAAAAATCTCGAAAATTTTTGATACTTTATGAGATTTTTGAGGAAACACTTTTTGTCGAATTTTAAATTTTTTTCAATGCAAATATTTTAATTTTAACTTTTCAAGATACCTGATGGAAAAAATAGAATGATCGACTGGCAACACTGAGAGCAAACAACCTTTGAAATTCAACCTCGATTTTTACCGACTTGGCAACCCCGCAGGTATTTGGAATGTATAGAGCGATTGTGTATCTCTATAGACTCTTTCAAATGATGGGAAAAAATTACCCGATTTTAGGGAAGTTTCTGAGATTTACCCCAAAAACTGTAAATGTCAAAGAAATAATTTTAGAACTTGTAAATTGGTATCCTTCGATGGAGGGCACACCTCGAAATCATATTTGACTATTTTCGTTGCCTACACCTGGCAACCCTGGCACCTACGGTGGTTTGAAGATTTAATGCCCACTATTCACGTTTTAGACTCTAGCGCAGTCATTATCGCCGCTAGGAAAATAATAGAAACTGCATTGGATTGATCATTTTTTATGACTTTCACTTTATAGAGCTGATTTTGGCGTTTTTGGTAATATTTTTAAGAATACTTCTAACAAAAAATATGTATTCAGCTGAAGTGTTGCCAGATGAAAAAAAAACGGTAAAATTTTTGATACCGAGATTTTTGAGAAATTTTCATGTATGTCATTGATGAAAAATATTAAAATATTTTTTTACAATGATTTTACTGTTTAATAAAATTTTTACTGTTGCATTTATAACATAATTGATGGAATAATTTGAGTTCTAGCAACACTGATAGTAGTCACCATATTAATTTCAAAATGATTCTGACTGAGTTGGTGACTCGGAAGCTTTGCATATATAAACCGTTTCTGTATCTTTACTCAATCTTTACGTGGTGAGAAAAAAAAAATCCAATATTTTCACCAGAAAAATAAAGTGAGCGAGAAATTGTCATTCGGTTAGATTAAAACTGCGACTAAAACAAAAAGCGAGCGAAGCGAGCCATAAAAAGTGACCAATTAGAGAGATTTGATTAATTGGTAAGGTCAGAATTGTGACTAAAATAATATGCGAGCGAAGCGAGCCATAAAGAACACCACCAATAGAAATCTGATCAATCGGTTATGTTAGCACTGTGACTCAAACAAAAAGCGAGCGAAGCGAGCCATAAAGGTTAACTATTAAGAGAGATTTGGTTAATTGGCAAGGTTAAAACTGTGACTAAAATAAAATGCGAGCGAAGCGAGCCATAAAGAACACCATCAATAGAGGCCTGGTCAATCAGTTAGATTAGAACTGTCAATAAAACAAAAAGCGAGCGAAGCGAGCCATACAAAATGGAGACCTGGTCAATTGCTTAAAGTGCTGTGACCAAAATAAAGAGCGAGCGAAGCGAGCCATAATACTAGACCATTAAGAGAGACCTGATCAATCGATTATGTTAGCAACGTGTCTAAAACAAAAAGCGAGCGAAGCGAGCCATCAAAAATGGAGACCTGGTCAATTGCTTAAAGTGCTGTGACCAAAATAAAGAGCGAGCGACGCGAGCCATAATGCTAGACCATTAAGAGAGACCATCGATTATGTTAGTAACGTGTCTAAAACAAAAAGCGAGCGAAGCGAGCCATAAGGAGTAACTGTTAAGAGAGATATGGTTAGTTGGTAGGGTTAGAACTATGACTAAAATAAAATGCGAGCGAAGCGAGCCATAAAGGACACCATCAATAGAGACCTGGTCAATCGGTTAGATTAGATCTGCGAAAAAAACAAAAAGAAAAAGCGAGCGAAGCGAGCCATAATAAATGGAGACCTGGTCAATCGGTTAAGGAACTGTGACCAAATGTGCTTATAAGTGTGCTAGAAAATGTATCACGGTTATTTTTCACGGTTTTTACTTTATAGAGCAGATTTTGGCGTTATTGATAACATTTTTCAGATCACTTACAGAAAAAAAATGTATTCAGTTGAAGTATTGCCGGATGATAAAAACAGTTTTTTTTTTTTGATATTGTGATTTTTAGGAAATTTTCTATTGAATAAGAATAAACGACTACAAGGCGATGTATACAACCTTTATTTTAAGTTTTCTTACGTTTTTCAACTGAATATTTCTTTTTATGTTGCGTGTAAATTGGAAATCTTTTTTTTTATGTATGATGTTTTGCGTAATTAAAGATCTTTTATTTGAAGATAGAACTTACTAACTTTTTCTAGGCAATTTTATACTGTAAACCCAACATAACAAGAGGCGGTCTTAAAACTCCAATGTCTGTATTCACTAAATATTAACTTACTTTTGAATAAGAATAAGAGAATAAATGACTACAAGCCGATCTATTTCAAATTTTATTTTAGTTTTGCTTGCGTTTTTAAACTGAATGTTTCTTTTTCTATTTAGTGTAAACTGGCAACCCTTTTTCTTTGACGTATGGAGCTTTGTGTAATTAAACATAATTCATTTGAAGATAGAACTCACTAACTTTTTCTAGGCAATTTCAAACTGTAACCATAACAATTCCACAAGTGACTCGTTTACGCTCAAGAACTTTACAATAAGTAAAGCAACAAAAACTTGTATAGGTTTATTATGACATATGGGTTAGGTTAGGTTAGTGTATGAAAAACAACGCACGAGCCAAGCGAGCGTAGCGAGCGTGCCGCGGTAGCGGCCGGCGAAGTGCCAGAAACGAATCGCTTTTGTTGATGGTAACATTTGGTTTATAAGGTTTAAAAGATGATCGTGACCATTTTAATTTCAATTTTGATTTCGATGGACTTGATAATTCGGAATCTTTATAGCGTGTATATATGGACCATTTGTATATTTGTGTATCTTTACCCACACTTTCATATAAGTAAGTATGGAGAAAAGAAAATCCAATTTTTGACACGATATTTAATACTTAAAATATATTTTTCTATACTTTTAGATTATTGAGAAAACATGTTCTTTTGATATTCAAAATGAAAGTGTTCTACGTAGGTATGAGTTTGAAATTTGACATTTATTTATTTGGTGTATTATTTAAGGTAACACTGGGGGAAATATCTACTCGATCCTTTTTCACACTAAATGTAAACTTACTATTGAATAAGAATAAGAGACTATAATTTATTTAGAGTTTTGCTTGCGTTTTTCGACTGATTATTCTTTTTCTGTTCAGCGTAAACTGGCAACCCTTTTTCTTTGATGTATGGTGCTTAAATACCTTTCGTTTGAAGACAGAACTTACTAACTTTTTGTAGGCGATTTCAATCTATAAAACAAACATAACAAAAAAATCGAAATACTCAATCGAGAAAAGTGAAATTTGGAAATACGCACTTTTCGCGGAAAACAGACTCGATACTGTGTGGCGCCGGAGAAGCCCTATGACTTTTGGTAGTTTTTGTTTCTGCGAGCTGACAACCCTGGGTTAGGTTAGGCCTGGGTACCACGGTAGAAAACATTTTTTTCGACATGCCCTCATAATCCGAATTGTTTGGGAACCTGGGTGGCCAGCGGAGAAAATCTGTCAATGAGGTGTCGCGCCAAATATAGTTGTGACTATGGAAAAATTATGAAACTCGGGAAAATCAATATGGCGGCGCCGGCAGCGGCCATTTTGTGATTTTTTCACTTTTTCGAAAAATTCAAACGCACATTTAGCTCACATGGCAACATCGGAGCTCTCCAGCTTGTATGGACTGGACTTGAGTCTCTGCTGGCTCTTTCCTATGAGGTGAAATTTTTCCCCGATTTTAGGGTAATTTCGGAGATTCACCCCAAAAAGGTGAAAAGTAGAAGGAGCCATTTGGGAATTTCAAAAGTGCTTTTCCTCGACGGAGGGCACTCCCCGAAATGACATTTGGCCATTTTCATCGTTGTCACCTGGCAACCTTGGTGGTAGCGACGATTAGAAAAATTTCACCCATTTTTTACTTTGCCAACTCTAGCGCAGTCGGTATTAACACTAGGAAAATGGTAAAAAGCGCATCGGATGCGCTATCGAGTTGGCCATACCGGTACGGAGCCGGATTTTCAAAATTCAAGATGGCGGCCAAACCAGCGGCCGTTTTATCCTGAAAATTGGGTATCGTCACCGCATCGAGCCGATTTTGACGCGCTCGCCGATATTTGTCAGAGTACTTCCGGGGAAACAATTTTTAGGCAAGTAGTAGAGGTGTTGCCAGGTGAAAAAATCTTGAAATTTTTTGATACTTTGTGAGATTTTTGAGGAAACAATTTTTGTCGAATTTTTGAATGTTTTTGATGCAAATATTTTAATTTTAACTGTTTGAGATATCCGATGAGATATTCGGCATGTAGCGAGCGATTGTGCATCTCTATAGACTCTTTCACATGATGGAAAAAAATTACCCGATTTTAGGGTAGTTTTTGAGATTTACCCCAAAAACTGTAAATATCAAAGGAACAATTTTAGAACTTGAAAATTGGTATCCGACGATGGAGGGCGCATCTCGAAATCACATTTGACTATTGCCATCGCCTACCTGGCAACCATGGCAGCTGGAAGATGGCGGTTTGAAGATTTAATGCCCATCATTCAAGTTTTGGACTCTAGCGCAGTCAGATGCGCCAATAGGTGGGCTACACAGTTATGAGGATAAAATTTTAAAATTCAAGATGGCGGCTTAAACAGCGGCCATTTTATCTAGAAAATTGATAATTTTTCACGACTTTCACTTTAACAAAAAGTATGTATTCAGCTGAAGTGTTGCGAGATAAAAAAAATCCGAACATTTTTTGATACCAAGATTTTTGAGAAATTTTCATGTATGTTATTGATTAAAAAAGTTTTAATACAAAAATGTTACTGTTGCATTTATAACATAATTGATGAAATAATTTAAGTGATCGACTAGCAACACTGATAGGAGTCACCATATACTTTTCAATGCGAGCGTAGCAAGCTTTAAGGACACCATCAATAGAGACCTTGTCAATCAGTTAGATTAGAACTGTGAATAAAATAAAAAGCGAGCGAAGCGAGCCATATTAAATGAAGACCTGGTCAATCGGTTAAGGAACTGTGACCAAAATAACGAGCGAGCGAAGCGAGCCATAATGCGAGACCATTAAGAGAGACCTGATTAATCAGTTAGTTTAGAACTGTGAATAAAACAAAAAGCGAGCGAAGCCAGCCGTAAAGAGTGACCATTTAGAGAGATTTGATTAATTGGTAAAGTTAGAACTGTGACTAAAAAAAAATGCGAGCGAAGCGAGCCATAAAGAGTAACCATCAAGAGAGATTTGGTTAATTGGTAAGGTTAGAACTGTGACTAAAATGAAATACGAGCGTAGCGAGCCATAAAGAACACCATTAACAGAGACCTGGTCAATCAGTTAGATTAGAACTCTCAATAAAACAAAAAAGCGAGCGAAGCGAGCCATAATAAATGGATTCTACTCGATCCTTTTTCATACTAAATATAAACGTACTATTTAATAAGAATAAGAGACTATAATTTATTTAGAGTTTTGCTTGCGTTTTCGACTGAATATTTCTTTTTCTGATTAGCGTAAACTGGCAACCCTTTTTCTTTCATGTATGTTGCTTAAACACCTTTCATTTGAAGACAGAACTTACTAACTTTTTGTAGGCGATTTCAAACTATAAAACAAACATATCCAAAAAAAACTAAAAACTAAAATTCTGCAACAGAGGTGCACTTTAAACCCCACCGCCCCGATTTCACCAGCTACTCGTTACCTCCCCGGGCTGCTCGCAGCCCGAGGCAATCAAGCGAAAGCTAGTCTATCTATAATATATAAAGCTTAATTACTACTGACTGACTGACTCACTGACTCACTCCATGCTTTTTTCGAGTAAAAGGAGGGAGAAAATGACATTTTCATGTATGGAGACTGATTTATTTTTTTTAAATGAGTTGAAATGGCATATCGGTACAGCCAAAAAACAAAATGGCGGCGAAATATTTTTTTAATTTTTCAAGTATACACTCTACGATTACGATATTCAAAATGGTCGTAGATTTCGATAAAAGAATGAGACTGAAAAGGGTTTGATTAAAAAAACAAAATGGCGGCCGAGATATTCGATAAGGGCCATTCAACATCAAACTTCTGTATGCCTAATTCCTCTTTTAGTGATATATTGGAAAAAGCAATTAAACAAAACTACAGCGAAAATACCACTTTATTGTTTTTTATTGGCAATAGAGGTACTTTGAAAAACATAAATTATTGAAATATACTCGGTGGAACAGAACGACCGACACTCCCGAGGTTCCTGGAGAGTACTATTTGTCTTTAATATAATGTAAAAAAAATTATAAGTCTAGGTCAAATAGTTTCGGAGATATTAAATTACAAAATTTTTGAATAAAAATGAGTATTTTCAACCCTGAGTCAGCTGTTTTTGGGACGTACTAAGGAAAAGTTTTTAATCGGTCATTGACTTCTTCATTTCTAAAAACAAAATAAACTAGTTTGTGATTTATAAGACTGCTTTCATGCAAATTCTAGCAGTCAATCAATAAACAAGGCAGTCAAAATGCTTAAATCGATTAACACACTAACAGCCGGTTTATGATTTGAAAAAAGAAGAAAATTTCTACTGCTTATTCTCAATAACCTAAGTTTTTTTAATTTCACAAGTCAAATAGTCTTAGTTTTATCAAACTGCTATCAACTGATCATCAAAAAACTAAAATCGGAAACGAAAACTAAGTGATCTTAGTTTGAGACGTTTAACTTTACATACTCAATTAAGAAACCGAGTCTAAAATTTCCTAAATTATTGTAGAGAGATCAGTCTAACATTAACCTACGTTATTTTAAAAGAGCAATTCTCCAAAAAAATTGTTTGAATGGGGTAATACTCCTTTAACAACGGGATCATTAACTAAACTCGATAAACTCACAAATCTTCCAGCGATTCATCTTTAACACAAATGAACTTTGTTTTAAAAACATTGAGGAATTTGTTATTAAAATAGCATTTAAAAAGAACTTTAAAAAAATGAGTGATATCAAAAGACGAATAAAAAAATATGAACCGAGTTCGTCCCTCAATATCAAAGCCCCGCCCACCCGCCAGCCGCCAGGCGATTTCATTATTCTGTTGGTATTGTCCGGTCGATCAGTCGCCGCCGACCTTTTGCGCTGGAGTGTTGTTGCGCATTGCGCCGACGCACTGCTGCGAAGCGTCTTTTTTGTCGATTTTTGTTTTGTTCTAGTGCATTTTTAATTGAATTGTTGTTAATAAGATACTTGAGTGTTATGTTTAGTTTAGTGAAGATGTGTTTAGTTTTGTGTGAAATGTGATGTGTTTTGCGCGTGCATACACCGGCATGCCAAAGAGCGTGCTTAGCTGTCTTCAGAGAAGAATTAAGAATTAAGATAGACTATCATTAAGATATCGGTAAATAATTAAATTAAATTAATGTATTTCGCGGTCCGTTGTAATCTGCGCACAATCGATATTGCGCATGCGCGTTAAAGGGCTCCTCTATTTTTAAATATTTGTCAAATAAAATGAACGTTTACATGTAACCTAACTTGAAACTTTCGGCTGTGTCGGTCATTTTGTTCCTATCTGTTTATGTCATTTTTACAGGATAAACGAACATATACAGGACAGGATAACGATTTATACAGGATAAACGAATTAAATTCATTAAGTGTTGGGAAAGTCGTGATTTTTACGTTGCCGTATTGCAATAGTTTGTCCAATGAAGAAAATAATTTGCGATACAAATTGAATATGACATTGCACACTATATGCAATACTGCAAAGTTTCATGTCATTGACACTAACAAGTATGTTAGAAAATTTTATTTGACTAAAGATAAATATTATCTTTCCAATTATTATAAGAGACAAATAGCTATTTCGCTATCATTTTTTTTTCTATAACAGCCAAAAATTTGGCTAACCAGAGTTCTCCTATTGAGCACTCTTCTATTGACATGACTGTCAGTAATAATCCTACTGACATTGCGACAAATTCGTCTTTAAATTAGATACTAAGACAACAGAGGATTCCTCTTGCTTGCTATTGAATAGTCAAAGTAATAATGAAACCAAGAGTTTATCAGTCATCAACCTAGTGCACCAAAATGTTCAAGGAATGTGGAGTTAAGAGTTAGAAGTAGAATTATTCATGAACTGTAACAATATTGATATTTTCTGTATTACGGAACATTGGTTAACAAGTTATAATTGCATTTTTAACTTCAATAATCACCTGGTTGGTAGCGCGTTCATTAGGAAAAACGCAATGCGTGGTGGCGCACTAATTTTATTAAATAAAAAGTTTAAATTTAAAGAACGTAGAGATATAGTGAGCCTATCGGTTGAGGAAATAATAGCGATTGTCTGTATAGAGCTGGACCAGCTGATTGTACTGAGCGTATATAGACCTCCTTCAAGTTTAGTTTCTCATTATGATCTTTTTGAAACAGTTATGGATGAAGCATTAAAAAAGGTATATAGCAAAGGCAAACGATTAGTGATTGGGGGTGATTTTAACGTTGATTTATTAGGAAACTCCAATTCATGTACAAGACTTGTAAATCTATTTATGTCCTATAATCTTGCGCACATGTTTAAGGAGCCTACTAGAGTAACTGTTACTTCGTCCACATGTATTGACAACATTTTTACAGATCTGGTACCACTTTCAAGACAGATAATTAAACAACTACCGTCAGATCATTTTGGACAACTAGTTAGCTTTCCGCATAAATGTACGTTTGTGGCTAGGAGAGACATTACAGTTGTGTCAAAAAGTATGAGTCGCTTGGAACGTTTTAAAAATCAATTAGATAGTAAATTGTATCATTTGAAACATAATAGTAATCCCAATGATTTGTACAAAGATTTCTTTGATGTTTATTGTACAGAATTCAATAAGATTTTTGTCCCAAAAAAAATTAGTATTAGTAATCCTATAACTTTTAGTGTGTGGGCTACACCAGGAATCTACAAAAGCAGAAAAAGGCTCTATGAACTATATGATGAACGTAATTATAACACAAGTGAGGACTTCAAAGAATATGTACGAAATTACTCTAAATTATTTAAAAAAGTGTGTCGTTTAGCCAAATGTAATTATTTAAATGCAAAAATTGAAAATAGTAAAGACAAAGTTAAAATGACGTGGAATATCATAAATAGTGAAACTGGAAGAGAAAAATCCCGGAATATAAATTTTAATTTAAACATTGATAATAAAAAAGTAACATCAGATCTTGAAGTTGCTACAGTATTTGAAAATTTATTTACTGAAATTCCAGTCTTAATTACACAATCTTTGAATTCCTCTTCCACTGTTGCTGAATCTATTTTAAAGGCAAGTTTAAATAATTCTAATAGCCAATTTAAGTTTCAACACATTGATTTTAAAGATATAATAAAATCTTTTAATCAGCTAAAGAAAACGAAAACTGCTGATTTATGGGGTAATTCCATTGAAGTTTCTAAATCGGTAATTGAGACAATAGCTCCAATCTTAGCTTATATATTTAATGAATGTACTGATTGTGGTATTTTTCCTGAGCTCATGAAATATAGTAAAATTATTCCTTTACATAAATCGGGTAGCACATCTGACCCTACTAACTTTAGACCTATATCCGTGCTACCTACGTTTAGTAAGATTTTTGAAAAAATCATGCTGGATCAAATACAAACGTACTTTTACAAGAATAAGCTTATGAATCGACAACAATTTGGTTTTACAAGGGGTCGCTCGACAACCGAAGCCGGTGTCGAGTTAATACAAGAAATTTTTAATGCCTGGGAGGATTCACATGATGCGTTAGGTGTTTTCTGTGACCTATCTAAGGCATTTGATTGTGTTTTTCATGAAACATTGATTAGGAAACTGCATTTTTATGGATTTAGAGATAACTCATTGGATTTTATTGTCTCATACTTGACTGACAGAGTACAGAGGGTTGATATCAATGGCAAAAGATCCCCTGGATCGAAAATTAAGATGGGCGTTCCGCAGGGCTCAATACTTGGTCCTTTCTTGTTTTTGATTTACATAAATGACTTGCCTTATTTCGTAAGGGATGATCACGAAATAGTTTTGTTTGCGGATGACACTTCACTCTTGTTTAAAATTAAAAGAGGGTTACCTCTAAATGACGATGTGAACAATTCTATCGCTAAAGTAGTACATTGGTTTAATGTAAATAATCTTCTCCTTAATGAAGGAAAAACAAAATGCTTAAAATTTGTACTACCTAATGTTAAAAAAGTAGATATAAATGTTAATATAAAAGATAAGAACATGGGCCTTGTGGATACCACAGTATTTTTAGGAATAACATTAGATTCTAAACTACAGTGGGGCCCACATATTGATAGATTGTCGAGTAGACTTAGCTCTGCAGCATATGCCGTAATGAAGATACGTAGGTTAACTGACATAGATACTGCCAGATTAGTATACTTCAGTTACTTTCATAGTGTTATGTCGTACGGTATCCTATTGTGGGGAAATGCTGCCGACATACAAACAATTTTTGTGCTTCAGAAAAGAGCAATTCGATCAATTTATAATCTTAGGATTAGGGACTCTTTAAGGGAGAAATTTAAGGAAATAGACATTATGACTGTTGCTTCTCAATACATATACGAGAACTTAATGTACGTTCGTAAAAATATTAGTTTGTTTTCTATAAAAAGTGATGTACACAATTTTAATACAAGAAATAAAAATAAATTAACGGTGCCTGTCACTAGACTGCAAAAAGTTAATAACTCTTTCAAGGGTCTTTGTGTGCGCTTCTACAATAAGGTCCCAAGCAAAATACAACAATTAGATATCATGCAGTTTAAATCTACTATTAAAAAAATACTTATTAAAAAAGCTTATTATAAGGTATCCGATTATATAACAGATAAGAACGCTTGGACTTGAGATGATCCAGCAACTGGATAGGTGATTACTTCTAAACTCATTATCTTGTTTCCATTATTATTAAATGATTATGTTATTATTATAAGACCATAGTTTTTTTTTATCTCTGTTTATAATGTATTGATCTGGTAATGACATGGTTTTTGTAAATGTCATTACTCTTATTAGAGCTGGTGAGTTTCTTGCTCGTTCTTCTTATCAGCCAAAAGACGTCCTGAACGAGTGGTAGGGAAAAAATGTTGGACGATTCAAAAGTACTTTTAAGAAGTCTATTTGAATAAAGATTATTTTGACTTTGACTTCGCTTGCGCGTCAATATGGCGGCGGCGGTGGCGGCCATTTTGTTTCAGCAATGAAAAATTGCCATTTTCCAGTGAGATTTTCTCCAAGATAGCGGCGTCGGACAGATTCGCTATCTATGGGCCGGTCGTAGGGCTCAGTGGGATCTTTCTACATCACTACCGATTTCTACCATTTTCGTGGTAGTTTAGGAGATTTTGGGAGAAAAGTGAAATTTCGAAATATGCACTTTTTGCGGAAAACAGACTCGATGCGGTGTCGCGCCGGGGGAGCCCTAGGAATTTTGGTAGTTTTCGTGTTTGCAAGCTGACAACCCTGGGCTCCACGGTAGAAAACATTTTTTTCGACATGCCCTCATAACCCGAATTGTTTGGGAACCTGGGTGGCCAGCAGAGAAAATCTATGAATGAGGTGGCACGCCAAATATAGTCGTGACTATGGAAAAATTATGAAACTCGGGAAAATCAATATGGCGGCGCCGGCAGCGGCCATTTTGTGATTCTTTCACTTTTTCTAAAAATTCAAACGCACTTTTAGCACACATGGCAACATCGGAGCGCTTCGCGTGGTATGGACTGGTCGTGAGTCTCTGCTGGCTCTTTCGAATGACGTGAAATTTTTCCCCGATTTTAGAGTAATTTCCGAGATTTACCCCAAAAAGACAAAAAGTAGAAGGAGCCGTTTCGGGATTTCAAAAATGCATTTCCTTGACAGAGGGCACTCTCCGAAAAGACATTTGGCCATTTTCATCGTCGTCACCTGGCAACCCTGGTGGTAGCGACGATTTGAAAAACACCCATTTTTTACTTTGCCGACTCTAGCGCAGTCGGTATTGGGTATCGTCACCGCATCGAGCCGATTTTGACGCACTTGGCGTAATTTGTCAGACTACTTCCGGGGAAACAATTTTTAGGCAAGTAGCTGCGGTGTTGCCAGATGAAAAAAAAACTTGAAAATCTTTGATACTTTATGAGATTTTTGAGGAAACAATTTTTGTAAAAAATAGAACGATCGACTGGCAGCACCGAGAGCAAACAACGTTTGAAACTCAACCTCGATTTTGACCGACTTGGCAACCCCGAAGGTATTTGGCATGTATGGAGCGATTGTGCATTTCTATAGACCTTTTCGCATGGTGGAAAAAAATTACCCTATTTTAGGGTAGTTTTTGAGATTTACCCAAAAAACTGTAACTGTCAAAAGAACACTTTTAGAAATTGAAAATTGCTATCCGTCGATGAAGGGCGCATCCCGAAATGACATTTGACTATTTTCATCGCCTACATCTGGCAACCCTGGCAGCTACGGTGGTTTGAAAATTTAATGCCCACTGTTCACGTTTTAGACTCTAGCTCAGTCACTATCGCCGCTAGGAAAATAACAAAAACTGCGTTGGATGGACGCGCCAATAGGTGGGCTACATAGGTCTTAAGTTGAAATTTCAAAATTCAAGATGGCGGCTTAAACAGCGACGATTTTATATAGAAAATTGATAATTTTTCATGACTCACTTTATAGAGCTGATTTTGGCGTTTTTGGTAACATTTTTAAGAATACTTCTAACAAAAAATATGTATTCAGCTGAAGTGTTGCCCGATGAAAAAAAATATGTAAATTTTTTTATACCGAGATTTTTGAGATACTTTCATGTATATCATTTATGAAAAATATTTAAATTACAATGATTACAATGATTTCACTGTTTAACAAAATTTTTACTGTTGCATTTATAACATAATTGATGAATATTTTGAGTGATCGACTAGCAACACTGATAGTAGTCACCATATAAATTTCAGAATGATTCTGACCGAGCTGGCGACTCGGAAACTTTATTGCATATATAGACCGTTTGTGTATCTTTACTCAATCTTTATGTGGTGAGAAAAAAATTCCAATATTTTCGCCACAAAAATAAAGCGAGCGAGATATTGTCATTCGGTAAGATTAGAACTGTGACTTGAACAAAAAGCGAGCGAAGCGAGCCATAAATAGTGACCAATTAGAGAGATTTGATTAATTTGTAAGGTTAGAACTGTGACTAAAATAAAATGCGACCGAAGCGAGCCATAAAGAACACCATCAATAGAAATCTGATCAATCAGTTAGATAAGAACTGTGAATAAAACAAAAGGCGAGCGAAGAGAGCCATAATAAATGGAGACCTGGTCAAACGTTTAAGGGACTGTGACCAAAATAAAGAGCGAGCAAAGCGAGCCAAAATGCGAGACCATTAAAAGAGACCTGATCAATCGGTTATGTAAGCACTGTGACTAAAACAAAAAGCGAGCGAAGCGAGCCATAAATAGTAACCATTAAGAGAGATTTGGTTAATTGGTAAGGTTAGAACTGTAACTAAAATAAAATGCGAGTGAAGCGAGCCATAAAGAACACCATCAATAGAGGTCTGGTCAATTGCTTAAGGTACTGTGACCAAAATAAAGAGCGAGCGAAGCGAGCCATAACGCTAGACCATCAAGAGAGACCTGATCAATCGATTATGTTAGCACTGTGTCTAAAACAAAAAGCGAGCGAAGCGAGCCATAAGGAATAACTGTTAAGGGAGATTTGGTTAATTGGTAGGGTTAGAACTGTGACTAAAATAAAATGCGAGCGAAGCGAGCCATATAGGACACCATCAATAGAGACCTGATCAATCGGTTAGATTAGAACTGTCAATAAAACAAAAAGCGAGCGAAGCGAGCCATAATAAATGAAGACCTGGTCAATCGGTTAAGGAACTGTGACCAAACAGTAGGGTAATATTGGGCATTCTGTCCCCCACTCGTTCGTGTCGGCGTTTCGCCACCACTCACTCATGGAATGATAGAATGCCCAATATTATAAATGGATTCAGTATAAGAATTTATTAGAGAATTGATGCTATTCACGCTTTTTAATTCAAGTTTATTGAATGGATAATCGACTAACCTGGTGACCATGACAGCGAGATTGATCACATTTTTTCACTACACTGACTGAAACGTAAACATTCATTAGATTCCTTTAATATGCCTAACGCAATGAACATACATATTAAACATTTAGCGATAGGACTACGATATACTTTTATAACTTTATGGATGAGCAGCTTGCCTCAGTTAACACCCGGAAATTATAGTAATAAAATTATATACTCTATCCAGTTTGGCTCGTGGTCTCCCTGAATAAAAATTCAGTGCCGATTGCCTCGGAGTTGCCACTAGAGTATCATAATTTTAGTAAAATCAAAATCAGAAATTATATACTCCATCCAGTTTGGCTCGTGGTCTCCCTGAATAAAACTTCAGTGCCGATTGCCTCGGAGTTGCCACTAGAGTATCATATTTGTTTTAGTTCTATGAAGTCTCGACCCGATTGGCTCATGGTCTACCTGAATAAAAATTCAGTGCAGTTTGCTTCGGAGTTACCATCTTGACTTCTAGATTTTTTCTGTACCCGATTGGTTCGTGTCTCTTCACCCAATATAGTTAAAAAGTTATACCAATAACCCCTAACTAGCTAGGTAACATCTAAATGATAATTGGAATCTGATAAATTATTTTGTTTCTCACTATTTAAATACACACACTTTACACGTTGCTTATCAGAACACTGACTGACTGAATGTACGAACGGTTTGACGATTCAAGTTATAAGCGGAACCGTTTTAAGAATTGGTTTGAACTGATCGCTATTATATTGCGTTTTTGCCTTGAAATAAAATTAATGTATGAAATTTAAAATAAGTGAGTACTCATCACAAAATAATATAGTTTAATGTTTAAATTAATAACCAACGTAATAAATTAAACTCGCAAAAAGTTTTTAGGTACTAATAGAATAACTATGAGATGACTAAACATGCATACTTGTGATATTAGTATTTATAATCTATTATTAACTAACTTCATATTTTACACGTGAGTAAACTTTCATTTAATAATAACACTATACATTCTATTTAGAAAGTCTATTGTTTGATCCTATTTATTTATGCGAAAGTATTCGAGTTAGATAAATATCGCAGTATATGAATCAATGTGAACCATTATAATCTTGTTTTCTTTGACTTGGACCACATTATATGCGACACTGAAGGTTATAGACTAGGAGTTGTATGATAAATAAAATCGATGAAATGATCTAAAATAGATTTAAAACAGAAAATAATTCTTAACAATATTACTTATCGAGTTTTAGATTTTTCTAGTATCCTATCATAGTCCATAAAAAAATTACAGTTATGCATCCGCGAGTAGTCTAATAAGCGAGTAACTAATGCTTTTGAAAATTGATTTTATAAAGACTATATGGTTTTTATTTTGTAATAATACGTATTTTTAATTGCTATCTCCCTGATGAGTCGTTGAAACGATTATTATTACTTATTTACATTATTTATAAATAGTAATAGTAAGTTTTTATATTACTATTTGTTTTAGCACAAAAATGGAGTTTCTTCAATAAAACCCTGAAATACTTGAAGTAAATGTATAATTTCGATAATTTGCTTTTATACAGATCAATGGTCGAGCGATAAGTGAAAGGTGAGTAGTTAGCCCTAACCTACCTCACAACAGTTTTTATAAAAATATAACGCCTTATGAAATTTTAGATGCAATTTAACAAATTCAATTATATTTCGATTATCTTGATCTGTGTCTTGGCATAGGCTTCAACATAACCTCCCCTCCTTGGAAGACGTAGACTTTCAATGACGTAGATCGCTTGCTATAGGCAGAGGACAGAGACGAACCAAGGCTCGGCGCACACAGCCCTTGGTGGTATCGACGTCAGCGACGCGAGATATTCCATCTTGTCCCGGGAATAGGCGGGCAACACGACCGAGTCTCCAGCATAAAGGCGGCGCATTATCTTCTTGCAACAACACCATGTCTCCAATATTGAGTTTAGTTGTATTGACCTTCCATTTCGTGCGTTGTTGAAGTTCAGATATATACTCTTTCTGCCACCTCTTCCAAAAATGTTGTCTTATTTGTTCAAGACGTGCATATCTTGAGAGACAGCTTGCAGTTGAGTCTATTACATTAGGGGCCGGTAGCGCATTCAACGGACGTCCAATGATAAAGTGCCCTGGGGTTAAAGGGAGAAAATCAGTAGGGGATGAGGACATAGGACACAAGGGGCGGCTGTTTAGTATTGCCTCCACTTGTGCAAATAATGTACCTAATTCTTCATAAGTCAAGTGACTGTTTCCCAAAACACGCTTGATGTGGTACTTAGCTGATTTGACCCCTGCCTCCCAGACTCCACCAAAATGAGGAGCGTAAGCAGGTATAAATTTGAAAATTATTCCCTCCATGGATGCAAACTCTGATATTGACTGATTAATAGAATTTAAAAAATAATTCAAATCTTTCGCTGCAGCAACAAAATTTCGGCCATTATCTGAAAATATTTCACGCGGTTTGCCACGACGCGATGCAAATCTTCTTAATGTCATTATGAAAGCTTCTTTAGTTAAATCACTAACAGGTTCTAAATGAACGCATTTGAAACGAAGACAAACAAATATACACAAATAACATTTTGTCAGTCTTGCACCACGTCCCTTACGATTGAGAATAAAAAATGGACCGGCGTAATCGACACCCACAGAGTTAAATGGGAAATCTACTGTGATACGACATGAGAGTAAATTACCCATTTTAGGAATCATTGTTTGACCACGAATACGTGTGCAAATGACACATTGTTTTACAACACGTCTCGCAAGCTTTCTACCGTTAATGGGCCAAACGGTTTCTCTAATGGTGGATAGCAAAAGTTGCGGACCTGCATGTAAATTAGATAAATGTTCACGTTCAAAATAAATTTTTGTAATATGATGAGAAGCATCCAATAAGATAGGATGACGCTTATTATAAGAATAGTCTGAAGCAGCTAATCTACCGCCTACCCTTATCAATCTTGTATTTGTATCGAAAAATGGGGACAAGCTTAATAACTTTGACTTCAATTCCAATTCTTTATTTTTGAATAGTCTTTTATATTCTAAAGCAAATGATTGTTTTTGCGAAACGCGACAAATAAGGTTAAATGAATTATTCAATTCTTCTACGTTCAAATGACCCGTTTTTTTATTATTTTTGTTTTTTAATTGGGAATTATGTAAAAAACGCAATATATAAGAGAATATTCTTTGCAATTTATTGAAACTTGAATATTTAGTAAAATCGAATAATACCGTTGAAACTGTGATAGCTGTATTGACTTTGATATCGGGTAAATTCACACTTTGATTATTATTTAGCGTAGGCCACTGTGTCTCATTTTTTGAAAGAAAATATGGACCCGTCCACCATAAATCGCTTATGATGAACTGACTAGCATTAACGCCCCTAGATATGAGATCAGCAGGGTTATCGGTGGTGGGTACATAACGCCATAATTTAGGATCAGTAAGATCTAATATTTCACCTACTCTATTAGCTACAAAAGTTTTAAGCTTATTTGGTTCATTGTTTATCCAACGAAGAACTATATTAGAGTCGCACCAATGAAATATACGTGAAGGAGTGTACCTTAATGCGTCGAGAGTATTTTTGCATAGCCGAGATGCCAGTAAGGCTGCGCACAGCTCAAGGCGAGGAATCGTAATTGGCTTTAAAGGCGCTACTTTAGATTTAGCACATAACAGCCTTACCGTTACCTCGCCCTCTGCATTTACTGAACGCAGGTAAATGCAAGCACCATACGCCTTCTGCGACGCATCGCTGAACGTATGTAGCTCTATGGATTTTGGTGCTTCGCATAAAACAAGGCGTGGTATTTGAAGATCTGCAAGAAGAGGTAAATTATGGCATATTCGCAACCATTTTTCTTTTATATCTTCATCTACTGATTGATCCCAGTCAAAACCCTTAAGCCATAATTCTTGAAGTAATATTTTAGACTGAATTATACAAGGACTCAGTAGCCCCAGTGGGTCAAATATACGAAAGGAATTAGACATAATTTTTCTTTTTGTAATGACGTTGTTGTCAATTATAGTTTTGACAGGAAAATTAAACCTATCCGATTGTGGGTCCCAACCCAAGCCGAGAGTGCTCGACGATTCACTAAAGGTAAGTTTTTCCTTAGAATTAATATTTGAATTTTGAAAAAAATTAGGAGAATTAGTTTTGAACTTTCTCAAATGAAAACAGGCAGATTCAAGAGCATCAGGTACTGAATCTTTTATGTATTTTAAGTCCCCCTCCTCATCAGCACCTGTTATTAAATCATCGACATAAAAATCCCTTTGAATAATAGTTTTTATACGACGATCAACGCATTCTTCCCCTACTTGCCATAGACATCTAGTGCTAAGGTAACTGGCACATGCTGTGCCATAAGTCACCGTATCTAATTGAAGAATTTTTATAGCTTGCGACTCGTTGTCTCTCCATAATATTAGTTGTAAATTACAGTCATCTTTGTCAACCACAATTTGGCGATACATTTTAGCTATATCACCTGTTAAAATAAATTTATATTGACGTGCTCTTAGCAAAATTGAAAACAAAGAATCTTGAATATTAGGGCCTGTCAACAAAATGTCATTGACTGAATAGCCTGATGAAGAAGGAGCAGAACCATCAAACACTACTCAAATTTTTGTAGATTCACTGTCATGCTTGAAAACAGCATGATGACATAGAAAGTATGAAGTATCGGGAATGCTATTTATCTGAGACAAATGCTGTAATTCAGCATACTCACGAATAAATTCTGAATATTGTAACTTCAATTCTGGGTCTTTACGAAATCGTTTTTCAAGATTAAGGAATCGTTTTTTAGCTAAACTATATGAATCCCCTAGGCAATCTGGTGAGTTCTTTAGTGGCAATCTCACACAAAATCTACCATTATTTAAACGTGTAGTATATTTAAGAAAATGTTTTTTGCATTGTATATTTTCAGAAGTTTGCAACTTCCTTTGAGGAAGTTCTTCTAGTTCCCAAAATTTAGAAAGCATTTCATCAATATTGGACTTAACAATTGTTGCATGATTGCATTGTATATTTTTGTATGAATATTTAGAATTTAATGGACCAGCTATAATCCAGCCCAATTTTGTATTATGTAATCTTGGTAAGTTGGGTCCTAAGGAGTGTTGTTCACATCCCAGGATGTCCCAAAATATGTCGGCCCCAATCAATACCTCAATAGGAGCGGGTTGATCCAAATGGGGGTCTGCAAGTAGAAGCCCTTTAGGAATGTGTAAATTTTGTACATTGACTGGAGCCTTTGGTAGGTCTCCCGTTAGATCATTTAGAACATAACAACACATCGTGATTTGATAAGAAGAATGTATGGACTTTAGACGAGTAACACAGCTTTCGACTGCTTTATTGGAACAAGTGTTACCGATTCCAATGACATTGACACTATCTAATGAATTGCACTTTAAGTTTAATCTAGTTTGTAATTCTTTAGTAATAAATGAAGATTGGCTACCGCTGTCTAGAAGCGCGCGAACCTGTTCTGTTTTGTTGTTTTGAGGATTATATAATTCTATTATGACGGTTGACAAAAGTACCTGACTTGAATTTTGTTGTGAGAAAGCCACCATAGTCTCACCATTATTTTGACTAATGTTGCATTTTACCGAAGCGCTGGGATCGTGGAGTAGCGTATTGTGCCGTCGATTGCATTGTCGACATGATCCCATGCGACATTCTGAAACAGGGTGACCTTGACGAAGACAATTTTGACATAATTTGTATTGGGATACGAGTTCTAATCGCTCTTTGATGGATTTTGATTTGAAAATAGGACAATCATAGATCCTGTGGTTACTGTTACAAATAACACATAATAAAACTCTGGATTGTATAAAAGGTTGTTTTGTAACAGCGAAGGTTTTTGTTTGTTGGACGCGATTGTTATATGGTTTATGTTGATTGCTATGATTGAATGGTCTTGAGGAGCGTGGTAAAGTCCTCGAATTTGAATTATTGTTATTATTATTTGAACCAATAAACTTATTTCTATTAACTGATTCTAAAACATCAGCTCGATCTATCAAAAATCTGTTAAACTGTTCCAGACTTGGGACATCTTCTAGTGTATTTCTATATTCTTCCCATTTGAGCATAGTATGGCTGTCTAATTTAGAAGATAACATATAAATAATAATTAAATCCCAACGATCAGTGGGTTGACCAAGGCTGGCTAGTGCACGTAGGTTCTTAGTGACATGGTCAACTAAAAAGCGCAGTGATTTTTCAGACTCACGGACTATAGGCTCAATATTAAATAATGAATCCAAGTGATTGTTTATTAAAATCCGCTTATTATCGTATCGCTCGCATAATAATTTCCAAGCGTCTTTATAATTTGTAGAAGATATTTCAAGATTTGACATCAAACGAGCTGCATCACCCTCAAGATATGACATTAAATAGTGAAATTTATGAATGTCTCCTATGCGTTCATTATTGTGAACCAAACTTGTATATGTATCGCGAAACTCCAACCACCGGAACAAAGAGCCGTCGAATTTCGATATTTGTATCTGAGGTAGTTTGAAATTGGCAACTTGGCCATTGAGTGAGATAATGTTTGTAGACTGTCGTCGTTGCCCTTCAGTGTTTATTAAATTATGATCATTGAATTCTTGTATCAAAGATTTCGCCAAAGCTATATTTTGAATAAAGTCATTTTCAACGCGTTCCCGCTCATCGAGTTCGACAGTTATCGTATCTGCATTTAAAACCTCAATCTCAGTTTGCAACGTATCGAATTTCAACGAAAGGCATTCCAGTTTGTTAAGTTTTAAAGTTAGTTCGGCTATTTCAATATTAGTGATTTCAGTTGCCTTGCTAATCTTTTCTAAATAATTTTTGAATTTGGTAATTTGGCCTTTTACAGAACTTCTTTTAACTATTAGATCCTTTAGTGACATGTTTGCACGATAGATTTGAATTATTTTAACGATGAAATTACTTGAATTGAAATAAAATGGAAATGTGGGTAACCAAAAAAATATATATATATATAAAAATTTGTTTTACAAACTACTATATAAAATATTGTTAAAAGATAGTTTGCATATAAAGAGAGAACAAATAAAAAATCTTACGCTCCTTATATGATGAATCCGGCAGCAGGAACCAGTCAGCTCTCCACTTAGTATGCGGCAAATTATAAGTTGACTTGCAACCAATAAAATATTTCTCTGTGCAATTGTATCTTGCTTGTATTTAGTGCAATGCAATCAATGACTTGTATTCTATGCACTGCACTCACAGAGAAACCTGGAATTGTCAGCAAATCAGGTCAAGGTCATATAATTTACTGGTGCACTAAAGAAATATTATTGTATTTTATACTAAATATTTAAAAACAATTTCAATGAAATATATTATTGTTTGAAAATAATATTTTTCACGTTGAAAAAAGTCACCTGTTTTAAAAATTTTAAAAACTCAAAAAAAAAACAAAAATTCATAAATTAGCACAAGTGATAGCATTACTAGGGAAAATAATCTATATAGATGGATTTTTTATCATGGATTGTGGAAATCTTGGAAGATGGATATGGATTTAGGTGGATTTGGTGGAACAAAGGAATGGCACTTATCTTTTTTAATTTGTTGAAAATGTTGAATCCCCGTGCGATTTTTAGTGGAATCGCTGCCCAGGTAGTTAATGCTGCTGTACACTGCAATCTTGGTATAATCCTTTTGTTCCCTTTGTAAATTTTGACATCCAAATTTCTCCACGTGTACTGGTATATTGAGACGCAATATTTGGTAAAATTTCTTGAAAAAAGAGCAATTGCGTCCTGTCACGGTCGCCAAATTTTCTTGTTTTAGCACAAAAATGGAGTTTCTTCAATAAAACCCTGAAATACTTGAAGTAAATGTATAATTTCGATAATTTGCTTCTATACAGATCAATGGTCGAGCGATAAGTGAAAGGTGAGTAGTTAGCCCTAACCTACCTCACAACAGTTTTTATAAAAATATAACGCCTTATGAAATTTTAGATGCAATTTAACAAATTCAATTATATTTCGATTATCTTGATCTGTGTCTTGGCATAGGCTTCAACACTATTAATGAATAAAAATTGTGACATGTAATAAATCACTATTATTGAAGAATATATTAAAGAAAACAATATTCAAAGAACAATAAAAATATCTGTTTGAAATTATTTATCACACAGCTCCCGCACTATATAACATTATTCTATAATTCATTTCTGCAACGTTGTTTATGTATATTTTTCTGCAAGTAAGGCATAAAGTGGTATACGACTAACATCCGCTAAATGAAACGTGATACTTTAGCAAGTAAATAATCTTCCCGTGTGTTACGTGGTGAATGACAAATTTGCTTTTTTAAAAACAATATTTTATTTTCTATAAACTAATACATCGATGTGAGATGTTACCCTTACGACTACGGAGTTGGAACTAAACTATTTTACAATGCATTCCCTTTTTAACCACAAGATGTGGGAATAACAAATAATATTAGCCTAATGATTTGTTAACAACTTAATGGTTACTAAATAATTTAGATATGATAAGTTCATCATTAGGATGTAGACAAAATGTAAGTCACAATGGATAATTATATGTATGAGAAAGTCAAACAGGATACTTCTAATTAGCAATAACAATAGATGAGATAGTAAACAATCACTTTGTCTAATAACTAATTTAATAGTTTAATGTCAATGAGTAAAGAGAATAATTAAAGACAATTATGATAATATCTAGGTAGGTATATAGTTATTATTATTATGTAGTGTAGGTGTGCTAGCATTATATAACACCTCCCCTCTTAGAATAAAGATCGGGCGTTAATGCCGGATCTTTGGGTTTGAGAAGGCGATGAAGGTGAGTTGGTTTCTTCTTCGTCGTCCGAGATGCACGAAGTCGTCTGAATTTCTCGCATAGGGATGGCAACTTGAGTTGTACGGCGTCTTGAAAAGTTATCAAAACAATTGTTAAATATCTGAACACAACTGTTTTCACGAGTAAAAGAGCAGCGTCTTCGATTCAATCCATTAGGATAGTAATGGCAGCATTTGTAGATCAAATATGTAAGAAGAATCATGCCAATCGTGAATTGGATAAAGAAAAATGTGTGATGATGTTTTTCAATAAAAGGTTTCGTTGTCAGCTTCTTTATTTCCTCTTTGTGTAAATCCAGTTGATGACGAATTTGTTTTAACGAATCCAGAGGTAATTCATTAAACGCGATGGGGATTAGATCTGGAGCTTTAATGTTGCTTGTGTATTCGAAACAATCCTCCATTCTTATATCGGGCATTATAATCGGGTAAGTTACATTTTCTTCAGAAGTCTGAAATGCGGTGAGAGTGCTGTATCCAGTAAATAGTTTGCAATTCTTTGGTAGGGTCAGAAGTCCGACTCCTTGTAATTTGTATTGTGACACTTCATTTGAACATTGTAAGACACATTGTGTTTCATTCGTAACGATGTAGAGCCATTTATTGTTGTCGATGTTCTGGAATGTATTTATGGATGCAGTGAACGTTGTAGTTACGCAGGTTTTAGGCAGCGATGTCGAGATGATGTGTAGTATCTGAAGTTCGCAGATGGGACGTGTGATGGAATCGTAGACGACGAGATTGGTGCAAACCATCTTCTTTGATGCATAGGTTTTGCAGTTGTCCAGAGAGCTAGTAGAGATGTATTGTTGTCCATTTGGGCTTGTGGCAAGATACATATGCTCAGGAAGGATGGTGGTGTAATATGATGAATTAGGATGTTGAATGGGAATTGAGTAAATATGATATGTCTTGAATGGATCGCTTTGGATCAAAGGTAAATCAATAATGTATACTAAGCGATTGGAATAAACATATAGAGTACATGATTCTAATATGGTGTGTATATTGTTTAGTGTGACTGAATCAACTAAGCGTTTACTAGTGCGAATGTGATTAGACAAAAGAAGTTTTTCATAGAGTTTCTTTATATTAATTATAGAAGGGTGTATAGTGTTGGATTTGGCAAATAAAATACTCATAAGGCAATCGTTAATTTCGTTTTCTAAGCTAGTTACTGACTCTAGAATTTGTATTGAAATTCTTGAAATCTCTTCGCTTACTTGAATGTCAAATATGATTTTTCCAGTGGCATTTAAATATGTGTTTAAACGATCGAGGTTTTCATTAATAATTTGTTCATCATACGATATTTTAAAAATTGTCTCGTTAAAATTTTGGACAGTAGATGACGTTATTTGGATTTGTTTTTCCATTAATTTAGTTATATCTAATTCGCGTTTTTCTAATTTATCGATACATTCGTCATATTTTTTAGCATCTTTTGCATCAGGTGTTCCAATCAACCATTTTAAAACTGAGCTGAGTCCATCAATTAATTCGCGCTTTTGTCTGGAATTCTTACCTAGATATAGATTAAGTTCTGAAAGTCGATTTTCGATTTTATTTAAATTAATATTTAAGAAAGATTTTGTGGATTGTATGTCAGGGAAATTGTTATGTTGAGATGATATTGACTGAAATTTTTGAGAGAGTCTTATTAGCGACTTTTGAGCGATAAATAATGGTTTAAGGTCTTTATATACTATTAATTTCCAGAATTCATCGGAAGGATATATATTGCTTTCCTCTTTAAAAAAGAGTCCTGAATGATTTGGAAGATTTTCGAGTATCTCTATACTGTTTGTGAGAGCGGTACCATAGAAGGCCCTGAAAGCGACAAAATTGTCTCATTAGTTTTACGTTTACGAATACAATTCTTAACTAACATGTACAATTTGTATAATAATATGTAAAATATTAATTTTATAATGGAACATACAATAAAGCTTATGTATGGGTTATTCATGAGTATGATAAGCGTATCCATGTAGGAAGCATTTACTGCTGACAAGCAAAAGGTCCTGTAATTAAAATTAAGTTATTGTGAGTTAATTTATTTATATATATTTTTTATATGAAATTGTAAACGAGTATAATGGAAATAGAAATATAAAATGTTTACTTATTTATTAAGAAGTATAGCTAGATTTATTATGACGAAGAATTAGATTATCATGACCTAGAGTTAGATTCATTATCACATAGAATTAGACTTATTGTAGAGGATTATGATATAGAGTTAGAAATTATGATTGATAGAACAAGCTCATGCTTACAGTTTGCTATAACCTTTTTATAATCTTCAGCAAATCCTAATATGTTACTTAGTGGTATTGATACAGAGAATTGACCACCGATAGTATTTTTTAAACCCTGTATATTCCAACCCCAGACTTCAGATATCTTCGATTCAGTTTCATTCATGGAGAGTAAAGATTTCATAGTAGTTGTTATACCAACATTTTTCACTTTATCTATTTCAACGCCGTTTAACTCATAACGTATGTCTTGAAACAAATACATCAACGCATTATTAGTAAAATGAAAAGAAGGCACTCTTTCTTTTGTACCCTTATCTCCAAATTTGCTCATATTTACCACTCCTTCAATATACAAGGTGCTTGCACTTGGAAGCACATATAAGTCTTGTTGATTTATCGGTATTCTTATTTCATCATTTCTATTGAAACTTGTTATGTATGGTTTATAAGAATGAGTTTCTATGCACTCTATAGAATTGTCATATGCAAACGGATTTGTTATATTTAGAATATTCATTTTAACAATCCAATCAATTTCAAAAATGCTTTATTTTGTGGAGTTAGTTTAATATTAGCAGAAGAATGTGTGTTCTTGCGAAGTGATCGAATACCACTAAACTTGTGACTATGAGATGATTCGTTTTTATTGTAATCAATCATGTTTCTTTATATGTAAGTATAAATTCACTTCTTCTCCTCGAAGGTCAACAGGATTATTATATATATCTAGTATTCTTATGGCGATACTATTGATAGTATCTCTGTTTACTGGAAAATATATAGTATTCTTTGGTATTTCTATTATTCTATAACCCGGAGGTACCGTGGGTGCAAACTCATGTAGTATATGACTTGGTTCACCGTTTATATACGACCCGCTTATGATATCACATTCGACTCTCACCACAGTCGTTGATAAAATGTTTACGGGAAGAAGTGACTCATGTAATATATGACTTTTTAGGACTTCCTTACTATAACCCAGCAATTCTCCGAAAGAATCGTGTTTTTCAAAATGAATATCTTTAGTACAGAATATAGTTGTCTTTAGTGTATTGTTATTGCAATATAACTTTAAATCACAATCTTTTACTTCAAACTTTAAAAAATCGTAAATATCTTGTAGTTCATAAGCTCCTTCAGGAATCTCAACCACTTCATTAGTACCATAGTGAAATTTGTTATTAGCTTTAGTGATATTCGGTATAGAATTAAAAGTCGAGAAATGCAATAATGCACATTCATAATCACCATTCAGATTTAAAGTTGGTGAGTAGTTCGTGGTTAATATGGAACTTTTGCCAGTTATAGACAATGTGAAAGACATCGTGAAAATGTATATATAAAAATCAAGTCTGTCAATATATACTAACTTGATCCCAAAAGTTGTGCAAAAATTTTAAACATAAATGTCCACAATTAACGCTATTATATTTTTGATATCGATTATAATTGTAATAAATATCACGATGACCGAAATATTTCAATAACTCTTTTGGTGGTTTTAAATCACCAAAACTATCAAAATATTCACAATAACTGTTTATTATTGCATAAGCTACCCAATGCGTTCCATTGTTATTATGATTATCTAAATTAACGATTCCACATTCTATTGGTTTTGACTTAGTTGGTAATCTATCTTTCATATAAACTCCTCGAAAATGAGGTATATTTCTAGAATATTTCATTAACTCAATATTAGATAAAGCTTTATTGGGTAACTGCGAAATTAGTTTTTTGAACTTCTTATAAATAAACCACTGCCTTTTTTATACGGTTTGATGTAAAGACCTTTTCCCAATGCAATAGCTTCCATGGTTTTATTGTGACGTTCTGATTCTTTTAAATTTTGTTGTGCAGCTTTGTATTCATTTACCGTTTTCGCAACACCTGCCGCACCTCCAGCTAATGCACCTAGAGCAGACAATCCCGCAAAAATGGGTATCAGAGGTAATATTCCTCCTGTCTTTGGAATCGGTATTATTCGCGGTAGACGATAATGACAATTTTTGGGAAAGCATTTTTTAGCAGCTTCATATGCATACTTAATTGCAGCTGTATGGCTCTTTGGTTTGATTTTTTTTATTTGAGATTGAATTTTCGATACAATTGTCTTAAATTTTTTTACTCCAGAACCACTTTTTACTTTAGCTTTCATAACTTTACTAACTAACCATGACGCTAGTTTTTCACCTCTTCCAGCGTCTTTCGAATGCAATCGTCTCTTAGCCATGCTGAGTAGTTCCAAGTCTGCTTTATGTCTACTGTTTGAATCGGTGTTTATGTACGCAATATCATGAAATTTGCAGGCTTCGTCTAATTCATTGACTCCTTTATCACCTCTCGCTAATCTTTCTTTTAACTTGGTCCCTGGTCCACAATAGTTATATCCTGGTAAATGTAGTTCAAACGGTAAACTGTCAATTATACTGTTGACTAGTCCTCCTCCTTGCATATCTGGATATGCAATGATTACAAAAAATGCTATTTAACTCTTATATTATATAGTGATTGAACTGCGATCAATCCAACTGTTTTCACTATTAGGGAGACCTAACCATTTAACGAACAATTTATTACCCTTCTTTTTAATTACTTTTTCTATTAAATAAACATCAGGATGATTAGTTTTTTGTAACTCTTCCTGGTAAAACGTTCCTAATATTGGTTGACTCCTTTGGTCTTGTAAATTATATGTAACAGGATCAGTTTTATTGACCGATTTAATAATAAATAATTCTGTTGACCAATTCGGTGTATAACCCTTTTCAAAACTGCTTTTGTATTTGCTTATTCTAACAAAATCACCTATTTGAAATTTATTCCTTTGTGATTTAATTCGTCTGTTAAAAAACTTTTCGATGTTATTCTTAACCTTTGTTTCATTTATCGAATTTACATTAACTGGTTTATGTTTAGTGACACTATGCTTGCTATTATTATAAGTATTCAAAACATCTTCTAAAGTCTTTCCCACCCATTTATAACTACCGTTATAGCTAAAAGATACATGCAATTTGTTCTTTAATGTTCTTATCAATCTTTCAACAATAGATGCTTTTTTTGTAGAGTAAGTCGAATAGTGCTTTATATTTAGTGACTGCATTAGTTCTTTAAATGATTCATTGTAAAATTCTGTTCCCATATCAGTTTGTAAGTGAACAGGAGATTGACCACTTGTTTTGAGAATTCTCTTAAACGCATTAACCACACATTTTCTCGATTTTGACTTTAAGGGAATACCCCATGCATATTTGCTAAAGCAATCAATAACAATTAAAATATATGTGTAACCACTGTTATATTTTTTTAAAGATTTAAAATCAATTAGATCTGCTTGCCATAGATCATTAATGCCTTTTAGTACAACAGATCTTCGAATAAAGTTTTTACGTGCAGACCTATGGATTTCTTTTACTACTTGGAGCTTGACCATTTTTTCTGTTGGTTACATTCTGTTCATTCAAGCTCTTAGTGTTAAACTTCTCTTCAAACTGTTTAATTTTGTTGGTGATATCAGCTTTTATTGATTCTATCCAAACATGCAGTTCATGCTTCGTGCACAAGGTTGCAATTTTTTCATCTACGTATTGTTTATTGACAGCGTCATCCTTTTCCAAAGGTGTGTTGACTCCAGTTAATCTAGATGATTGTAAATTAAAACACCCACTTTCTGATTTCATTAAAGAGTTTTCCCTAAAATCTAACAGTTCAGACAAACGTAGCCTTTTGTGGACATGATGCCCGAATTTATCAATATTCATTTTTATTAATTAGAGATCCGATGCAATCAAGGGAGAGTGTGTAAATAAAAAACAATAAACTATGACAACTATTTTATAATTCCGTTTTCACGTAATTCTTCAATAATAGAAATTATTTCATTTTCTACTCCAGTATTTCCTGCTTCTTTAGAAGCTATCAGTAATTTTAATCTTTCAACTAACTCATTAGGATCATCCCAATAAATATAATCAGTATATTTCTTAAACTTTTTCTTAAGTCTTAACCCTTCTCCTTCACTTAAGTGTTCTGTTCTAGAAGAAACAGAAGATGTTGACGGTTTACGTAACTTAAACAGCGGTTTTATAATTTGCAAATACTTTCGACCTCGATTAGTTTTTATTGGTTTATTTGGATCATAATCTCTTCGATGAGCATTTGTTTCTAACAACAATGCTTTATATACTTGCGAATCTTTTTCTGTAACCAAATTTAATTCAGGAACTCTCTTGAACAAAAGTTCATATAATCCAGGAGTTTTCTTGTATACTCGACCTGCTACGGATATATTCTCCTCGTGAACTTCCACACGTGAGTTACCCATCAATAGTTTACCTCGTTCTCTTCTGACACCAAATGGCACATCCTCAAACACTTCCGAAGATAATGACCAAGACAAAGCATCTCGGTTAGGACTGTGGACGGACTCGACTGTTGCAAACGATGTATCGCTTGTATTATTTTTATTTTGACCATCGAAACTGTTTTCATCAATATTGTCATCAGAATCGCTATCATGGGACTCGGATATGGAATCGTTACGTTTAAAATATGTATTCTCAGAGTCTGTATTCAAATTGTCATCTTTAGGTACTTCATGGACTTTAGATTTGTTAGATTTTGAAGGATTTGTGTTATGATGAATTATTTGATGAAGTGGTTTAGTGATGGGTTGAAAAACTGTATTTAACATGTTTTCTTGATAAGATTCCCTCATACGCATTTCCTTCAGCTTCTTTTTAACACCTTCTGCAGCTCGAACAACCTCAGCTTTTAATTCCATTTCCATTTTGAAAGAACAGTAGCTTGAGTTATGCAACGTGTTGTATCTTATAGCTTTACTTCTTAAATGAATTGTGTTCTAGATTGAAAGTAACTTTATTTGGTTACTCATCGAAAGTAACGAAGGTGTCGAAGTTCATTCTGTAGCAACCGTCATTTTTTGCACAATCTTTATTAATGACTAAAAAGTTGTATGTATCTTTCCAAATTTTTGAACACATTTCCCGAAATTCTGACCACGACATATCTGTATTCACATGTTCATCATATACATGTCGTAAATTTATATCGTCTTGTTTGAATAATATTATAAGGTTTGCATTGTCTCTTACTAGTTGTTTTGGTATTTTACTATATGTTTGGTTTAAGTAAAAACAATCAATAAATTTATGTCTGCCCATAGCGAAATAATCTCGCATATTAGTTTGATTCTCACAAGCAACATCATCAAAAATTATTACAGAATGGGGCTTAGCATCATGTGGACTGAGAATCAATTCATTATCACTGTATTTTGCAAACGTAACACTAGGTAGCAATTTAAAGACGTTCTCTAAATAAATGTACTTAGTTTGATACAGTGTTTTTGAGTATAAATATACATTCTTAAAATGTAATCCATTTTCATGCAACAGAAGACCTATTATTAAATTTGTTTTTCCACAGTTTGATGGACCGCAAACTAAACACCGAACTGAATTAGGAAGCAAGTTTCCATGTCGAGAAATAACTGTCTCAGTATCTGAACAAATTCTATCCAATTGCAACGTTTCAGATTGTTTTATAAATTTCATAGTAGTAAGCAATTCTTTCGGGTGTCCTAGATAAAGTGAGTCAATTTGTACAAATTTGACTATTTATATGAAGTGCGAATAATCAGAAACATTTTATGGATTTTCGTCAAAAAACTACGTAATCTATTTATAATATTGGGCATACTGTCATTCCATGAGCGAGTGGCGGCAAAACGCCGACACGAACGAGTGGGGGACAGAATGCCCAATATTACCCTACTACTCACAAACGCCCGCATAAACCTGTAACATCACAGACGATTAGTAGATGGATAAAAGAGATGTTAGCAGATAGCGGTGTCGATGTGACGAGGTTTGGTGCTCACAGCACGCGGCATGTCGCCACATCGACCGTTCGAGCTGCGGGCGTCTCATTAGACATCATTCGAAAAACAGCCGGATGGACAGCAACATCGCAAACGTTTGCAAAATTTTACAATCGCCCGATTATATGCCAAGAATGAGCTAGGTCTATATTTGAAAATAATTGATTTAAGCATTAATGTTCGCTAGATTTATACATACAGATATATAATGTAACTATTTAACTATGATTTATGATTGTGCTTAGGCTGTTAAAGGTTTATGATGATGATAAAGGAAAATAAAAACCATTTCAATTGCATTAATTTTTTTATTAAGTACTCTAGTTTACACAGTTACATAGTTGATACCAAAACTTTGAATAACAGATTGTGAAGAATGGAAATAAAAAATAAAACAAAATATAAAAATAAATAAATAAAATGATTAGCTTTCCTAATTTCATAATGAATATATATAATTATAATTAAAATCAATAAATTAAACAATAAAATACAATATCTATCCCATTTTTAATTTACATATTCCATTCCTAAAAACGTTTAAAGACGAACTGTAGATGTCAGGTACTGCTAAATTATCATTATTTTTATGAAGTTCATTAAAGTCACGGCATATTCTAGTTATTGGATTGTTAAATGACAAATTGTTGGCATCGAGCGGCACACTAAATGGGCGCATCAGCCTAGGCAATCTAAAAGGCGCTCTCAAGTGAATTTCCGATGGCAAAGATGAAGATATCATCCCGTTCAATATTTTATATAAGAATAGAATACCGTGCATTTTTCGGCGATCATAAAGTCTCTGCAAACCAAAGAAACGCAAACGTTCGCTATAGGAACAGAGCTCACGCTTGAGGCCTTGTTTTATGGTCAACATTTTGAGAGTTCGCCTTTGTATTGATTCCAACCCATCGATGTGGTTTTGATAATAAGGTGACCAAATCACAGAAGCATATTCAATCCGACTAAGAATCAGAGAGCGGTATAGTAGAAGCACACTCTCCGGAGATTTAAAATCATGGGACATACGATAAATGAATCCTAGCAATTGTCTACACTTAGTGGTGACCATATCATAATGAGTGGTGAAGCTCAGCCTGTTGTCAAACATTATACCAAGATCTCTAACCACCTGTCTTCTTTCAAGCGTTATACTATTTACATGATATTGGAATAGCAATGGGTTTTTCTTGCGTGTGAATGTTATGGTCGAGCATTTCTTTACATTAAGGCTCATACTGTTTTCACGGCACCAAACCAACAGGGTGTCGATATCTGACTGAAGGCTTTCGCAATCTTCGACTGTGTTTATCTGTGCATATATCTTCAAATCATCGGCGTAAAGCAATCCCAGATTTTTGAGTTTCGGAGGCAAGTCGTTGATATAAATAACAAAGAGCAAGGGTCCCAAGTGGGAGCCTTGGGGAACCCCCGACGTTACAAAAACCGGCTGGGATTGGTATCCCTTAAGAGCAACAAGTTGACTGCGATTCTGTAAATAAGATTGCACCCATCGAAGAAGATTTCCGTGCACGCCCATGCTTCCCAGCTTATCAATGACCGTACGGTGGGAAATTCTATCAAATGCCTTTTGAAAATCCGTATATATCGCATCCACTTGCCCACGCCCATCAAGAGCTTTACAAATAAAGTTCGCATACTCCGAGAGATTGCTGACAGTCGATTTACTCCTTATAAATCCATGTTGCTGCTGGCAAATAAGAGGGTTCACGTGATGATATAACTGGTCATAAACTAACAATTCGAATACCTTAGCAAAAGAGAGATGAATGAGAGCAAACTAATAGGTCTGTAATTGGTACAGTCATCAGAGTCTCCGCCTTTGAGCACCGGTGTTATGTAAGCTACTTTCCACAAATCGGGAAAGACACCATTCTTCAGCGACTTATTATACAAAATATATAAGGGTTGGGCAAGGCTTTTAGCACAGTTCTTAACAAAAGATGGTGTTATACCGTCAGGTCCTGCTCCTTTATTAACGTTGAGTGCAAGTAGTTTCTTCAAAACATCATGCTCCGATAACACGGCATCACCAATAAAATAACTAGGATTAGACTGACAGGAGTAAGTCGTGTGTGAATTATGCTGTGTAACAAACACCGAAGAAAAGTATTCAGAAAATAATTCTGCTATACCTACGCCACCACTAGCCAACCTGTTTCCAAATCTGACACAATTGGGAATGGAGGGGTTAATTCTTTTACTTTAAACGAAAGAAAAAAATAATTTTGTGGTTTTTTTAAGTGACTCCTCAATGCCAACAATATAAGAGGCATAACATTGCTTGATGAGTTTTTTTGATCTTGAGCGTAATACGCTAAACTCATCGTAGTCTCTCAGATTTTTAAACTTTTTATATCTTTTGTGTATCTTATTTTTTTCTTTGATACAAGCCTTTAAAGATTCAGAAAACCAAGTAGGACATTCTACATTATTAAGGCATTTTAGCGGAGTATTATTTTTTATTATATTATTCAATATTTCATAAAAAGATTTAAGATCATCATTTACACTATCATGCACAAAAATTTCATTCCAAGCAGTATTTTCCAACTGTTCGCTGCATCTACCTATATTACATCTGCGAAAATTCGGAACTTTTACATTCTTTCCTTCTAAAAACTTTCCTGCAACAGGTATACACAATTTTACTTCTATTGTAGGGTGATGACGATCTTGGGTCGATAACGGGATGCCTTCCGATAGTTGCACGCTCCAAAAGTCCGTCATAAAGCGGTCCAGAATACGATCATTATGATTACGTACATAGTTATACTGAGAAAGTCCTCCTAGTTCCAAAAACTGTATTAATAAAGAGGACTTAGTGTCATAAGTGGGACCAGGAACCAAAGCTGAACGTTCGTCGCATCTTGACCATTCCAAATGTGGAAGATTGAAATCACCCAGGACAATAGTTCTAAATTCGCCATTTTTATGACCTATAATAAAATTTAAACAGTTTTCGTAAAATCCCCTGTAAAAATCCGTATTCATGACAGGTGGTAGATAAACCAGACATATATTGATAGACACACGACATGTAGCATCTCTTACCGACACATACAGATCTTCAGCGTCACTTTCGAATTCACGATGCCTAACAGCCTGTAGGCCCCTCCTAATTGCCAACAATACACCACCACCCGAAAGCTTTGTAGAAGCAGCGGTTTCACGATCACGTCGAAGGACTACATACCTGTCATCCACAAATTAGTAACTAGAGACACATATATCCAAATTCGTTTCACTCAAACAGATAATGCCACAGTTATCATTTAGTATGTTAAAATACAATTGTTTCAATTTACTTTTAATACGGTTAACATTTTGATAAAATATACGCATAGTTGGTAGGAAGAGAAAAACAAAATAACATGATAAAACAAAGAGAAATAAATTATAACACACAACTCATTGCAATAGTTTACTTAAAGTCGACATATCTTTTACAAACAAAGCTGGCGAATTATTGTCTTTTCTTATATATACGCGGCCAAACTTCACCCATGCATATTTAAAAAATTTTATCTTAGAAGCTTTACGCGCAACAGCATGCAGGTCTTTACATTCCTTAGATAAATGTTCACCTACATACACCTGACACCTATCCCCGGATACGCCAAGATGTGACGAGTCAAGCGGCTCCTTTGAGTTAATTTTATTATATTTCCTGACTCCAGATATAACAAAATCACGGGACCTTTCAGATGGCAGCGTCACTGAAATATTTCTAGGCCTGGTTGATTCGAGATTAAGTTTTGATACTCTACGGCAAGACCTTATATCACCATCTGAAATCAATAACCCAATCTTCTTACATAAATTTTTAAATATAAATATAAGATCTTCATCTCATCTTCATGCGGCGCTCAGGTACACACTGAAGTTCAATATTGCAGCTTCTTGATAGCTTTTCAGTAGTATTCAATCGTATTACCAACTGCTTGACTTGAGACTGAAGTATTGAGTTTTGTCGCTCAAGACTGGTTATTTTTGCATTTGCGTGTTCCAATGATTGCTTGAAATCTTTTTGTTCAGCCCCTATAAAATCTGTGGTCTCTGTAAATTCCTGTCTCAAAGTACTCGCGACAGTATTGATTTCAGTCGTTATTTTATCATGTATTTCCATTAATAATGTAGCTCTGATACTATTAAGTTTGAGATCAATTAGATCACAGAATTGCTTCATAGTAATAGTAGCCTCCTCTTGAGTTAACTGATGCAACTGAACGTTGCCGGTCGGGTCGCTTGTTTCGCCTGATGCGTTAATAAGCGATTCGTCACATGACATATCGGCATGCTGAGACACAAATGACGTCGACGCCCCCTGATCCGTCGTTGTTAATAAATGTTGCAATCTGTACGACGAGCGCACAGGTGTATCGTCGTTTCTATTGCGGCGAGTGATATTTACACAAAGATCACAACGCCACGACTCCTGTAACTCATTCAGATTTTTTTTATATATCGAGGCCTTTATGTTTAAACATTGGAAATGGAAGCAGTTGTTACAAGTATTGCAGCGTAGTAAATCTGATAAAAAAACAGGTTTATTGCAAGCCAAGCAATCCATACTCAAAAGCACCTCGCTAATATCCGCACAAGTGGCTTTCAATGAAATAATACTGATTCACACGCATCGCTAAGCGACGAGTAACGACAGCAGGTGAAATGAAGATAGTGAGAACGCGCAGTGTTAAAACGAGAGCGCACGTACCAAGCGATGTATGAGTCCTCAAACCGGTCGTCCTTGCGGGCGTGCAACTATGCAATAGTTGAAACTAAGATAATACGATGCAATGTTGATGAACACTGACACAATTCTTCTCATAATTCACAGTTACCTTAGTGATATTTAAGATACAAACACACTGAGTTATAAAGGTAAGTTATAATACGAATCTAGTTAAGATTCCGTTTGAAAAAATCTACGAAACTACTTGAAATCAATGCACACTAAGGGAGCATTACCAGACAGGAGCACCGTACAATGCCATGCTCCTCACTACTCCGGCAAAGAGGCGACGGCACGTGGAGTTAGGATCTCCTATGTTAGGTAGGAGTCCGCCAAGAGCTGTAGCCGTCTTGATCAGCTTTGGGGCCATCTGCTCGAAGTGATGGATGAAATTCCATCTGCTATCGAGCAAAAGGCCCAAGTATTTGATGTACGGGCTGATACGGACTCCCACACCATCGACTCTCAAATACGCATCATTTGGCAGCCTAGTTCTGGGGCCGTGGAAGAGGATCACCTCCGTCTTGTCCACGGCCACCTGAAGTCCCAATCTGCGGATCCGTCTAATCGTCAGTTCGGTGGCAACCTCTACCAGGCGCTTCGCAGAGAAGTATGAGTCCCCCGTGCCGTGACTAGGGTGTCGTCCGCGTAGCAGACGACACTTGTACGGGGGAGAAGGGCTCCGCGAAGCACCCAGTTGTATCCGAGGTTCCACAGGAGCGGCCCCAAGACCGACCCCTGTGGAACACCGCATTCCATACGCCGTGACTGTACTAGGCCAGAACGTCCGACAAACAATACATCCCTGTCCTTCAGGTAATCCAGGATGACGCGGCATAAGTAGCCCGGGATTTTGTGGAATGCGAGAGCGTCTTTAATACACTGGAAGGGGAGAGAGTTGAATGCGTTTTTAATGTCAAGAGACACCGCAATCAACAGCTCACCCTTTCCAGTGGCTACATCGCACTCCGCCCTCAGTCTGAGTATGGCGTCAACGGTTGATCTGTGGCGCCTAAACCCGAATTGTCGGTCTGAGAGGTCTGGCCCAGCTGTCTCTAGGTGCTGGTCGATGCGGTCTGCAATTATTCTCTCGAATAATTTGCAGACCTCGTCCAGCAATACTACCGGGCGGTATCCTGACGGGGAGTCCGCTGGTTTGCCTTCCTTACGTAGTAGCACCAACCTACCCCTCTTCCAGCACCTGTCTGGGCCAGGCGCTTTCTTTTTGATTCTCAGTTCAGCCGCATCCTCCATTTCTCCATCCGTGACTGGAGAATGGTAACCACCTGAATTTAGGCGAGGTTCAGGGGGAAGGAGGGAGGGGACAACTGGTGGAGTCCTAGGGAACAGGGATGAGATTACCCTTTCCAGTAATTCCTGATCCATTTGATCCGTGGAGGGAGGACGTTGCTTCATTCGGTTTTGAATGAGCTTATATGGTCTCCCCCACGGATCTCTGTTGACCTTACATTTAACACCACCTGCCAGCACATCAATCACATTTCCATTACTACATCTTACTTCACTGAGCACTGCAAAATAACATCACTATGTCCTAATTGTCTGACATTATCACGGCACAAAAGAGCTTGGAGGATTGTTTTATGAAGAAGATGCAAGACCTGGAAGCTCAAATTCAAAGTGCGGGGCCCAGCAAGGAAACAGTGGCGAAGGTAGCTGAAGAGTTCCGGACCTTTAGAAAGCTTATGTTTGGTATGTTGGGTCTGCTCCGTAAACAAATCACTGAATGTTCCTCTAACATAGATGCAATCGAAACCAGGCATCGCCGCAAGAATCTAATTTTTATGGATGTGTCAGAGTCGGGCACTGAAGATTGTAGAGCGGTAAAATGTGACATCTTCAAATCAAAAATGGGCCTCAAAGATGTCAATAAAACCATTTTGACATTGTGTCATAGACTTGGATCAACCAGTGGCAATGAACGTAACAAGCATCGGCCTGTCTTGGTGAAGTTTGAGCGATATGAACTCAGGTCTGCAGTCTGGAGGGCCAAAACGTTGTTGAAGGGCACAAGTATTTCCGTGAAAGAATTTCTTACTAAACCGAGGCAAATCATCTTCAACAAAGCTCGGTTACATTTGGGCGTGCGGTGCTGCTGGACTCAGGAAGGCGTGATGCACGTAAAGACGTCTGATGGCAAGCGTCACAGAGTTGTTGGAAAAGAAGATCTTGACTGTCTGGTTGATATACTATCCAAGAGGGTCAACGCCGACTAGTGAGGGTTCATTAACTGCAAAAAATAAGAACAAATGAAACAATCTGTCTTGTGTTCTACCTTAAATCTAGGATAAGGTGAAGTCTTGTAACTTGTATTTACCATTTGTTACACATAAGGTAATAATTATTAGTTTTAAATGTAATGTCCGTGTCACTGGGCTTATGCCTAAACAATTGTTTGCAGTATAAGTAGGTAGGTAAACAATGCAATTTAGCTTAAGGCTGGCTTTTTTTCTTAAGCAAACTTTACTTCTTCTTATTCATGTTTTTAATTCGTGGCCTATTTGCATTTACACAATTAAGTTTCACGAAATTAAATATTGTTTTCGTGTTGACAATGCAAACTGTCAAACAACTGTATGTTTCGTAGATTGAGACAGGCGAAGGAACTTAGCCATACTGCCATCAAAAACCCAAAAACTTTTTTTTAATTTTTTTTCCTGTTCGGATTCTTTATCCATATTTAATGGCCTGTTTAGATAGTGTTATAAACATTTAGTATTTTTTTGTAACTAATGGTTACGTCAGGTATTTTATTAAGTATTGTTTTAATATTTTAACTTGGATATTTTTGTGTGTATTAACTAATGTAAGCTGGCGGGGGTGGTGTGGAGCTATAGACGCTTCAGCACTAATATCTGCACAATTAACTTTTATTTTATTATTATTATTATTTTTACATATTTATATACTATTTTATTTTATCTATTTTATTTATTATATTATTATGACACTTGACGACAACGTATATTTTTCTGCAGATGATGAATCTGCAAATTCATCCAATAATGAAAGTTTTTGCGCTGCAACTGACACTGTTGGTAATTTTCTGTGTCGGACTTTTGATGATTCTCCGGGTCTACTGAACTTATGTCACATCAATGCCCAGAGTGTGCCAAGTCACTATAACGAATTAATGGATGTGTTCTTTGGGCATAATATACACGCTGTCCTAATTTCCGAACCATGGTTAAAACCACATCTTCTTTCTTCTTCCTACTCTCTCCCTGATTTTACTCTGATACGCAATGATCGCTGTGCACGGGGTGGAGGTGGTGTTGCTATTTATTTACGTAATTCGTTCTCGTATAAAACCAACTCACCAAAACATTTCTGGTGATGACTCGTGGCTTGATTTAATCCTTACCTCTAATCCTTCCCATGTCGCCTCACATGGTCAACATATCGCTCCCGGCTTTTCACGTCATGACCTTATCTTCCTTTCTTATCTCCTTAAACCTCCAAAATCCTCTCCTAAGATCCTGCACGGGCGCTCATTCGCTCGCATTAATATAGCAAAGCTGCAAGAGGAAGCGTCCGTGATCAACTGGGACCGTTTAATTGAAGCAACTTCCGTTGATGATAAGGTCAAAATATTTAACGATACGTTGATTGGTTTTTATGATGTTCATGCACCCATTAGAAAAGTCAGGCTGAAGCGTCCACCAGCACCTTGGATGACAGAGTGTGTTCGGATGGCGATGAGAAGGAGGGATCGCGCATTTCGTACGTTTAAAAGAGATCGATCTGAAGAAAACTGGAAGATATTCAAAACAGCTAGAAATCGTTGTAATCAGATGATACGTAACGCTAAGCGTCGCCACATTCTCAACAATATTACCTCTTCATCTTCTGCTGATATCTGGAAGTTTCTCGGAACACTAGGTGTTGGTAAATCGCGATGTTTAGACCTTCCTAATTCAATAAACTTAAACGAACTCAATCGTCACTTCAGTACTACTTCAAAGCTTGATCATCAATCGACAGCACGTACTATTAATTTCATAAATGGTTTAACGCGTCCCAAGATTGACCTTTTCCATTTCTCACCAGTCGCATCGGCGGAGATCAAAAAGATTATACTCTCTATCAAATCGAATGCAGTGGGTTGTGACGATATCAGTCGTCGCATGATCACCATGGTACTCGACCATCTTCTCCCTGTTATCACGCATATTATTAACTCTTCTCTTGAATCCGGAACTTTCCCTATCCTGTGGCGCAAAGCCTATGTACGCCCCCTTCCCAAAGGTTCAAATCCAACTCAACCCAACCAATTTCGTCCTATTTCAATTCTTCCTTTCATGCCCAAAGTCCTCGAGGCATGTGTTCATAAACAATTTTCACAGTTCGTTCAGAAGAATCCCCTATTGAATCCACTGCAATCGGGATTCAGACCTGGGCATAGCACTGTCTCTGCACTCCTAAAAGTGACTGGCGATCTTAGGGCGGCGGTGGAGGACGGTAAAGTTACTTGTCACGTTCTTATTGATTTCTCCAATGCCTTTAATACTGTTAGTCACGACATCCTTCTTTCCATGCTCTCTCATCTTATGGTCTCTGACGATGTTTTGACATGGTTCTCATCTTATCTTCGGGAGCGACAGCAGATAGTCCAGTCTGGCGAGTCTACTTCGTCTTGGTGCAATCTGGAAACTGGTGTTCCCCGAGGCGGCATTCTTTCACCTCTTCTTTTTTCAATTTTTATTGATTTCGTCACTCACAAACTTCAGTGTTCGTATCATCTGTACGCTGATGACTTACAGTTATACACCGAGGCAAGTATCGATGAATTAGATAATGCTATTGATAGACTTAACAGTGACTTAGCAGCTATAAAAATCTGGTCGAATAATTTTGGTGTCTCTGTTAATCCTTCAAAATGCCAAGCTATAATATTGGGGGGGCAACGAATCATGAAGAAGATTAATTTCAATAATCATGGCTCCATTATGTATGATGGTAGTTCGATCCCTTTTAGCCCTAGTGTAAAAGATCTTGGATTACATCTCGACTCAAGCTTCAACTGGCAAGCGCAAGTAAGCAGTGTTTGTCAAAAAGTGACTGGAATACTGCGAGCACTTTATCGTCTTAAAAACTTTTTGCCAGTCAATATTAAAGCTATGCTTGTGCAGTCCTTGATATTTCCTATAATCGACTATGGTGATGTGTGCTACCTCGACCTGAATGCAGATCTACTAAATAAACTCGACCGACTTCTAAATAACTGCATTCGATTCGTTTTTAATCTCAGAAAATATGATCATGTGTCCGCATACCGATCTCACTTAAAATGGATGACCATCCGACAGCGTAGAAGTATGCGAGCTCTTACTACTCTGTTTTCCTTACTGAACTCTTCGAATGCTCCGTCTTATCTCACGTCGCAATTTCGGTAACATACTTACTGTAAAACAAGTTAAAGTGGAACATACTGCTTATTTAGATATACAAACTGTCATTGTAAATTAAATATTTAAATTGTTATTGTTTACAATTTATAATTGTACTAGTTTTCCACCAGCGGCTTAGCCCGCGTGGTCTCCAGGAACCCCTTTTTTCGTGATAAAAAGTAGCCTACTTTCTCAAAGTTAACTCTGTACCAAATTTCATGAAAATAAGTTCGGTGGTTTAGACGTGAAAGCATAACAAACAGACAGAGTTACTTTTGCATTTATAATTTTAGTAGGGATTATAACATTATATCAGATCAAATGGAATTTTTACTTTCCTTAGAAATTAATGGAATTACATTTTTCCTCTACATCTCTCTCATAAAGAGTAAGGTAAGTAGTTTGAAGAGTTCCTCGATGATTAAATATTTATATTAGCTTACGATTATTATGCCAATACTGTTATAACTACCTCTAATATCATTCTCTACACTAGTCATTTCTCATTTTTATTTCGTTTTGTTTTAAAGTAATTCCTTAGTGTCATGTGATCAAAGATTCCTATTTCACAAAAGAATCAATAATAAAATTGTAAAAACATACAAAGTTCACTCAAAATTCAAGATGTTGTCAAACCGCTTCGTTTCTAGAACGCTGGCGCCGTGCCGTGTGAAAAAAATTCAAACATAAAAACTCTTGTGGTTGCCGACAAAGACGAGGCAAAAATCAAAGACGCGCTCCTTGTTAGCTGTTATGTTATATTATCCATGGCAACACTGTTACAATAGAACACCGGCCCGCCACTAACTTGTCATCTCAATAATAGTAAGTCATATTAATTAAATAACTATTCAACAAGTCTGTCGACAACTCATAATACTTATAATCAGAAAATAGTCATCGCAATCGCGTTGCCGTTTTCAAATTTGTGGTTGGCACCAAGTCGGCACGGCACGTGGCGTACAAGAAGATGGCGGAACCAAAGTCTCAGACTTCCCAGGTATTTAGTGGGTCTACAGCACGCCTTCCATTACAATCAGTTGAGCCAATGAATACTACTGCGTCAAATTTATCATTATGTTGGAAAAACTGGTTAACAAAATATAACATTTATCTGAGGGCATATAATCTGGATAACGAACCAGACGACAGAAAAGTCGCGCTGTTGCTCCATCTTATTGGCACTGAATATATTTTATTCATTTAATGTAGAAATCGATAAAATCAGTCTAAAAGAACTGCAACTAAAATTCACAGAATACTTCAGTCCAAAAGTTAATATTACTATGTAGAGACACAAATTATTTAATCGCAAACAAAGGGAAGAAGAAACTTTGGACTCTTACATTACAGATCTAAAAAATATTGCATTGCAGTGTAATTTTGATACCATGCACGACAGCCTATTAAAAGATATTTTTAGTTGGAATCTTAACGATACTAATTACTATATTAAGGAGAAATTGCTTCAAGAAAATCCTTCTACTTTAGATGCTGCTATAAATATTGCTAAATCACTAGAAAGTTGTCGTAAACAAGCCAAGCAACTCATATCAGTCAACAGTCAAGAACAGTCTGTCATTGCCAATTTAAAATCAAGTCATCTGTCAGGTCGTAATCAAGAGTTCAAATCAAACAGTCAGGCAAGAACAAGCAATCCCTATCATCAGTCGAGGTCACAAAGTCATAATCGTCATATCTCAAGGAAGCTACACTCAAAGTCACCGTCACCATTAAAAACAAATTGTGGAAAATGTGGTCAAATGCACAAGTTTAAGTGTCCAGCTTTTGGTGCAACATGTCATAAGTGTCGTAATCATTTTGCCAAAGTCTGTAAGTCTAAAATTGTAAATCCTATTTTCTATAATAATGTTGGTAGTGAAAATGACAATCAATTCACTGGGTCTGTAATAAATCTTGTAGATAAACCAGAATTGTCAAATGCTTGGAAAGTCAACTTGCTAGTAAATAATTGTATAGTATCATTATGAATTGACTCCGGTGCTGAGGCAAATATTTTGTCATTGTCTACTTACTTGGGTGTCTGGCCTGTCAGTCAAATCATTAACTAAAAGTAATGCCAAACTAACAACATTTACAGGTCAAGTCATCCCCACTGTTGGTCATGGTCAAATAGTTTGTCAGTATAATAATAAAGAATATACACTTGATTTTCAGGTTATAAAAACAAATTGCCAAAATATTTTAGGAAGAGAATCAGCTAAATATTTGAAACTAATAAAAAGAACATTTACAGTTTAATTCACATTCACAGATAATTACAAACTTAATAATAAGTAATACAATGTGTTTAAAACTGAAGTTTTATGTTCTTACATAAATTTGCCTTAATTCATACAACGTATCTTTTAGGAACTTTGATTTCTCGACCTGACCTACTATAATGTTTGGTGGGACCTTTTAACTGAACTGAAGAATCTGCATCAAGACTTTTTGAAGTACTGTCAGGAGTTTTATTTAAAATATGCTGAGAATGTGATGGGGAAGGGGGACTAAACAAATAATTTGGAGTAGATGGTTTAATAATATGTTGTCTATTTCTTCTATATGTTCCATCAGGACTTTTAATTATATAAGATCTCGGCTGTGAACAAATACTTTCAACAATACCTGGGGTCCAAGAAGATTGAGGATGTTTTTGAAACATTATATGATTGCCTACATCAAGAGGATTAAGATCTTTTACATTTTCGTTATAAGATTGTTTAATTTTTTTAATATATTTTTCATTATGCAATTTGAGTTGTTTATAATGACACATTTTTGGTTTTAATTCTTTTTCTAATATAAGTAACTTTGAACGAAGCTTTCTGGACATACATAATTGTGCAGGAGAACATAAATGATTTTTAGGAGTGTTTCGATATTGAAGTAAAGCTAAATAAGGATCTGTATTGTCCAATTTACATTTTTTTAGCATATTCTTAATTGTGCCAATGGTACGTTCAACTAGACCATTTGAACGGCTTAAATATGGACTGGATGTTACATGTTCAATGTTCCAATCTATAGTGAATTGTTTAAAGGCTGCAGAATTCATAGGGGGACCGTTATCTGAGATTAATATATGGGGAATACCGTGACGAGCAAAAATAGATTTTAACTGAGTTATGACATGACTACTACTATTACCATTATTTAAAAAAGCAATTTCCACATATTTGGAGAAATAATCAACTAGGATAAGATAAGTTCAAAGAAGTCTAACCCTACCTTGTACCAAGGGATGAATTTGTAATCATGAGGCATTAAACTTTCTTTAGGGTTACTTTTTCGATATGTTAAATTTCACAATTTCCAATATAATTATTTATATCATGATTGATATTAGGCCAAAAGATTGTATTTCTAGCTAACTGCTTACAACTATTTATACCTTGGTGACCTTCATGTAACAAAGTGATAAATTCTTTTCTTAATGACATAGGTATTATAACTCTATTTGACAAAAATACTAAATTGTTTGTGTAATGAATATCTTCTTTGACTAAAAAAAAATGGTTTTATAGAATCTTCTACTAGTTTTTTAGTGTTGGGAAACCCATTTTTACAATAATAAATTAATTTTTATAATGTTTCATCTTTAGAAGTAGCCTCCTCTATTTGATTAAGTTTATGTGAACTCAATGTCAGGTTTGCAATCAATAAATTGATGTGTAATTTAATATCATCTTCGAAATCAGACAATTCATTAACGGGAAGTGCTGCCCTAGACAAAGTATCAGCAATATATAGGTATTTAACATTTACCTGGTTTGTACGATATATAACATTTAGGTCATAAGGTTGAAGAGAATTAATTATTTAAGAGCATTATTCTCTGAAGTCTAGGAGGAATTTTAAAAAGAGGTTAAGCTTATCAATGGTTTGTGATCAGTTTCTACAGTGATTCTGTTTCCATAAATATATTGATGAAATTTAGTGCATCCAAACAAAATAGCAAATAATTATAAGAATTACTAGAATTCTTTTGCTGTCATACAAACAATATTAGTTCATGGATATCAGTCGTAAGGTCGAATTTCGTTATTACTGTTCTGACACTGGCTATAGAAACTTGGCAACATCGTAAAAATAAAAGTAACATTTATTCTTAAAAAATGTATGAATTTGTTGAACTGGAACGATAGTTCTTTCAAACAAAATAATATGTTAATTCAGTTGATTTTAAACCATTTTTGGTTATAAGTATTATTTTTAAGAATCATAAGAATCACCTACCGATTAGTTGATGAAAAAAAAATCAAATGCAATTTATTACGTTCATTAATTTAATTTTTTAGGTAAGCAGAAACTTGAATTACTACTCGTTAATTTAATGTTTTTTTTTGAATATTGTCAATATTTGGTTTGAATATTAAGAATTCATTATAATACTTTTTTGACTTTAATATTCTTTTTACTGTGAAATGAATTGATCTTTATAATCTAATTGATAAATTGATCTTTAAATATTTTAATATATTAGGCCCTGCATTTGCGTTATTTTAGATGCGCCTGCTAAATAAGCAATGAAATAAAGGGAATTGTTCAATTTTGGCTTTTCGTGGACAAGCTAATTAGTAAAAACTATGTTAACAGTTAAATATTATTAAAATTGAAAAAAATATTTTTAATACTCTCGTCATGGGAAACTAAACATTAAAAATATCACATAAAAAAGTATTTTTTGGATTCGGATGTGTTTTGTTGACATGTTTCACTGTGTTTCCATATCAATAAATGTTATTGAAGTACTATTACTAATAGTATCGATTAATCGATAAGTTTTAACTTTAATAAAAATGAAAGTAATTAAAATATTTATATATTAATACATATACATTCGGTAATCTTTTGCAATATCATGTATCATATATATTAAAAACATAAGAAATAATCCTTTTCGGTTAGATATATAATTTAATTTACACAAACCATCGATTACTTTTTGATCGATTAATAATTTTTATATGGCAGCACCATTTCACTTTTGTCAACAAAGACATTTGACTGATAAATTCTTACGTTTTGATTTTGTTGTTACTTTCGACCAAAGAGAACAGTAATAATATGCTTTCGACCAATTTATTTATTAACCTCTCGAAATGATGACCCGGCTATACCTATGGACACCGAACCAAGCACAAGTAGAGGACATCGTCGGCAGCTGTGTATAAATTGTGAAAGATCTATATTACGTACTAGATCACATCTACTGCAAAAAATATCCGTCAAAAAAACACATTAGAAATATAATTATTGATTGGATATCCCCACGACAGGTAAGATTATAGTTATTTTTATTTATTATGATTACTTTATCATAATTAAGCTTCCTTTATGGCAAGTTAAACATTAATATATCGCTGCTATATAGTTTAAGTAACATTTTGTTGACAAATAATTTAATATTATATTATGCTCTTTTAGGTGTATGTATCTGATCACGTCTGTCATCCATGCTAGCAGCAAGCAGATATAATATTCCGGAACCTATACAGACCATTACTTTACCGGATTATAAAAGAGCACCTGATTCACAAGTATATTGTTTTGTTCCTGGTTGTGACACACCACAGCGACTGACCGTTCCCACATGGCATCAGGTAAAATTGTTTATTATTTTTGCCTTATTATTGTAAAAATAGTGAAACTAGTTTATGAGCTTTGTGCCTCTTATCCTTACTTATATTATAAACTAGAAAGATTTGTTTGTTAGTTAAGCTTGTTTACAAACTCCTAAACTACAAGACTGATGTAAAAAATCCTTTTACTTAAGGGAAGCTACATCTTTCATCAGGATGATATAGGCTACTATTTACATGTGCGAAGGTGTGGGAATACTGTACCTGTAGTTCAACATTTAATGTTAATTTATTTTTTTGTAGTAATGTACAAATGTACTGGATAGGTGTTTTAAAATAGTTCTTTCTGTTAATAGGCCCAGATGTAAATGTGAGTCTACAGCCACTCCAAGCCGAAGAGTTGTTCTCGAGGGCGAGCACAAATTATAAGAATAGTTGTGTTCGACTGCAAGCACACGTCAGGATAGGCCGTGGAATATTTAACGATAAGGACATCATGTGACCAACTTATATAAATGTAGCTGCTTTTTTGACCATCAAATGCCAGCCTCCAGCTGAAGACAAACTGTATGAGCAGTGTAACTTATTTATTAAGTGATATTGTAAAGTCTATTCTTATAAATAAGTGTATTTAGAAGTACTGTCTTTTGCTTGTAGAATTGTATTCTCAAATAAAAGGTAAATATGTGTAAATCTACAATTTCTTTATTTAACTATCTCTGCTTCTTATTTCTAACATAAATAAAATCAATATGATGATAATGTAATTAAAGTATTGTACAAAATATAAGTTTTTCTTTACACCGTTTATGGAATACTATACATGCTTATATATATATACAATATTAAACTTTCCCTTGGAAATATTATAATAGTTACTTTCCTTAAGATATGAAATATTGAAAAATAACGTTTTTTATAACTGTAGATAATGTCCACTCAAAGCCAAAGTGCCCATACAAACTGAACAATTCCCTTTATTAAAATAACGAATTAAAGTTAATGTCGCTCATTTGCGACAAGAACGTGACAAAGTAAAAATCTCAATTTGTGATAAAACGCTCTTGAAAGTTTCAAATTCCTGTAACTTTTTAATTATTTTGTTAAGCCTGTTCAGCTCAATACAACATAACTTCAAGGTTTTCGGTTTTTGGATCAAATTGCATTCAGACCTTTAAGTTAGTTATTAAATTTATTATGATTATTTATTTAAAAAAGGATCCTCCTTGTTGCGTTATTCTTGTAAAAATAATCCAGTATTGCAGAACAAACAGATATGTACCGATTTTCATGAAAAAAAATGGATTTAAATCTAAACCTTTACAAGTTATGTCGTATTGTTACGTTTTTATTGATAATTTCTAATATAAAGGCATGGAACATTTTTATAAAGACATGTTACTGTCGTAGAAATCTCTTTATTTTTGTATTCTGTTTTACAAAATGAGAGATATTTTAGCGAAGTTATTGTGTAACTTTCGCTGAAATACAAGTAATAATCAAAGTCAAAGTCAAAATAATCTTTATTCAAATAGACTTCTTAAAAATACTTTTGAATCGTCCAACATTTTTTTCCCTACCACTCGTTCAGGATGTTTTGGCTGATAAGAAGAACGAGCAAGAAACCAGCTCTAATAAGAGTAATGACATTTACAAAAACCATGTCATTACCAGATCAATACATTATAAACAGAGATAGAAAAAAAACTATGGTCTTATAATGATAACATAATCATTTAATAATAATGAAAACAAGATAATGAGTTACGAAGTAATCACCTATCCAGTTGCTGGATCACCTCAAGTCCAAGCGTTCTTATCTGTTATATAATCGGATACTTTATAATAACCTTTTTTAATAAGTATTTTTTCTATAGTAGATTTAAACTGCATGATATCTAATTGTTGTATTTTACTTGGGACCTTATTGTAGAAGCGCACACAACGACCCTTCAATGAGTTATTAACTTTTTGCAGTCTAGTGACAGGCACCGTTAATTTATTTTTATTTCTTGTATTAAAATTGTGTATATCACTTTTTATAGAAGACAAACAAATATTTTTACGAACGTACTTTAAGTTCTCGTATATGTATTGAGAAGCAACAGTCATAATGTCTATTTCCTTAAATTTCTCCCTTAAAGAGTCCCTAATCCTAAGATTATAAATTGATCTAATTGATCTTTTCTGAAAAACAAAAATTGTTTGTATGTCGGCAGCACTTTCCCACAATAGGATTCCGTACGACATTACACTATGAAAGTAACTGAAGTATACTAATCTGGCAGTATCTATGTCAGTTAACCTACGTATTTTCATTACGGCATATGCTGCAGAGCTAAGTCTACTCGACAATTTATCAATATATGGGCCCCACTGTAGTTTAAAATCTAATTTTATTCCTTAAAATACCGTGGTATCCACAATTTATATCTACTTTTTTAACATTAGGTAGTACAAATATTAGGCATTTTGTTTTTCCTTCATTAAGAAGAAGATTATTTACATTAAACCAATGTACTACTTTAGCGATAGAATTGTTCACATCGTCATTTAGAGGTAACCCTCTTTTAATTTGAAACAAAAGTGAAGTGTCATCCGCAAAGAAAACTATTTCGTGATCATTCCTTACGAAATAAGGCAAGTCATTTATATAAATCAAAAACAAGAAAGGACCAAGTATTGAGCTCTGCGGAACACCCATCTTAACTTTCGACCCAGGGGATCTTTTGCCATTGGTATCAACCCTCTGTATTCTGTCAGTCAAGTACGAGACAATAAAATCCAATGAGTGTTGGCAACTTAATGAAATCAACATTAATTGACCGGAAGTTGACGCCGGTGACGCCATCTTGCGGCGCACAATGACGTTCACGTGCAAGATGGCGACTATATTAGCAAGCAACCGACCTAAGCATGGCAGTCTTAGTTCCGCTCGCGCTGTGACAACTAGTGTAAATTATAAAATAAAGTGTTGCGATTATTGATAGCTATGTGTGATGTATGCAAATTAGTGAATAAATAGTTTGATGATTGAAAGTGAGGTTTTAGTTAACATCAGAAGTGGGATATTAGGCGCCAATGGGCTCTCGCAGGAAGCGCTCTAAACGTCGCGAAAGACGCTCGAGTTCGACGTCGAGTAGCTCGAGTAGCGCTCGAACACCGTCGCCCTCACCGAGACAAAGGAAAAAGGTAGCACACAAAACTGACACCGCGACTGTAAGTACTAACAACAGCTTAATATTGTGCAATATCATACCAGAATTCGACCCGTTAATAGACGCTAATCAGTTTACAACATGCGATAATCTAGCAAGTTTTATGCATGATCGAATATACAAATCCAAATTTCCTAAATCTTCAAATGTTCCTTGTGAAAACCAACCACGACAAACCGTCGCACAACCAACTACTTCCTCCACAAATGGAGGTAGTATAACCATAATAGATCAAACTGTTCCATCTGGTTCACTAGCGACCATGCAGAACATACAACGTAAATCGTTAAAATGCTTCATTTGTGGTGGGAATCATAAACGAAATCAATGTGATAAAAATAAATACGACTTCTGTGGGAAAAGGGGACATTTAGAAGCTGCATGCTTTCACAAAAAACTGACGAAAACCGAAACGCACGAAACTAAATTTATTTCTACCCCCAACCCTCGTAACAAATTCGTTAAAAATATAATACTAAACCACGTGAAGTGTGAAGCTTTTATAGATACTGGAAGTAGTTGTTCGTTAGTGTCAGAGTCATTCGCAAAGAAAAATTGCTTTGAAATTAGTCCTTTATCCTCTCCGATTTTATTGCAAGGATTTTCTAAACAATCCTCAAAATTTGTGAGTCATAAGTGTAGGGGTCTGGTATTAAAAGGTGCAAATTAATAAAATTCGGGTTTTTTACAAATGCGTGTACTCGCTTGAACCAACAGAAAAGGAATAAAATAATGAAAAAAAAAACCGTTACAGCAACTTAAAACTAGTGATGCGGCGAGTCGATTATTCGTTTCGAACATGCCCCCGCGCGTTGAAGACTTGTCCTTCAACCAAATCTTCACCAGGCATCATTAGTGGTACTATCCTGCTATAACTTCTTCGGACAACACCGTTCGCCGTTCTTATGTCCGCAACACGACATACGTTGTCACTGGTACCGGGATGAACAGCCACAATACGTCCAAGTTTCCACTTTAACGGTGGAAGACCATCTTCCTTCAACAGGACAAGAGTATCGATCTTCAAAGAGTATCCGTCAGATTGCCATTTGACTCGTTGTTGAAGTTCACTAACGTATTCCTTGCTCCATCTTGCCCAAAAATGCTGACGTAACTGTTCAATGCGCTGGTAACGTGTCAATCTACTGGTAGGATAGCCACTGTAGTTCCGGTCCGGCAAAGCAGTTAGTGGACGGCCGATGAGAAAATGGCCGGGTGTGAGTGGTGTCAAGTCTGCGGGGTCCGATGACAACGGAGAGAGTGGCCGAGAATTAAGTATCGCCTCGATTTGTACTAACGTGGTAGTGAGCTCCTCGAACGTTAAATTACATTGGCCCAGCACTCTATTTAAATGAAATTTACAGGACTTGATACCGGCCTCCCAGAGGCCACCGAAAGTAGGACTATAAGCAGGTATAAAATGAAAACGAATACCCTCTTGTGCCATATCCGAAGCCAGTGAGTCACTATTACTATTTAAAAATTTTGAAATATCGTTATAAGCGCCCACAAATGAGGTACCGTTATCAGAAAATATATGAGTGGGCTTTCCTCTGCGTGATATAAATCTACGCAACGCTAATAAATAGTTATTGCTCGTTAAATCACCCACCAACTCCAGATGTACCGCCTTAGTCGTGAAACATACAAAAAGTGCAATGTAGGATTTAATAAGCCTACATCCGCGACCAGTACGACTCGCGACGGCCACCGGGCCGGCGTAATCTACACCTACACTATCAAACGGATAGCCACCAGGTTGAAGACGCTGCTGAGGTAAATTACCCATTAACGGATTAAATGATTTTCCATTCATACGTTGACAACGCATGCACTGCCGAAAACACCTCTTTGCGAGATTTCGACCGCCTATGGGCCAATAAGTTTCTCTAATCGTAGCCAATAAAAGTTGAGGACCGGCATGCATTAATTTTTTATGTTCAAATTCAAAAATTAACTTAGTTACTTGATGTGTGGACTGTATAATTATAGGGTGTTTCTTTTCAAATGAAAAATTTGAATTTTCTAATCGACCTCCAACGCGAATTAAATCATTGTTATCTAAATAAACATTAAACTTTATAAGTGGACTTTTCTTCGGCAAGTCCTTGCCTGTAATTAACAACTTATATTCCGGAAATGACTGAATCTGTGACTGACGTAAAATGACAATCATGGCTTTTTCAAGTTCATCAGAATCTAAAAAATTCGTTTTACGTATCGTTTCCTTTTTTAAATTATTTATAAATCTTAAAACATATGCTACAGTGCGTTGGAGCCTAAGCAATTTTGAGAAACGATTGAAATCTATGAGTTCATGCTGACTTGATTCACGAACATGTAATGAGATATCATTACGAGTTTCAGGCAAGTTTTCAGTAGTGTTTGCTGTAGCAGGCCAGTGCGATGGATCGCGTTTTAAATAATCTGGTCCATGCCACCACAAAGAGCACGACTGAAGTGAACAAATATCAATGCCGCGTGATATTAAATCCGCGGGGTTTTCTTTAGTCGGAACTTAGTTGTACTACTACTTTCGCGTAGAACACCATGATGTGGTATGAAATAATGAGGGACCGATGTTATCGGATCACACTCTGTCATGTGATTTAATGACTCATACTCTAACATGAATTCATTGTACATTTTACTAAATGACTGATTTTTTTTTTTTTTTTTTTAACCTGCGCTCTAATGGTAACATACAGTGCTTCACTCTCTGATATGAATCACCTAACACGTTCGGTGTTTGTTTTAATGGGATTCTAACACAGAAACGACCATCTGCGAGGCGAGTTGTGTTCTTTAAAAAATGTTCTTCACAATGCTTCTCTTCTGGAAAATAATGAGATGACTGACGGCCAACTTCTTCGAGCTGCCAAAACCGCGTAAGTTGGGTTTGAATGTCATCATCAGAACAGTGAGAAGTCACGGAATCAACTTGATTAAAATTACATTTCATTTGTGGAAAATAAGATATACGGCCGCAATTGACAGGACCGGAAACTATCCAACCTAGTTTAGTTTCATAAAGTATCGGCATTCCATCGCCTAATTTAATATTTTGCGAACCTAAAATGTCCCAAAAAACATCAGCGCCGATGATCATATCAATGGCGGCGGGCGCATAAAACTTAGGATCCGCTAAACAAATATTCGACGGAATATTAAAATTCTTAATATCAATCTGACACCCGGGAACGTTATCAGTAATCGACGGCAGAATAAAACAATTTATAAAACTAGAGTAACTTTCACTCAAGGATGCGATAGGCAATCGACACATTTTATTAATACTCGACGTTTTATTATTTATACCTACAATAATTCTATTAGTTCGATCAGCTGGTAAGTTCAATTTGTTATGCAGTCGTTCGGTCATTAAGCACGATGTACTCCCGCTATCGAGAACAGCCCGAGCGACAACCTCGCGACCATTATAATCACGTAATTTTACCAACGCAGTCGATAATAAGACATTTACCTGGCTGGATGTATTGCATGCAGCGGTGATGCTTCCCGTAATGAGCGAGACACTCGGATTGCCCGTGCGCGTAGGCATCGAACTAACTATGTGGTTTTTATCGCGATCAACTGTGCGCTCGGCAGGTATAGGTATCTTCGTAGACAGCTGATTAGATGCGTCAAACTCGTTTATATGAATAAGCGTGTGATGCCTGCGCTTACACACTTTACAACCAGGACGTTTACAAGAATTAGCGAAATGTCCACTACGGAAACAATTAAAACAAACCCTATAACTAGGCAGCAATTTATATCGCGCTGCGCTATTTAACGCTAGAAACTTCGGACAATTATTTAAATAATGATCATCATTACAATTAGGGCATCGCTTCGGCGACGATAAATTAGAATTATTTTTATTGTGATCTTGATAAGAAACCATAGTTTTTATTTTAGTCGAGTTCTTGTTACTTATTGTATTATTCTGTGACAATTCAATTGTCTCAATTAAATCTGTACGATTACGCATAAATAAAAGAAAGGCTTCGAAACTTATTGGCTTGTCTTTAGGCAAATTACCTTTGTGTTCTTCCCACTCACGGAATGTTTTTATATCTAATTTTTGTGTAATGATATAAATCAATAAAGTATCCCAGTGATCGATCGGTTCACCGAGTGATTCCAATGAACGTAAATTCTTATTTACCTGGTCGATCAGACGCTTCAAATTAACAGAGGACTCCTTTGTGACAGGTTCGATATTAAATAAGGATGCAACGTGATTTTGTATTAATAAACGTTTGTTATCAAAACGATCACACAAAAGCCTCCAAGCGATAGGATAATTACAATCTGATAACTCAATGGATTTAATTACCACAGCAGCAGAACCTTCTAATGATGCTCTCAAATAATGAAATTTGCTTATTTGGTCAATTTGATTATTTTTATCAATTAAACTCGAAAATGTATCACGGAACTCCATCCACGTTTCATATGAACCACAAAATTTCGGCAACTGAATAGTGGGTAATTTAACTAAATTATGTTTGGAACGGGTAGAATTATTTTCACTTTCTACTTTATTTTGAGCCTTTTGATAATTATCTAACATTCCCTCTGCATTAGCAAGTACACGATAATAATTATTTTCAAAATCAATTCGTTCGGTTGTTTGTAAATCATCATCGGAAAGGCACTCAATCTTCAATTGTATCTCATCGTAAGCGTCATATAAAGGTTCAACCTTACCAATTCGTAGTTGTAACTCCCTGGCCTCCAGACCACTCAACGAGGATCCTTCTAAAGTCGTTAAATAATTCGCGAACGCAGTTAACCGTCTTTTAATAACGCTTCTTTTTTTGATTAAGTCTTTTTCGTCAGAATTTCTGGGAGACTGGGGTCGACTTGGCACTTTTAATTCCTCTGTCATCCTGGAATTTATACAGTAATAACGTTTACTTATGTACTAGGCTATTTATTACAACAGGTATGTATCCTATCCTATGCTATAAATTTATTACCTGCGATGAGACGATACAAATTTTAAATAATTTTACACCTACCGTATTCAAATTATATTGACTGATTTTTACAAATAATTAATACAAATATTGACACAAAATAATTACGAATTGATTGAATTAATTGAGAATAACAAATAAATAAGGCTAATTAATTTCAATTAAATGAATTCATCTACTATGTCGTACAATATGTCGGTACCTACAATTGAAAATTAAAAATTATGAGTGTAAAAATAATGATAAATTCGTTGAAAATAATTGGTAGTCAACTCAAACAATAGCATAAATAATTGACTACCATAACTAAATTTATCTACACTGCAAGTTTTCACAATAATTTGTGACCGGTGCCTTGTCGTACAAAATTACACAGTTTAGTTAGAAATTAGTAGATTGAATATTACTAACCTTATATAAAACTCAATTGTACACCTAAAAATACCTGATTAGAGTGTTGGGTTCTTAAATTAATTTATTTGCTCCACTTCACAAACGTTTTTTTCCGTTATACTTTGAACTACTCTCGACCACTCTTTTACGATGCGCAATCCCCAATGCAATTACTGCGCGTAGAATCCAAATGCGAAGTAAACCGGTTTCGTAACCAATGAATCAGCTGGAACTTAATATCTGGCGTAGATTAGGACCATGTAGGGGTCTGGTATTAAAAGGTGCAAATTAATAAAATTCGGGTTTTTTACAAATGCGTGTACTCGCTTGAACCAACAGAAAAGGAATAAAATAATGAAAAAAAAAACCGTTACAGCAACTTAAAACTAGTGATGCGGCGAGTCGATTATTCGTTTCGAACAATAAGATAACCGTTGATTTAGAAATGGACTCTATAGCTTTAACGAAAATTGACATTTATGTGCTTGATCATTCAATATCAATCGCTTATCATCATCACCTGACAGAGCTATTTTATTGACAGCCAAGTGAAGATTTCGTGCTTAATTGATTTAAATAAAATATTTGTTTTGCGCAATATATCACCTTTAAATAATGTATTTTCATAATCTGTGATATTCAGTTTGTTAATAATATTTCTTTTGACACCTTTCGCTTTTTTTATTGTAGTGTCTACAGTTTTAATGCAATATAACTTTGAACGAAGTCCAACAAATTCTGATATAATTTTGCCCCCCATTTCGTCTTTAAATAAACCAGGTACTTTTTTATTTTGAATTGGTAGGCCATATTCATTCACCTTAGGAAAATTACTAGTATCAGAATGTGTTAAAAAACATTTTTTATATCATAATAAAAATCTATGGTATTTACATGATAGACAAAACTATCTGTGTCCGTGTAACACATCTGTACATCATTGTTGTAAAAAGGCTTAATAACAGAATAGTGGAAATCGTACATGTAGTTCTTTGATAACTCCAAAACAGTAAAACCAATATATATTGGTTTGTTCAAAATAATTTCATCAGGTTTTAATTGAATCGCGACTAAATTTTCACTAAATACTGCTGCACTATGAAAATTTGGACGAGCAATGAGCTGCTGAGCACTTTTTCGTCTTTTAGTGATATTGTTTTTATCAAACCATCGATTGACTAGATCTACCTTAACTCGATTTTCATTTTTTTCTAATGTTTTTCCAAACACACTATTATTTAAAAGTTTGAAGAAATCTTGTTCAAATACTGATGTACTCTTTTGTCGTAAAGCTGTATTCAAATCAATATACTGTTTCAAATATGGGCTTTGTTTAAAAGTAATGACTCAGTGATTTTTTTTTAATATTAATCCATGTTTTATACAAGTTTTTAAATGCACGTAATGTATAACGTAAGTGAATTTATCATACAAATTTGGAACTAGTTTACTATTTTTCCCTCCAGGAGGAATACATTTTTCTGGACAAAAAGGTAAATCATTATGCAAGTGATGTAATTTTGTTGGATATTCCAAGTCCACTTCTAATATAAAACCATATTGTGAATCTGTTGGAATTTTAGTCACATCGAGGATTTCTATTTCATGTTTTTCTAAAAATCTAAAATTTGATAAAGGTAAATATTGACACATACTATGACCATAAAGATTATTGCAATCGATATAAGTTATATAAGAACTTGGTTTAGACAAATCGTAATCTGTTAAATATTTATTGTTTGCTTTAGCATATCTATGAGAGCATAAGCACACACCACCTCTAATACCGCTTTGCAACATTCGCACCATAGATAGATCATTAATAAGTTCGAGTTGTACCCCGGTTTTCAATAACATCGCGTCAAACGACAAACTAGGTGCAGTTAAATAAAAGGCAGGATCTAGCTGATAATGTTGTTTACAAGTGCGTTTAAAATTTTCGAAAATGTCTGCTAATAAAAGGACATCGGTTTTCAAATATAAATTAGTATAACATCCTAAATCTTGTATTTCAAATATTGACCAAATTAATTGCGCATGTTGATAATCTTCAACAGAAATGACCTCATCAGTGAGGGAACTATAATTACATTCCTTTTTTGGAAGGGATTGTTCTTGATAGCGTTCCCATGAGTTCATATATTCATAAGGATACCCTTATACCCTTGCGAGTAAGTAATTTAAATTTATGATCACTCGGATAAAAACTTTTTAAATGTTTAAATTCTTCAGGTTTTAAAGTATTAACTAATTTATTTAGACTGGTCCCTAAGAATAATAATAATAATATTATACTTTATTGCACTCAATATGATACAATGTTTACAGGAGCTTATTATATCGCTAACATTAAAATCGTATAACTAGCGATCTAAAATCACGCACCGATCGCCGTCTAAACTGTTCAGTTGGAAGCACCGTGGTAAGTCACTCCCTGCGAGCCCGTGGTAAGATCACGCACTGAACAGATTCCTAACTAGTGTTGGCTGAGAGAACCATGGTAAGTATCTCCCTGCGAGCCTATGGTAAGATCACGCACCAAACATCGCCTAAACTGTTCAGTTGGAAGCACCGTGGTAAGTCACTCCCTGCGAGCCCGTGGTAAGATCACGCACTGAACAGATTCCTAACTAATGTTGGCTGAGAGAACCATGGTGTAAGTATCTCCCTGCGAGCCTATGGTAAGATCACGCACCAAACATCACCTAAACTGTTCAGTTGGAAGCACCGTGGTAAGTCACTCCCTGCGAGCCCATGGTAAGATCACGCACCGAACAGACTCCTAATTACCTAACAAATAAAATGCTTTTGGGATTCTCTGAATCTTACTTTAGATTTATATATTTATACTTACGTTACCATTACCTTTTTGAAACATTACCACAATACCTTTACCGATTTATATTTATACTTACGTTACGATTACCTTCTTGAAACGTTACCACAATACCTTTACCGATTTATATTTATACTTACGTTACCATTACCTTCTTGAAACGTTACCACAACTTCTTTACCTTCATGATAAAAAGTAATCACAAACTCGATGTAATCTCGTATGAGAATACTTTAATTATCAATTACCTCTTAATATCTATAGGAGAATGTGATGGGGTTTCTAATTTTATTTCAATGTCTACATATATAAAGAAAAATGTATTAGATTTCTTCAGAGATTGATCTTCGATGTCATCATGCAATGCACAGCTACCTCATGTCTGGTTTTCTGAAATAAATAACAAAAAAATAATTATATTACGTAATAATACGTATTATATAATAAAATTAATAACACTCTAATAAAATTAATGACCTTGCTACTACATAAAGAAAAATCCATAAGGGGTTATTTTTTGCGACCATGCGTGATGTAGTAATTTGTAGGATATTAAACGAGGTAATCCCACATAAAATTCGGGAGTCGAACCCGATAAGAATGTTCAATTTAAACAGCACAAAACAACACAGTTCACGAGAAGGAAAAGAAGCACAAGCACTAAGAATGAAGGATATATTATTTACACACAGAATAGAATTAAATTACAAGAAAAGAATTATATAAAATAGCGAAATTGAGCAAATTATTAATTATTAGCAATGTGACGGTCGTACGCAAGCAAAGCTATATGCAGAGTCATTCTTGTTCGGCCGACGGCGCGACGACGCGAGCAGGCACGCATCATCACGAAGCGAGCGCGTGCGACAAGGATGCGCATACGCCCGGCGAGCTACGTAATGCGTGACGTCAGTCATCGCCGCTGGCCCAGAGCGCATAAGCGGAGCGTTTCTTCGTCGAAATGTAGGGCGGTTGCCCAAGTATAAAATTGGAGCGGATAGCTCGCCACAGTACTCCCCCGGCAGACCGTGACTACGGTCGATAAAAATCTGGAAGTCGAACTCTTCTCCCACTGGACGTCCGTTTGGCTTCTTCGTGTGTTTTCTCCGGAATTTGGGCTTCTCGTGTGATGTATGCCGGTTTGAGCCTGTCAATCGATAAATTGACGTTCTTCCCTTTGTATTCGATGGAGAAATATTAAGGCTGCCTGCTCACGACCTTGAATGGTCCAGTGTAAGGTGGCTCCAGTGCTCCTCTAACACGATCTTGGCGGAGAAAGACATGGGTGGCAGTGTGAAGATCGCGTGGCATGTAGAATGAAGCCGTGGAATGCCAAGAAGTTGGACGTGGTGAGAGCTTCGCCATGTACGCGCGAAGTCGTGTCGCGTACTGGGTGATATCAGCAGTCAGGTAGTCGTCCTTCGGAAACAGGAATTGGCCAGGCAAGCGAAGTGGCTCGCCGTAGACCAACTCAGCAGGGGATGATTGGAGGTCATCTTTCCAAGCGCCGCGCATGCCTAAAAGCACCAGTGGAAGAGCTTCAGTCCACTGAGAAGAAGAAGCATGGCACATTATAGCCGCCTTGAGTTGGCGGTGTAGTCGCTCGACGATGCCATTGGCTGCTGGGTGATAGGCAGTCGTGCGCAGGTGGCGCGCACCAACCAGTGCGGTGAGGGCTTCGAAGAGGTGGCATTCGAACTGACGACCACGGTCTGTAGTCACCCGCTCAGGACAGCCGAATCTGGCGATCCAGCCAGACACGAGGGCAGCAGCACAGGTCTCCGCAGTGATGTCCTTGAGTGGATATGCCTCAGGCCATCGCGTGAACCTGTCGATGACTGTGAGACAGTACCTGTAATCATAAGACAGAGGTAAAGGCCCTATGATGTCGAGGTGTATATGGGAGAACCTCGAGGAAGGTGGAAGGAAAGGGAAAAGGGGAGAGAATGTATGGCGGGAAACCTTGCATTTCTGGCACTGCAAGCATTGCCTAGCCCACTCTCTACAATCTTTACGAATCCCTGGCCAAACAAATCTTTGTGTTACCAGTCGTTCAGTAGCTGAACTTCCTGGGTGATGTAAGTTGTGCAGCATATCAAAGACTTGCTTGCGGAACTCGGGCGTGATGTACGGACGTGGCGTAGGACCGGAAATGTCGCAATATACCGGTATTACGCTGGATACAGTGGGTACTTTTGACAGTTTTAATGTTGAACCACGTTCGATCAGCTCCTGCAGCTCCGGGTCTTCCTCCTGAGTCCGTGCAAGAGACTGGTAGTCGATGGTCGTACCTAATGTAGTCACCTCCTCCACTCGCGACAAAGCATCAGCGACGACATTTTCTCGCCCAGGTAGGTACCGTACGTCTGTAGTGAACTGAGAAATGAAGTCAAGGTACCGAAACTGTCTAGGCGAACATTTATCTCTGTTGAGTGAGAAGGCAAAAGTAAGGGGTTTGTGGTCTGTAGACACCACGAAAGTTCTCGCTTCAACCATATGGCGAAAGTATTTGATGGCTTCGTATACCGCTAGTAACTCTCGGTCGTATGGGCTATACTTCTTTTGTGAAGCACTCAGTTTCCGAGAGAAGAAAGCCAATGGTTGCCAGTCTTTGTCAATACGTTGCTGTAGCACGGCTCCTATAGCCATATCCGAGGCATCCGTGACTATGGCAAGTTTGGCAGATGGGTCTGGATGTGACAGCAGAGTAGCTTGAGAGAGGGATTCTTTACACTCGTTGAAGGATTTCAGCCTATCCGATGTCATCTCAACCGGATGCGAACCTTTGATGCGAGGGCCGGCAAGAATGTCCGTTAGCGGCGCCTGAATCTGAGCGGCGTTAGGTATGAAGCGACGGTAAAAATTCAACATACCTAGGAATCGTTGAAGTTCCTTGACTGTTCGTGGCGGTGAAAAGCTCTGGATAGCCTCAACCTTTGTCTCCAAAGGTTTCGTACCAGCTGCCGAAACTTGATAGCCAAGAAACGTAACCTCGTGCTGTCCCAGTTTGCATTTTGAAGTGTTGACCAAGATGCCATACTGCTTCAGACGATCAAAGAGCTGCCGTAGGTGAACCTTATGTTGGGCTGGAGTGGGGGAAAATACCAAAATGTCGTCCAAATACCCATAGCAGAAATCAAGCCCCAGAAGGACTTCGTCGACGAATCGCTGGAAAGTCTGTGCAGCATTCCTCAGGCCAAAAATCATGTACGGAAATTCGTACATACCGAAAGGTGTAGTGATGGCAGTCTTGGGTATATCCGCAGGATTTACGGCGATTTGGTTATACGCCTTCACGAGATCGATGGTGGAGAAGATAGAACACCCAGAGAGCTGGTAAGAGAAATCGTGAATATGACGGATGGGATACCGATCTGGAATCGTCCTGGCGTTGAGTGCACGGTAGTCACCGCACGGTCGCCATCCGTCGTCCTTCTTCTTCACCAGATGCAGAGCAGAAGACCAAGGACTCTCTGAGTGTCTCGCTGTACCACAAGCTAGCATGTCCTCGAATTCCTTCTTCGCGGCCAAAGTGCGAACTGGATCAAGTCGTCGAGGCTTGCGGGAAACGGGTGGACCAGGCGTCGTTCTAATGAAATGCAGCGTATTGTGCCTAGGTGGACAATGAACACCTGCAGGTCTCGTGATTTCAGGGTACTCACGCAATATGTCGTAGAACTCAGACTTGCCAGAAACGACCTTGACAGAAGCGATGTCGTCAGGGCAATGGATAGTGGTCGCTGCTACTGAGAGGGTCGTGACACCATCCACTAAGCGCTGGTTCCTGCAATCCACAAGCAAATTAAAGTGGCTCAAAAAATCAACCCCAATTATAGGTTTAGAGACGTCTGCTATTGTGAAGTTCCAAGTAAAATCTCGCCTGAGTCCCAAATTTAAGTGTAAAAGCACAGGTCCATAAGTATGTATGATGGAGTTGTTCGCTGCGACGAGATCATACTTGGACTTGATGCAGGGCGTCTTGATAGCAGATCGCGGAAAAACACACAGGTCTGAGCCAGTATCCACTAGGAACTGCATTTTTGTTGCGCGATCGGTGACGAAAAGACGGCCTGTTGATGAAGGGCAGTCATGGGCCGCTACTTACGACCGCCCTGAGAGTTTTCCGAGTGGAAACTGCATGGCTTCTTACACTTATTTGCCTTTGCTCCATAAGTATAATGGTAAAAGCAGTGTGGGTGGTGAGGTGGTGGCTGTGGTGGTCGGGAACGGCTGCGAGAGCGATTGTAACTCCTGGAGTGCTGACGAGACCTGGAGCGTGATCGTTCTGCTTCTCCAATCGAGTGGTTAGCATAGCTACCTGCTTCGTCAGCTGAGATATTTGGAGTGCCATCTCGTTTAGAGGAGTTGTAGGTGAAACCGCAGAAGTACTGGCCACCTGAGGTGTCGATGGGGCTATTTCATGGATCTTGTCGGCTAGCTCACCTACTTTATCGATGTGCAAGTCCATTTGAGATGCGATCACAGTTTGAATATTCTGTGGCAACCTGCTAGACCACAGCGTGACGATGAAGTCAGACGGCACTGATGGACCTGCCAGACCGGATAGATGGCGCAGGAACTGTGAGGACTTCCGATCACCGAGCTCTTCGTGCATAAGAAGCTGCTTAACACGCTTTTCCTGCGAAGCTGAGAGGCGTTTAATTAGCTCCTGTTTAAGCTTGTCATATTTGTTTGTGGCGGGAGGGTTGGTAATTACGTCTTTTACCTCGACCGCATACCGATGGTCCAATTGTGCAACGAGGTAAAAAAAAATAGTTTCATCGCTGGTTATCTTTGACAAGGCAAATTGTGATTCTACCTGTGCAAACCATAAAGCAGGCTCTTCTGGCCAAAAAGGTGGTACTCTTACAACTACTCGTAAAACTTCCTCTTTGCACTCGAAAAAATCTTCACTGTGACTCATCGTTGAAAAAAAAATTTAAAAATCGCTCACCGTTTTTTTTTAAACCACCGACCGTTTTATCCAATATCTTCCGTGGAACAATCCTCCTTCTCAAAATAGGTTTTTCCTCGTGTTCTGCAGGGGTTGCGTGTTCAGATCACGTCGGGGTCACCAGATGTAGGATATTAAACGAGGTAATCCCACATAAAATTCGGGAGTCGAACCCGACAAGAATGTTCAATTTAAACAGCACAAAACAACACAGTTCACGAGAAGGAAAAGAAGCACAAGCACTAAGAATGAAGGATATATTATTTACACACAGAATAGAATTAAATTACAAGAAAAGAATTATATAAAATAGCGAAATTGAGCAAATTATTAATTATTAGCAATGTGACGGTCGTACGCAAGCAAAGCTATATGCAGAGTCATTCTTGTTCGGCCGACGGCGCGACGACGCGAGCAGGCACGCATCATCACGAAGCGAGCGCGTGCGACAAGGATGCGCATACGCCCGGCGAGCTACGTAATGCGTGACGTCAGTCATCGCCGCTGGCCCAGAGCGCATAAGCGGAGCGTTTCTTCGTCGAAATGTAGGGCGGTTGCCCAAGTATAAAATTGGAGCGGATAGCTAGCCACAAATTCATTAAAAATGTTGAATAATCTTTGATAAAAGATATAATGTAAATGAATAACTGTATTTTTTCTACACTAAAGAATATTATCTGTTTTCATGAAAAACAAAAAAAATACTATATTTTACTAATCTTAGAGAAAAATGCATAAAAATACATTTAACTTTTAAATCTAATGTTTTTCTTGTTTTACTGATGTCAATTATCATAGACATTAATTATAATTCGTGTGAACTATGATTTTCATAATAAGTCTTACTTTATAAAATCAGGCTGACATGGATTTTTAAACTAAATTAAAATCATGTACTCCCAAAGACATTGTATTGGCTTCACAATACGTAAGTACATATAGTTTGTGAATTATTAAAAATGTATAATTTGGAGAATTTATCCTTTAAAATTTTTCTATAAAACGGTATATGAAAATTTAATTTATAATTAAAAAGCAAATTTTGGATTTGCTTTGTGACACCTTCGTCGTTTCAGATAATACACAATACGAAGGCTTTAACTCTTATCTTAGAATCTAAGCAATGTAGATATATGTCGCAGTAAGATAGATAAAGCCGTAATATAGTTATATCCCTAGGGATATAATTATATACCGTTACATAGTTATACGGAAGCGATTCATTACTATCTCACTAGGAATATAGTTACAAAGCAGTTCAAGTTTAGTGATATACTTATATTACTAGATTAAGTTCAGTGTTATAAATATATCACTTGAAATTTGTTAAAAAGAAATCTACCATATATAATTAAATAAAACAATATTATTTTGGTGTTATCATAATTAAAAAATCTACTTTATGTATCCTGCAGTTAATTACAATACTTTGTGATATTAACATGTATTAAAGTAATTTCGATTATAATTAAAACGATCATATTTTGTGATCTTGGTTTCTTTAAAAGTATTTTTAAATTTTTGTTCAGACAAGAAGAGGAATCATGACATCTAGAATTACGTAGCACTGAATGCTTCTTACAGGAACATTTTAAATAACCTTGGCCACCAAAGCGCGACAATTTTTGGCATATTTCTCTCATTATCATCATCATCACCAGCCCTTTTACGTCCCCACTGCGGGGTCTCAGGCCTTCCTTATGGATGGTTAAGGAGGATGATCCATGACCCTCTACGCTGAACAAACGGATTGGAGGGTATTAACGACTGCAAATGCGGCCGGGACCAACGGCTTAACATGCCTTCCGAGGCACGGAGTAGCTCGAGGTAATAATTTGTAACGACAACGATCGCGGGCCGCGGCGCTTATCCACTACGCAACCAAGACCATATTTCTCAAGTTTTCATTTGGTATAGGATCATTCAAAATAATGTTTGAAAGCTGTATTGCATTTCTGGGTAATAAATCTTTCAGGATACCAACTGATGTTCCAATTTTATCACATTCATTTCGCTTTTCTAAAACTTTGTCCACGATCTATCTTTGGTATCTGTATAAGAACTGAAGATCCCACGTCAATGTCAGGAAATTTCTGTGATGAGTGGGATTTCATTTTTTGTGCGGCTTTTCTTAAGTTTTCGGCAGCTATTTCACTAAACTTAATCTAGTAATATAAGTATATCACTAAACTTGGACCGCTTTATAACTATATTCCTAGTGAGATAGTAATGAATCGCTTCCGTATAACTATGTTACGGTATATAATTATATCCCTAGGGATATAACTATATTAAGGCTTTATCTATCTTACTGCGACATATACATATGAAATGGATGAAATAATTTTACAGTGAAAGGATAATATGAAAAATAGTTTTAAGATGTGAAAAGGAAATACTTTCTAACTTCATTGCTAAAGGATACTAATGATTGAGCCCTCCTGACACCCTCAGAAAGAGAATTCCACAGACGCACAGCATGCACAGCAAAAGAATATGAATAGAAATAGAGTGTAATAGAGTGACGAGGAATTTCAAGAGTAAGATTTGAAGAGGAACGCAACGTACAAAGCAATATCGTTATGTTGATGATACTTAACGATATTGCTTTGTAACTTAATTTATTTACCGCTACTTGCAAAATTGCTGCATTTGCTATTTGTATCCGTAGAGATGTTCGAGTTATAATAAGTAGTTACAAAAATCACAATCGATGTGCTACTAGAGAATTGTCTAAATTTTAGCAATCAATATCATTGAATGAGTATGCAGTAGAGAGCTGCTACTTTGTACTAACAATTTAATTGAGATGAAGAGGAGCAAAAAGAGAATGATTGGTAAAGATATGGTGGAGATGTTGGAAAGAAAAGTATAGAGTAAAGAACCGTAAGAGTATGCAAGTCCTTGCGCCGGCGAATAGGGAGCCAATTTAAACGAATCAACAAAACGAAATTGAAAAAACTTTTTATTAGATACTGGTACGAATTTTGTAAAAGAAATATAGTTTTCTTTTGTTTTAGGAATTATTTTTATGTCACCAGGCACCTCCCCCAAAGCTTTTATAAACAAATGGCAATCATATCCAGCTAAATTATTGAAAAATATAGGAACGAATGAAGGTCGTTTAAATTGTAAGTTACAATAAGAATGCGCTGCCCCGCAGTACCGGCCTGTCACGTGACAGTGATCACGCACTCTATCTTAAAAAAGGAAATTTCGACAGATATGACAGACTTTAACGTTTATAAAATCAATTCTATCTTCCTCGGTAAATATCATGCGCGTATTAAAATTCAATTTTTCATAAATGTTTTGCACGTCTTTCATTATTAAATTAACAAATTTGTCAACATAATCAGGTCCACGATGTGACACAAAATGATTATGACTCGGGTCATCACGACAAACAATATAATAAGCAAAAGCGACAGGCACATGATGATGCAAAATGGTGGTGTTCTGACTTTTTGAACAACTGCTACCAGAATTACTTTCTAACATCGATTCAAAATCGGCATAGATGCAAAATGGTACGTTTTGTTTGTCATTATAATTTTTAAATTTAATTACCGATCCCTTATCAGGTAATTTAGTTACTACACCGCTACACAAATGGCTATCAACTTCCACTGCGGTATTAAAAAATACGAGACACAAATCGCAAAAATACAACTTCCCATGATGAGAAGTAACTTGACTTTTGAAAAGTCTAGAACAGTCTTTAATCAAACAATAATGAGTATTATTATTATTTTCAAGCAAAAGCAAGTGATATATATATAGGTAGATTACCAATCTATAAATTTCAGCAAATGAATAATTTTCTTTGATCACCGAGTTTTTATGCAAGAAAATCGTTGTTGTCATCAAAATAAACACCTAACTGGTCAAGCGGGAATGCTTTATTGCACAACATATTTATTAAGTTTAATTGATTGTAATGGTGGTTAAAAATAAAATATTGAAATTTTATAGAACCTCTAACTCATCTGTTTTACTTACTACTGCAATCGAAAATACCTATATTGATTTAGTCTATTGATAATGTTCAATTAAATGTTGAACTTAAATCATACAAGCGAACCAAGGATAAATTATTATATAAAAATTAGAATGTTAGAATTTTCTTCCATTTAATATTTAACTTTAACAACTAGAACACAATAAAATGATCCCTTGTTGATTAATATGACATAGGACATTCTGCATGTGAGCGCATAATGTTGATGATACTTAACGATATTGCTTTGTAACTTAATTTATTTACCGCTACTTGCAAAATTGCTGCATTTGCTATTTGTATCCGTAGAGATGTTCGAGTTATAATAAGTAGTTACAAAAATCACAATCGATGTGCTACTAGAGAATTGTCTAAATTTTAGCAATCAATATCATTGAATGAGTATGCAGTAGAGAGCTGCTACTTTGTACTAACAATTTAATTGCGAATTGCATTAAAGGTCGAATAATCAATTCAAGAAATCATCACTAAGTGGTCTAAAACTGTTGAAAAAAAGAAGATCAAGTAAGTAATGATTATGTTTCTAAATAAATTACTAATATGTTAAAAATACTTAATTTAGATTCAAGTAAAATATATAAAAATATATTAGGCAAAATCAAATAGGGGAGAGTCGGATGTATCGTACCAGTATCGTACAAACCTATAATATTACATATTAAGTAAATAGGCTTCTCGTTAATCATAACCCGTGTCATTTCATTCCCGAAACTGATTCATTTGCCCGAAATACGCTTTTTTCTACAGGTCGTCAAATGGTACGATTTAAAGAACTAGTTGTATGTATTGTACCATCGGTGTGATGAATTGTACCACTAAAAGATGAAGCATGTTTAAGCTCCCCAAAATAGGTGTATTTAAATAAATTGCAACCAAAATATTTAATTGTAACATTTTTTATTTATTTATTATATTTTTCTAATTAAGAATAAATCACATTTATTATCATGATTTAGAAGTAAACAATCATAAAAATGGCTCGGAATACAATAAATGCTATTTATTGTTTGTAGTTACACGTAATATCACTTTATCCTAATTCTAGTTTTTGTTATGGCACTTATAATATATAGTTACTTATCAACAAAATATATATTTTATATATCATTAAACAATTTTAGGAAATTAGGTTTATCTTACAAAAATGAGCTTCCATAAATTAGATGACCTTTATTTTTGGAAAAATATAGTATTTATCAAAACGAAATATTATTCTTTTTTTAACACAAATTAACAATAAATATTACCTTTATATGTTCTAGATTAAAATTTGTATCAAAATCTAAATTATCTTCTAAATTTAACAAAAAAAAATAGCTTCTAAAAATAAATTAATTTCGCTTCAATTGAAACAGTTATTACAAATGTCTGGATTACGTACAAGTTTCATGAACCCATTTTTTACAACGAATGCACTGAATCCAATCCACTTTTGGACCAGTTTTATTATAGTAATTTTCATTACATAGGGCACAAACATCATCTTTGTTGTCAACATCAGTGTCGTTATCATCAGCTAATTCTATTATTTCATTCTCCTTGTCATCGCTGCTGGGTACAATAGGCGACCTCCCTTTTTTTTTCTTCCCCTTGATTTTAGTCTTTTTCTCTACCGAATTTTTATTATGAACCATTTTTTTGTCCTCTGAAGTCTATTCATAATATTTTCTTTTATCAGCCATCTATAAACAATAATACTTTTGTTAGCAATATAGCAGTTAAAATTTAAATAATGTCGTTTGTATCGTACCGGTACGATACAAAGAACTGCTAGTGGTACGATTCAACAAACTAGAAATCAAACTAGAAATTGTGTTTATAAATAATAACTTCAAAAATTACCTACTACATAAATTTATATATTTGCAGTAAATTAAAACGCGAATACATATTGAAACAATGAAAATCGTCACTCACCATATATGAAGGACAGACCCTTAGACATTCACAGTAAAATTTCGATCAAACACAACCAAAACAGATTATTTTCATTGGAGTATGAAATAACCGGCGGATGCCATTACAATATGACATGCGACTTGTGAGGCTAGTAGCGCATATTTTAACATTGCCAGCACAAATAAATATTATCATTAAGTAGGAAATCTGGAGATGGTACGATTCATCCTACGGTACAATACATCCGACTCTCCTCTACATTGCTTAGATTCTAAGATAAGAGTTAAAGCCTTCGTATTGTGTATTATCTGAAACGACGAAGGTGTCACAAAGCAAATCCAAAATTTGCTTTTTAATTATAAATTAAATTTTCATATACCGTTTTATAGAAAAATTTTAAAGGATAAATTCTCCAAATTATACATTTTTAATAATTCACAAACTATATGTACTTACGTATTGTGAAGCCAATACAATGTCTTTGTGAGTACATGATTTTAATTTAGTTTAAAAATCCATGTCAGCCTGATTTTATAAAGTAAGACTTATTATCAAAATCATAGTTCACACAAATTATAATTAATGTCTATGATAATTGACATCAGTAAAACAAGAAAAATATTAGATTTGAAAGTTAAATGTATTTTTATGCATTTTTCTCCAAGATTAGTAAAATATAGTATTTTTTTGTTTTTCATGAAAACAGATAATATTCTTTAATGTAGAAAAAATACAGTTATTCATTTACATTATATCTTTTATCAAAGATTATTCAACATTTTTAATGAATTACTACATCACGCATGGTCGCAAAAAATAACCCCTTATGGATTTTTCTTTATGTAGTAGCAAGGTCATTAATTTTATTAGAGTGTTATTAATTTTATTATATAATACGCAATTTTATTATATTAATTTTATTTATAAATTTTATTAATTTTATTATATAATTTTATTATGCAATGCACAGCTACCAGACATGAGGTAGCTGTGCATTGCATGATGACATCGAAAATCAATCTCTGAAGAAATCTAATACATTTTTCTTTATATATGTAGACATTGAAATAAAATTAGAAACCCCATCACATTCTCCTATAGATATTAAGAGGTAATTGATAATTAAAGTATTCTCATACGAGATTACATCGAGTTTGTGATTACTTTTTATCATGAAGGTAAAGAAGTTGTGGTAACGTTTCAAGAAGGTAATGGTAACGTAAGTATAAATATAAATCGGTAAAGGTATTGTGGTAACGTTTCAAGAAGGTAATCGTAACGTAAGTATAAATATAAATCGGTAAAGGTATTGTGGTAATGTTTAAAGAAGGTAATGGTAACGTAAGTATAAATATATAAATCTAAAGTAAGATTCAGAGAATCCCAAAAGCATTTTATTTGTTAGGTAATTAGGAGTCTGTTCGGTACGTGATCTTACCATGGGCTCGCAGGGAGTGACTTACCACGGTGCTTCCAACTGAACAGTTTAGGTGATGTTTGGTGCGTGATCTTACCATAGGCTCGCAGGGAGATACTGACACCATGGTTCTCTCAGCCAACATTAGTTAGGAATCTGTTCAGTGCGTGATCTTACCACGGGCTCGCAGGGAGTGACTTACCACGGTGCTTCCAACTGAACAGTTTAGGCGATGTTTGGTGCGTGATCTTACCATGGGCTCGCAGGGAGATACTTACCATGGTTCTCTCAGCCAACACTAGTTAGGAATCTGTTCAGTGCGTGATCTTACCACGGGCTCGCAGGGAGTGACTTACCACGGTGCTTCCAACTGAACAGTTTAGACGGCGATCGGTGCGTGATTTTAGATCGCTAGTTATACGATTTTAATGTTAGCGATATAATAAGCTCCTGTAAACATTGTATCATATTGAGTGCAATAAAGTATATTATTATTATTATTATTCTTAGGGACCAGTCTAAATAAATTAGTTAATACTTTAAAACCTGAAGAATTTAAACATTTAAAAAGTTTTTATCCGAGTGATCATAAATTTAAATTACTTACTCGCAAGGGTATATATCCTTATGAATATATGAACTCATGGGAACGCTATCAAGAATTTAATTGAACTGGTTTATGTTTAATGATACTATGCTCAGGACAGCCGAATCTGGCGATCCAGCCAGACACGAGGGCAGCAGCACAGGTCTCCGCAGTGATGTCCTTGAGTGGATATGCCTCAGGCCATCGCGTGAACCTGTCGATGACTGTGAGACAGTACCTGTAATCATAAGACAGAGGTAAAGGCCCTATGATGTCGAGGTGTATATGGGAGAACCTCGAGGAAGGTGGAAGGAAAGGGAAAAGGGAAGAGAATGTATGGCGGGAAACCTTGCATTTCTGGCACTGCAAGCATTGCCTAGCCCACTCTCTACAATCTTTACGAATCCCTGGCCAAACAAATCTTTGTGTTACCAGTCGTTCAGTAGCTGAACTTCCTGGGTGATGTAAGTTGTGCAGCATATCAAAGACTTGCTTGCGGAACTCGGGCGTGATGTACGGACGTGGCGTAGGACCGGAAATGTCGCAATATACCGGTATTACGCTGGATACAGTGGGTACTTTTGACAGTTTTAATGTTGAACCACGTTCGATCAGCTCCTGCAGCTCCGGGTCTTCCTCCTGAGTCCGTGCAAGAGACTGGTAGTCGATGGTCGTACCTAATGTAGTCACCTCCTCCACTCGCGACAAAGCATCAGCGACGACATTTTCTCGCCCAGGTAGGTACCGTACGTCTGTAGTGAACTGAGAAATGAAGTCAAGGTACCGAAACTGTCTAGGCGAACATTTATCTCTGTTGAGTGAGAAGGCAAAAGTAAGGGGTTTGTGGTCTGTAGACACCACGAAAGTTCTCGCTTCAACCATATGGCGAAAGTATTTGATGGCTTCGTATACCGCTAGTAACTCTCGGTCGTATGGGCTATACTTCTTTTGTGAAGCACTCAGTTTCCGAGAGAAGAAAGCCAATGGTTGCCAGTCTTTGTCAATACGTTGCTGTAGCACGGCTCCTATAGCCATATCCGAGGCATCCGTGACTATGGCAAGTTTGGCAGATGGGTCTGGATGTGACAGCAGAGTAGCTTGAGAGAGGGATTCTTTACACTCGTTGAAGGATTTCAGCCTATCCGATGTCATCTCAACCGGATGCGAACCTTTGATGCGAGGGCCGGCAAGAATGTCCGTTAGCGGCGCCTGAATCTGAGCGGCGTTAGGTATGAAGCGACGGTAAAAATTCAACATACCTAGGAATCGTTGAAGTTCCTTGACTGTTCGTGGCGGTGAAAAGCTCTGGATAGCCTCAACCTTTGTCTCCAAAGGTTTCGTACCAGCTGCCGAAACTTGATAGCCAAGAAACGTAACCTCGTGCTGTCCCAGTTTGCATTTTGAAGTGTTGACCAAGATGCCATACTGCTTCAGACGATCAAAGAGCTGCCGTAGGTGAACCTTATGTTGGGCTGGAGTGGGGGAAAATACCAAAATGTCGTCCAAATACCCATAGCAGAAATCAAGCCCCAGAAGGACTTCGTCGACGAATCGCTGGAAAGTCTGTGCAGCATTCCTCAGGCCAAAAATCATGTACGGAAATTCGTACATACCGAAAGGTGTAGTGATGGCAGTCTTGGGTATATCCGCAGGATTTACGGCGATTTGGTTATACGCCTTCACGAGATCGATGGTGGAGAAGATAGAACACCCAGAGAGCTGGTAAGAGAAATCGTGAATATGACGGATGGGATACCGATCTGGAATCGTCCTGGCGTTGAGTGCACGGTAGTCACCGCACGGTCGCCATCCGTCGTCCTTCTTCTTCACCAGATGCAGAGCAGAAGACCAAGGACTCTCTGAGTGTCTCGCTGTACCACAAGCTAGCATGTCCTCGAATTCCTTCTTCGCGGCCAAAGTGCGAACTGGATCAAGTCGTCGAGGCTTGCGGGAAACGGGTGGACCAGGCGTCGTTCTAATGAAATGCAGCGTATTGTGCCTAGGTGGACAATGAACACCTGCAGGTCTCGTGATTTCAGGGTACTCACGCAATATGTCGTAGAACTCAGACTTGCCAGAAACGACCTTGACAGAAGCGATGTCGTCAGGGCAATGGATAGTGGTCGCTGCTACTGAGAGGGTCGTGACACCATCCACTAAGCGCTGGTTCCTGCAATCCACAAGCAAATTAAAGTGGCTCAAAAAATCAACCCCAATTATAGGTTTAGAGACGTCTGCTATTGTGAAGTTCCAAGTAAAATCTCGCCTGAGTCCCAAATTTAAGTGTAAAAGCACAGGTCCATAAGTATGTATGATGGAGTTGTTCGCTGCGACGAGATCATACTTGGACTTGATGCAGGGCGTCTTGATAGCAGATCGCGGAAAAACACACAGGTCTGAGCCAGTATCCACTAGGAACTGCATTTTTGTTGCGCGATCGGTGACGAAAAGACGGCCTGTTGATGAAGGGCAGTCATGGGCCGCTACTTACGACCGCCCTGAGAGTTTTCCGAGTGGAAACTGCATGGCTTCTTACACTTATTTGCCTTTGCTCCATAAGTATAATGGTAAAAGCAGTGTGGGTGGTGAGGTGGTGGCTGTGGTGGTCGGGAACGGCTGCGAGAGCGATTGTAACTCCTGGAGTGCTGACGAGACCTGGAGCGTGATCGTTCTGCTTCTCCAATCGAGTGGTTAGCATAGCTACCTGCTTCGTCAGCTGAGATATTTGGAGTGCCATCTCGTTTAGAGGAGTTGTAGGTGAAACCGCAGAAGTACTGGCCACCTGAGGTGTCGATGGGGCTATTTCATGGATCTTGTCGGCTAGCTCACCTACTTTATCGATGTGCAAGTCCATTTGAGATGCGATCACAGTTTGAATATTCTGTGGCAACCTGCTAGACCACAGCGTGACGATGAAGTCAGACGGCACTGATGGACCTGCCAGACCGGATAGATGGCGCAGGAACTGTGAGGACTTCCGATCACCGAGCTCTTCGTGCATAAGAAGCTGCTTAACACGCTTTTCCTGCGAAGCTGAGAGGCGTTTAATTAGCTCCTGTTTAAGCTTGTCATATTTGTTTGTGGCGGGAGGGTTGGTAATTACGTCTTTTACCTCGACCGCATACCGATGGTCCAATTGTGCAACGAGGTAAAAAAAAATAGTTTCATCGCTGGTTATCTTTGACAAGGCAAATTGTGATTCTACCTGTGCAAACCATAAAGCAGGCTCTTCTGGCCAAAAAGGTGGTACTCTTACAACTACTCGTAAAACTTCCTCTTTGCACTCGAAAAAATCTTCACTGTGACTCATCGTTGAAAAAAAAATTTAAAAATCGCTCACCGTTTTTTTTTAAACCACCGACCGTTTTATCCAATATCTTCCGTGGAACAATCCTCCTTCTCAAAATAGGTTTTTCCTCGTGTTCTGCAGGGGTTGCGTGTTCAGATCACGTCGGGGTCACCAGATGTAGGATATTAAACGAGGTAATCCCACATAAAATTCGGGAGTCGAACCCGACAAGAATGTTCAATTTAAACAGCACAAAACAACACAGTTCACGAGAAGGAAAAGAAGCACAAGCACTAAGAATGAAGGATATATTATTTACACACAGAATAGAATTAAATTACAAGAAAAGAATTATATAAAATAGCGAAATTGAGCAAATTATTAATTATTAGCAATGTGACGGTCGTACGCAAGCAAAGCTATATGCAGAGTCATTCTTGTTCGGCCGACGGCGCGACGACGCGAGCAGGCACGCATCATCACGAAGCGAGCGCGTGCGACAAGGATGCGCATACGCCCGGCGAGCTACGTAATGCGTGACGTCAGTCATCGCCGCTGGCCCAGAGCGCATAAGCGGAGCGTTTCTTCGTCGAAATGTAGGGCGGTTGCCCAAGTATAAAATTGGAGCGGATAGCTAGCCACAAATTCATTAAAAATGTTGAATAATCTTTGATAAAAGATATAATGTAAATGAATAACTGTATTTTTTCTACACTAAAGAATATTATCTGTTTTCATGAAAAACAAAAAAAATACTATATTTTACTAATCTTAGAGAAAAATGCATAAAAATACATTTAACTTTTAAATCTAATGTTTTTCTTGTTTTACTGATGTCAATTATCATAGACATTAATTATAATTCGTGTGAACTATGATTTTCATAATAAGTCTTACTTTATAAAATCAGGCTGACATGGATTTTTAAACTAAATTAAAATCATGTACTCCCAAAGACATTGTATTGGCTTCACAATACGTAAGTACATATAGTTTGTGAATTATTAAAAATGTATAATTTGGAGAATTTATCCTTTAAAATTTTTCTATAAAACGGTATATGAAAATTTAATTTATAATTAAAAAGCAAATTTTGGATTTGCTTTGTGACACCTTCGTCGTTTCAGATAATACACAATACGAAGGCTTTAACTCTTATCTTAGAATCTAAGCAATGTAGATATATGTCGCAGTAAGATAGATAAAGCCGTAATATAGTTATATCCCTAGGGATATAATTATATACCGTTACATAGTTATACGGAAGCGATTCATTACTATCTCACTAGGAATATAGTTACAAAGCAGTTCAAGTTTAGTGATATACTTATATTACTAGATTAAGTTCAGTGTTATAAATATATCACTTGAAATTTGTTAAAAAGAAATCTACCATATATAATTAAATAAAACAATATTATTTTGGTGTTATCATAATTAAAAAATCTACTTTATGTATCCTGCAGTTAATTACAATACTTTGTGATATTAACATGTATTAAAGTAATTTCGATTATAATTAAAACGATCATATTTTGTGATCTTGGTTTCTTTAAAAGTATTTTTAAATTTTTGTTCAGACAAGAAGAGGAATCATGACATCTAGAATTACGTAGCACTGAATGCTTCTTACAGGAACATTTTAAATAACCTTGGCCACCAAAGCGCGACAATTTTTGGCATATTTCTCTCATTATCATCATCATCACCAGCCCTTTTACGTCCCCACTGCGGGGTCTCAGGCCTTCCTTATGGATGGTTAAGGAGGATGATCCATGACCCTCTACGCTGAACAAACGGATTGGAGGGTATTAACGACTGCAAATGCGGCCGGGACCAACGGCTTAACATGCCTTCCGAGGCACGGAGTAGCTCGAGGTAATAATTTGTAACGACAACGATCGCGGGCCGCGGCGCTTATCCACTACGCAACCAAGACCATATTTCTCAAGTTTTCATTTGGTATAGGATCATTCAAAATAATGTTTGAAAGCTGTATTGCATTTCTGGGTAATAAATCTTTCAGGATACCAACTGATGTTCCAATTTTATCACATTCATTTCGCTTTTCTAAAACTTTGTCCACGATCTATCTTTGGTATCTGTATAAGAACTGAAGATCCCACGTCAATGTCAGGAAATTTCTGTGATGAGTGGGATTTCATTTTTTGTGCGGCTTTTCTTAAGTTTTCGGCAGCTATTTCACTAAACTTAATCTAGTAATATAAGTATATCACTAAACTTGGACCGCTTTATAACTATATTCCTAGTGAGATAGTAATGAATCGCTTCCGTATAACTATGTTACGGTATATAATTATATCCCTAGGGATATAACTATATTAAGGCTTTATCTATCTTACTGCGACATATACATATGAAATGGATGAAATAATTTTACAGTGAAAGGATAATATGAAAAATAGTTTTAAGATGTGAAAAGGAAATACTTTCTAACTTCATTGCTAAAGGATACTAATGATTGAGCCCTCCTGACACCCTCAGAAAGAGAATTCCACAGACGCACAGCATGCACAGCAAAAGAATATGAATAGAAATAGAGTGTAATAGAGTGACGAGGAATTTCAAGAGTAAGATTTGAAGAGGAACGCAACGTACAAAGCAATATCGTTATGTTGATGATACTTAACGATATTGCTTTGTAACTTAATTTATTTACCGCTACTTGCAAAATTGCTGCATTTGCTATTTGTATCCGTAGAGATGTTCGAGTTATAATAAGTAGTTACAAAAATCACAATCGATGTGCTACTAGAGAATTGTCTAAATTTTAGCAATCAATATCATTGAATGAGTATGCAGTAGAGAGCTGCTACTTTGTACTAACAATTTAATTGAGATGAAGAGGAGCAAAAAGAGAATGATTGGTAAAGATATGGTGGAGATGTTGGAAAGAAAAGTATAGAGTAAAGAACCGTAAGAGTATGCAAGTCCTTGCGCCGGCGAATAGGGAGCCAATTTAAACGAATCAACAAAACGAAATTGAAAAAACTTTTTATTAGATACTGGTACGAATTTTGTAAAAGAAATATAGTTTTCTTTTGTTTTAGGAATTATTTTTATGTCACCAGGCACCTCCCCCAAAGCTTTTATAAACAAATGGCAATCATATCCAGCTAAATTATTGAAAAATATAGGAACGAATGAAGGTCGTTTAAATTGTAAGTTACAATAAGAATGCGCTGCCCCGCAGTACCGGCCTGTCACGTGACAGTGATCACGCACTCTATCTTAAAAAAGGAAATTTCGACAGATATGACAGACTTTAACGTTTATAAAATCAATTCTATCTTCCTCGGTAAATATCATGCGCGTATTAAAATTCAATTTTTCATAAATGTTTTGCACGTCTTTCATTATTAAATTAACAAATTTGTCAACATAATCAGGTCCACGATGTGACACAAAATGATTATGACTCGGGTCATCACGACAAACAATATAATAAGCAAAAGCGACAGGCACATGATGATGCAAAATGGTGGTGTTCTGACTTTTTGAACAACTGCTACCAGAATTACTTTCTAACATCGATTCAAAATCGGCATAGATGCAAAATGGTACGTTTTGTTTGTCATTATAATTTTTAAATTTAATTACCGATCCCTTATCAGGTAATTTAGTTACTACACCGCTACACAAATGGCTATCAACTTCCACTGCGGTATTAAAAAATACGAGACACAAATCGCAAAAATACAACTTCCCATGATGAGAAGTAACTTGACTTTTGAAAAGTCTAGAACAGTCTTTAATCAAACAATAATGAGTATTATTATTATTTTCAAGCAAAAGCAAGTGATATATATATAGGTAGATTACCAATCTATAAATTTCAGCAAATGAATAATTTTCTTTGATCACCGAGTTTTTATGCAAGAAAATCGTTGTTGTCATCAAAATAAACACCTAACTGGTCAAGCGGGAATGCTTTATTGCACAACATATTTATTAAGTTTAATTGATTGTAATGGTGGTTAAAAATAAAATATTGAAATTTTATAGAACCTCTAACTCATCTGTTTTACTTACTACTGCAATCGAAAATACCTATATTGATTTAGTCTATTGATAATGTTCAATTAAATGTTGAACTTAAATCATACAAGCGAACCAAGGATAAATTATTATATAAAAATTAGAATGTTAGAATTTTCTTCCATTTAATATTTAACTTTAACAACTAGAACACAATAAAATGATCCCTTGTTGATTAATATGACATAGGACATTCTGCATGTGAGCGCATAATGTTGATGATACTTAACGATATTGCTTTGTAACTTAATTTATTTACCGCTACTTGCAAAATTGCTGCATTTGCTATTTGTATCCGTAGAGATGTTCGAGTTATAATAAGTAGTTACAAAAATCACAATCGATGTGCTACTAGAGAATTGTCTAAATTTTAGCAATCAATATCATTGAATGAGTATGCAGTAGAGAGCTGCTACTTTGTACTAACAATTTAATTGCGAATTGCATTAAAGGTCGAATAATCAATTCAAGAAATCATCACTAAGTGGTCTAAAACTGTTGAAAAAAAGAAGATCAAGTAAGTAATGATTATGTTTCTAAATAAATTACTAATATGTTAAAAATACTTAATTTAGATTCAAGTAAAATATATAAAAATATATTAGGCAAAATCAAATAGGGGAGAGTCGGATGTATCGTACCAGTATCGTACAAACCTATAATATTACATATTAAGTAAATAGGCTTCTCGTTAATCATAACCCGTGTCATTTCATTCCCGAAACTGATTCATTTGCCCGAAATACGCTTTTTTCTACAGGTCGTCAAATGGTACGATTTAAAGAACTAGTTGTATGTATTGTACCATCGGTGTGATGAATTGTACCACTAAAAGATGAAGCATTTTTAAGCTCCCCAAAATAGGTGTATTTAAATAAATTGCAACCAAAATATTTAATTGTAACATTTTTTATTTATTTATTATATTTTTCTAATTAAGAATAAATCACATTTATTATCATGATTTAGAAGTAAACAATCATAAAAATGGCTCGGAATACAATAAATGCTATTTATTGTTTGTAGTTACACGTAATATCACTTTATCCTAATTCTAGTTTTTGTTATGGCACTTATAATATATAGTTACTTATCAACAAAATATATATTTTATATATCATAAAACAATTTTAGGAAATTAGGTTTATCTTACAAAAATGAGCTTCCATAAATTAGATGACCTTTATTTTTGGAAAAATATAGTATTTATCAAAACGAAATATTATTCTTTTTTTAACACAAATTAACAATAAATATTACCTTTATATGTTCTAGATTAAAATTTGTATCAAAATCTAAATTATCTTCTAAATTTAACAAAAAAAAATAGCTTCTAAAAATAAATTAATTTCGCTTCAATTGAAACAGTTATTACAAATGTCTGGATTACGTACAAGTTTCATGAACCCATTTTTTACAACGAATGCACTGAATCCAATCCACTTTTGGACCAGTTTTATTATAGTAATTTTCATTACATAGGGCACAAACATCATCTTTGTTGTCAACATCAGTGTCGTTATCATCAGCTAATTCTATTATTTCATTCTCCTTGTCATCGCTGCTGGGTACAATAGGCGACCTCCCTTTTTTTTTCTTCCCCTTGATTTTAGTCTTTTTCTCTACCGAATTTTTATTATGAACCATTTTTTTGTCCTCTGAAGTCTATTCATAATATTTTCTTTTATCAGCCATCTATAAACAATAATACTTTTGTTAGCAATATAGCAGTTAAAATTTAAATAATGTCGTTTGTATCGTACCGGTACGATACAAAGAACTGCTAGTGGTACGATTCAACAAACTAGAAATCAAACTAGAAATTGTGTTTATAAATAATAACTTCAAAAATTACCTACTACATAAATTTATATATTTGCAGTAAATTAAAACGCGAATACATATTGAAACAATGAAAATCGTCACTCACCATATATGAAGGACAGACCCTTAGACATTCACAGTAAAATTTCGATCAAACACAACCAAAACAGATTATTTTCATTGGAGTATGAAATAACCGGCGGATGCCATTACAATATGACATGCGACTTGTGAGGCTAGTAGCGCATATTTTAACATTGCCAGCACAAATAAATATTATCATTAAGTAGAAAATCTGGAGATGGTACGATTCATCCTACGGTACAATACATCCGACTCTCCTCTACATTGCTTAGATTCTAAGATAAGAGTTAAAGCCTTCGTATTGTGTATTATCTGAAACGACGAAGGTGTCACAAAGCAAATCCAAAATTTGCTTTTTAATTATAAATTAAATTTTCATATACCGTTTTATAGAAAAATTTTAAAGGATAAATTCTCCAAATTATACATTTTTAATAATTCACAAACTATATGTACTTACGTATTGTGAAGCCAATACAATGTCTTTGTGAGTACATGATTTTAATTTAGTTTAAAAATCCATGTCAGCCTGATTTTATAAAGTAAGACTTATTATCAAAATCATAGTTCACACAAATTATAATTAATGTCTATGATAATTGACATCAGTAAAACAAGAAAAATATTAGATTTGAAAGTTAAATGTATTTTTATGCATTTTTCTCCAAGATTAGTAAAATATAGTATTTTTTTGTTTTTCATGAAAACAGATAATATTCTTTAATGTAGAAAAAATACAGTTATTCATTTACATTATATCTTTTATCAAAGATTATTCAACATTTTTAATGAATTACTACATCACGCATGGTCGCAAAAAATAACCCCTTATGGATTTTTCTTTATGTAGTAGCAAGGTCATTAATTTTATTAGAGTGTTATTAATTTTATTATATAATACGCAATTTTATTATATTAATTTTATTTATAAATTTTATTAATTTTATTATATAATTTTATTATGCAATGCACAGCTACCAGACATGAGGTAGCTGTGCATTGCATGATGACATCGAAAATCAATCTCTGAAGAAATCTAATACATTTTTCTTTATATATGTAGACATTGAAATAAAATTAGAAACCCCATCACATTCTCCTATAGATATTAAGAGGTAATTGATAATTAAAGTATTCTCATACGAGATTACATCGAGTTTGTGATTACTTTTTATCATGAAGGTAAAGAAGTTGTGGTAACGTTTCAAGAAGGTAATGGTAACGTAAGTATAAATATAAATCGGTAAAGGTATTGTGGTAACGTTTCAAGAAGGTAATCGTAACGTAAGTATAAATATAAATCGGTAAAGGTATTGTGGTAATGTTTAAAGAAGGTAATGGTAACGTAAGTATAAATATATAAATCTAAAGTAAGATTCAGAGAATCCCAAAAGCATTTTATTTGTTAGGTAATTAGGAGTCTGTTCGGTGCGTGATCTTACCATGGGCTCGCAGGGAGTGACTTACCACGGTGCTTCCAACTGAACAGTTTAGGTGATGTTTGGTGCGTGATCTTACCATAGGCTCGCAGGGAGATACTTACACCATGGTTCTCTCAGCCAACATTAGTTAGGAATCTGTTCAGTGCGTGATCTTACCACGGGCTCGCAGGGAGTGACTTACCACGGTGCTTCCAACTGAACAGTTTAGGCGATGTTTGGTGCGTGATCTTACCATGGGCTCGCAGGGAGATACTTACCATGGTTCTCTCAGCCAACACTAGTTAGGAATCTGTTCAGTGCGTGATCTTACCACGGGCTCGCAGGGAGTGACTTACCACGGTGCTTCCAACTGAACAGTTTAGACGGCGATCGGTGCGTGATTTTAGATCGCTAGTTATACGATTTTAATGTTAGCGATATAATAAGCTCCTGTAAACATTGTATCATATTGAGTGCAATAAAGTATATTATTATTATTATTATTCTTAGGGACCAGTCTAAATAAATTAGTTAATACTTTAAAACCTGAAGAATTTAAACATTTAAAAAGTTTTTATCCGAGTGATCATAAATTTAAATTACTTACTCGCAAGGGTATATATCCTTATGAATATATGAACTCATGGGAACGCTATCAAGAATTTAATTGAACTGGTTTATGTTTAATGATACTATGCTTGCTATTATTACAAGTATTCAAAACATCTTCTGAAGTCTTTCCTTCCCACTTATAACTACCGTTATAACTAAAAGATACATACAATTTGTTCTTTAATGTTCTTATCAATCTTTCAACAATAGATGTTTTTTTTGTAGAGTAAGTTGAATAGTGGTTTATATTTAGTGACTGCATGAGTTCTTTAAACGATTTATTGTAAAATTCTGTTCCCATATCAGTTTGTAAGTGAACAGGAAATTGACCACTTGTTTTGAAGATTTTTTTAAACGCACTAACAACACATTTTCTAGATTTTGACTTAAAGGGAACACCCCATGTATATTTGCTGAAGCAATCAATAACAATTAAAATATATGTGTAACCATTGTTATATTTTTTTAAAGATTTAAATCAATTAGATCTGCTTGCCATAAATCATTGATGCCTTTTAGTATAACAGATCTTCGAATAAAGGTTTATAGTGCAGACAAACGTAGTCTTTTGTGGACATGATGCCCGAATTTATCAATATTCATTTTTTATTAATAAGAGATTAATTAGATTAGAGGAGAGTATGTAAATAAAAAATGAAATAATATAAATTATTTCATTTTCTACTCCAGTATTTCCTGCATCTTTAGAAGCTATCAGTAACTTCAATCTTTCAACTAACTCATTAGGATCATCCCAATAAATGTAGTCAGTATATTTTTTAAACTTTTTCTTAAGTCTTAACCCTTCTCCTTCACTTAATTGTTCTGTTCTAGAAGAAACAGAAGATGTTGACGGTTTGCGCAACTTAAACAGCGGTTTGATAATTTGCAAATACTTTCGACTTCGATTTGTTTTTATTGGTTTATTGGTTTATTGGGATCATAATCTCTACGATGAGCATTAGTTTCTAACAATATTGCTTTATAAACTTGCGAATCTTTATCTGTAACCAAATTTAATTCAGGAACTCTCTTGAACAAAAGTTCACATAACCCAGGAGTTTTCTTGTATACTCGCCCTGCTACGGATATACTCTTCTCATGAACTGCCACACGTGAGTTACCCATCAATAGTTTACCTCGTTCTCTTCTAACATCAAAAGGGATATGCTCAAACACTTCCGAAGATAATGACCAAGATGAAATATCTCGGTTAGGACTGTGGAGGGACTCGACAGTTCCAAACGATGCATCACTGGTATTTTTTTTATTTTGACCATCGAGACTGTTTTCATCAATATTGTCATCAGAATCGCTATCATGGGTCATGGATATGGAATCGTTACGTTTAAAATATGTATCCTCAGGATCTTTATTTAAATCATCATCTTCTGGTACTTCATGAACTTTAGATTTGTTAGATTTTAAAGGGTTTGTGTCATGATGAACTATTTGATGAAGTGGTTTGGTGATAGGTTGAAAAACTGTATTTAACATGTTTTCTTGATAAGATTCCTTCATACGCATTTCCTTCAGCTTCTTTTTGACACCTTCTGCAGCTCGAACAACCTCAGCTTTTAATTCCTTTTTCATTCTTCAAAAGAAGTTAGAGTTATGGAACGTGTTGTATCATATAGCTTTATTTCTTAAATGAAATATTTTCTAGATTGCAAGTGACTTTATTTGGTTACTTGTCGAAAGTAACAAAGGTGTCAAAGTTCATTCTGTAGCAACCGTCATTTTTTGCACAATCTTTATTAATGACTAAAAAGTTGTATATATCTTTCCAAATTTTTGAACACACTTCCCGAAATTTCGACCACGACATATCTGTATTCACATGTTCATCATATACATGTCGTAAATTTATATCATCTTGTTTGAACAATATTATAAAGTTTGCATCGTCCCTTATTAGTTGTTTTGGTATTTTACTATATGTTTGGTTTAAGTAAAAACAATCAATAAATAATGGGTCTTCTGTTGCATGAAAATGGATATCATTTTAAGAATGTATATTTATACTCAAAAACACTGTATCAAACTAAGTACATTTATTTAGAGAACGTCTTTAAATTGATACCTAGCGTCACGTTTGCAAAGTACAGTGATAATTAATTGATTCTCAGTCCACACGATGCTAAGCTCCATTCTGTAATAATTTTTGATGATGTTGCATGTGAGAAAAAAAAAATGCGAAATAATCTCGCATATTAGTTTGATATGCGAGATTATTTTGCTATGGGCAGACATTTTGTTTTTCTACAGTTTGATGGACCGCAAACTAAACACCGAATTGAATTAGGAAGCAAGTTTCGATGTCGAGAAATAACTGTCTCAGTATCTGAACAAATTTTATTCAATTGCAACGTTTGAGATTGTTTTACAAATTTCTTAGTATTGTTTCGAGAGTTCTAGATAAAATGAGTCAATTTGTACAAATTCCACTATTAATATATAGTGCGAATAATCAAAAACATTCTATGCTTTTAGTCAAAAAGCTACGTAATCAAATGAATGTAATATCCATTTGTAATATTAAACATTCTATCATCCCGTGAGTGCATATCGACAGAGAGTTCCTCAATTTACGAACTGGTGGTAAATTTGGTTTCTTATTTATTATATACTTGAATTGGAATTAAAAACGAGGTATCGAATATCCGAGATGGTTATTGGGCATTTCTCCCCACGAGGAGTTAGGGCGCAAGCCCGAGCGAACGAAAGTGGGCTAGAATGGGCGAGCGTCGAAGAAGTGAGGGCGAGCGTCCAAGAACTCATCAATTGCTCTACCCGCCCTCTGTGAGGGCGAGCGTCCAAGAAGTCATCCCTTGTTCTACCCGCCCTCACTGAGGGCAAGCGTCCAAGAAGTCATCAATCATCAAGCCCGCTCTCCCTGAGAGCGAGCGTCCAACAAGCCATCAAGCTGGTCACCGGCCCCATGTCGTCAGCCTGTCTGACTTCCTTGAAGTCGCAATTTATATTATAACGAATATAATCATGTGAATTATATCAACTCGTTAACCCGTCTACTAGCCGCGGTTCCTCGGCCAGTCTTACTTTCCAGAAGTAACGAAATTCCCTTAAAAACTCATTATTCACTTATAACAAAACTAATAGGGATCTCACTTACCAGACCGCAGTTTAGTTATTTTACTTGTTGACTCCGAAGCGCCGCAGAAAAATTGGCGCGGTAAGATTTCAACAACTTATACCACAGTGGCTTACTAATCAAACTTTTATGTTGGTAATGTAAACCATGACAGTCACATAAGATTCTAATTGGCCAATTTTACTTAGGTGATTCAAAACTCATGGTGATTGGTGCATTCATATACTTTACACATATTAGTTACCATTAGCAAAAAATGAAACATAATGTTGCCTACTTAGTTCAACCAAATTATCCTAGTAATACTAATGTTGCTATGTCGCTAGTTTGATATTATATTCAATTTGTAAATATTACTTGTTTTTCTCGCGATTCGTCGCGACATCTGTTATAGAGGTTATGTGTATGACATTGATCTCATTGAGAATCCAAAATTTGACATTAAATCGTGTGACGGAACACACCGCAATATACACGTATAATAAATATGTCATCATTAATTTAAATAAATAAAAAGAAAACAAATTTGAAAAGACAATTTTATTGACTTCAAATTGTTGCATTTTAAATTAAGGTAAAAAGTTTAATTTAGTTTTTGTAACGACTGAACATTCAGTAATAAAGTTACACTCCAACTATCGACCATGCTATACTATTCGCACAATTAAGACTGATAAGTAGATATTCTAAAGTATAATCTCTAACTAGTTCCAGTAATTGATACTAAATGGCGCCACATCTGACAAAGAAATATAGGGGAGTTCTTAGAAAATAAATTTCAGTTCTTTAAAAGAAAAACATGCAAAACTAACAACTACCTTAATAAACAAATAATATACTTAGCTATGGGAAACTGAATATCTTGACATCAACATCAGAATAGCAAAGAAAGTGCCTGAATCGAAACTGTGCTTTACTTTAAGTACTGGAAATCCCATATTCTTCTCATGGATCTGCCAAACATCAGGATACGATTTCGTATTTATCGAGTAAATTTGGGGATCGTTTTATACCAATCCTACTATTGTTTAACATAATAAAAACTGTAATAAAACAGATTAGACTAATTTATATTTGTCTGTATAGAATCTAACAATAAGTTATTTTGTTTACAACAGGGTCTAAATTTAGATTTTTACTGTTGAACAATATCATAATGATATCTATCATTAATCTTGTTATATATGTTTACAACTTAAATCACATAAAATATCCATTGCATAAGGGATCTCTCTGGACAAATCTAGGAATTTTGTGGAAAGTTGTAGCTTTATAAAATACTTATTAAATAATAAGATATCGTCATATACTTATTTCTGGGGCCATCTATATTACTTGTATGTATTATAAAAGACGTGAGATGTTAATAAAATGAACAACAAACTTTACTTAGATTCCTGTTGCCAGGTCATGATTACGGGCATTAATAGGTTATGATTGAAATATCAAGTTTTGTTACATAGATTAATTGATGAAAATGCTATCACGAAGGAATATTAAATATATTGAAATACTTAATATGTGTATTCTAGTAGCGGTTGATTATTTTATTACATTAATATACTAGAATATCAGAATATTTCGTAGCGGAATTCACTACAGTTTCGGGGTTTGGCGCCTAAACGAAATCTAATGAACTCGTTCGTGATTGGTGGAGACTTGTAATCGGTAATTAAAGTCAGCGGGAAGGGATTCTGGGACCGATAGGTATAAAAGGGAAGGTGGGATCGGATTCGAGACTTTTGGGAGAGGCACATCAACGGAGACTGAACTCGGGACGTCGTGAGCTACAGAAGGCTAAGGAGAGGCAGAGCTGGCTGTTTGGCAGGTTTTGGGTTCAGGGCTTCCGCACTGGGCCACAAGTAAGTGCCATTAGGGAACGTAGGCTTATTAAAAGTAGGGAGGCAGGATTAGGCTTATGTTTCTCTGTACACTATCATTATGTATTTTGAGGTATTTTATATTATCCTGGCTTTCCGCAGACGGATTCAACCGTGTGGTCCTTGGGGAACTGTATGGAAGGATAACAAGTAACCTATGTTCTTTCGCGGGGTCAACTATACCTCTGTATCAAAATTCATTACAATCTGTTCAGGAGTTTAGACTCGAAAGCGTAATAGACAGACAGACAGAGTCACTTTCGTATTTACATATATTAGTAGCGATTATCTATTTATAGACACAAATACATTAACACTGTTCAAATAACACATTCCTAACCCGACATAAATGAGATTGCTGACTGTGAATTAATATACGTAAAGTAATGGGTATTGTGTATGTTATACCGTAGATAAGGAGAATAAGAACTCGATGCTCTGTGCATTGAATCTACATTTTTATTATAATATGTATTAATTATACGTAGGACACAAGACGTCGGGTGATCTAGTCAATTTCATAATTATTATTAAAATTTTATCTCCTGTTTCGATCGGTCCAGATTGGAATTAAAATATTTATGTTTGACCTTTTTTCTTATTTGGACTCTTTAGAGTCTGTTCATACTATTTTTATTCCTAGGTTCTCATAGTTTATAGGAAGTCGCAGTATTGGGTTGTTCCATTTATTTATTAATATCGTAGGTGTTGTCCGCCATTTGAATGTATGGTTCGGTGAAATATCAGTATCAATGATTGTGACGAGACCGGCTATATCCCGTCGCATTAGGTATTGAAAATTATGTTTTCTCAAAACGTTCAAAAATCGAACAATTAGACTGGGAAAAAATAATTTAAAAAAAAACAATATAAGCCGTCTTACCTTTTCCTTTCAACGATTTGTCCCTTTCCTCGTTGAGCGATGCAGCCACACAATTTCACAAAAACAGTTATTACAGGTTTTATTTCACGTAATTTTGATTTCACGTAAGCTTTTAAAAAAATATATTTATATCATCCGTAGACGTTAGCGAGACTCGCAACTTGAATCACGCCGGTTGTTTTTTATAGTTTTTATAGTGAAGTGCGCCACTGCGCACGCGCAGGTTTCATATTGATTAATGTCGATCAAGTTTTGTGACTTGAAAAATTCTTCAAGCAACCCAACTCCATACAAGGTTAACGGCTTGTATGGAGCTTTCCATACTTGTTAATTTCCTATTCCTCACCAGGAATAACAGCCAAACAATTAAACGTTTTGAAAAACTAGAAAATGTCGGAAACCCATTTAATTTGTTTAAACTACGATTACGATACATACCGCCCACCAAAATAAACGTTAGGGGTATTTTTCAATCAATATCGATTCTTAAGAAACATAAAAAATATGTCATCTACTTAAGTTACATCAATGCTAATAGGCCTCAAGACCTTACGTTCGAAAAAAAATAAAAAATTATAATGATAAAATTAATTGATACCAAGAAACGTTCAGGTATATGAACAACGATACGTAGTATCATATAAATAAATGACACTATCATATAAATAAATGATATAATAAATGACGTGTTAGAAATGAACCATTCGGCAAACGCAATTTAGCGATACGTATTACTTCATCTTGACCACTATATAATTCAGTGACGCGAGCTATTGGCCAATGAAGAGTGGAGTATCAGATTTGATAACGACTACAGTACCAATTTCTAATGGTTTCGAATGATTGGTCCATTTTGCTCTTTGTATTAAATATTGAAGGTATTCATTCTTCCAGCGCTTCCAGAAGTCTTGTTGGAAACGTTGAATAAGTTCCCAACGACCTAAACGAGATATATTAATCAACGTAAGATCCTGATCAGGGACGGCCGTCAGGGGCTCTAATGTCAAAAAATGACCGGGTGTGAGGACGGACATATCATCAGGACACGAACTGAGGCTATATAGGGGCCTAGAATTGAGCATATCTTCAATTTGTATGAATAACGTAAAAAGTTCATCCAACGTTAACGATTGATTGTTAATAATACGATATAAAGTGGACTTCACGACTTTTATCTGAATTTCCCACACTCCTCCCCAATTGGGACTTGCAGGAGGATTAAATTTAAATTCAATATTATCAGCGTGACTTGCAGTCTGCGTATAGGAATCGAGCTCACGCTGCGCTCCTATAAAATTTGTACCGCGATCTGAATAGATAGTTTGTACTCGACCACGACGACCAACAAAACGCCTAAGTGCAGCTATGAATGACTCTGACGTCAGATCAGTAGCAACCTCTAAATGCACTGCTTTTGTTGCAAGGCAAACAAAAAGACAAAGATAAGCTTTGGTGATTTTTGCACCTCGATATTTACCCGATTTGATTCGAAAGGGACCTCCGTAGTCCACACCTACAATACTAAACGGTTTTGCTTGATTGACGCGAACCGCAGGTAAATCACTCATAAATGGTTCGAGAGGAGTTGGGTTCGTCTTGAAACACTTTAAACATTTGGAAACACGATATCGAATAGCACGCTTAGCGGATACAATCCAAAACTGCTGTATTAATAAATAATGCAAGGTATTAATTCCAGGGTGACAATTTTTACTATGGGAAGCGTCTATAATCATATAAGTTAGTCGAACGTGTTTCGGAAGTAAAGCGGGGTGTTTATGACTGTATTCCAGTCCGGAACGTGAAAGCCTACCGCCTACCCTGAGGATACCTGAACTGTCGATAAAAGGAGAAAGCTTACTCATTTGCTTTGAAAGCAATTTCCCTCCCTCTAAACGTCTAATATCGTCAGAGAAGTGAAGAAACTGAGTGCGCTTTACCAGCGCCAACAATGCGTTGTGAAGTTCTGTACGGGTTAAAGGAAGATTAAAACGGCGATCTACTTTTGATTTACAACGCAAATTGTGGACAAAACGAAGCCACAAACCTACGATATGTTGGATCTTACGAATGGAAGAATATCGTGTCAACAAATGATCGATCGGATGTACGGGAATATCACTTCCGACAAGACACTGAACTTTCTCTTCATTAAGAAGTTCCTCATTAGAAGAGTTTGAAATTGGAGAAGGCCAAGTATGTAAATCTCGAGAGAGCCAATCAGGTCCCGCCCACCATAATGAATTGCAAACAAGCTCCGCTGGCGTTTGCCCACGGGAAGCGATGTCTGCAGGATTGTGTTCTGATTTGACGTAACGCCACTGTGCGTCAGGGACTGCATCCTGAATATGGCTAACCCGATTAGCCACGAATGTCTTCCAGCGTGAAGCTGGTGATCGAATCCATGAAAGCGCGACAGTGGAATCTGACCACGCATACATAGCTACAATAGGGAAATGGGATTGATAAGTTCCATGAATGAACTTCAGCAAATCTGCGAGAAGCACACAGCCACAGAGCTCTAGCCTGGGTAAAAAAACCACTTTGATAGGAGCTATCCTTGCCTTGGATAACACGAAAAATATTTTAACGTTATCGTGAATGTCAATAACTCGAAGGTACACTTTAGCGCCAAAACCACGCCGAGAACTATCTGCAAAACCGTGAATCTCACACGAAACTATGTTATTTACGGATAGGTAACGAGGAATTTTTAAATTTTTGATAAGATGCAATTCATCAGTGTACCGTTTCCATTGTTGTTGAATATCATCAGGAGGGTATTCGTCCCAGGAAAGGCCTAAAATCCATAACTTCTGCACCAAAAACTTTGCAAAGAAAGTGATGGGAGAAAGAAAACCACATGGGTCATAAATTCGAGCGAGTTCACTTAAAACTGTACGTTTAGTACAATCGCGTTTTTGGGGCTTAACTTCGAATGTGAAGTTATCAGAGCTAGGCTCCCACCTCAAACCCAAAATTTTAAATGTATGGGGTGGTTCCTTATTCATGGATACAGAATCTGTCAGACAGTGCTCTGGTGGAAGATCAGCAAGTAAGTTGGGTTCATTACTAGCCCACTTTCGAAGTTCCATGTGACCACGTCTGAGAAGGCTTGTGACTTCCGATTTGGATTGAAGAGCACGATCAAAACTTGAACAACCAGTTGCGATGTCATCAATATAGACGTCATTCTCCAAAACTGCTCGACCAAGAGGAAGTTCATTACCCTCGTCTTCAGCAAGTTGTTTGACAGTACGACAGGCTTGAAAAGGAGAAGACGAAACTCCATAGGTGACAGTGTTCAGTCTGTACTCTATGATCGGCTCAGACGAATTAAATCTCCAGAAGATTCTTTGAAAGTTACGATGCTTTTCTTGCATTAGAATTTGACGATACATTTTACAAACGTCAGCTGAGAAAACGATAGGATGAATACGAAATCGAAGAAGAATTTCCAAAATATTAGCCTGTAACTTCGGACCGACTAATAAAGTATCATTTAAAGATAGTTTTTTAATGGCATCACGACTCGATGCATCAAAAACGACACGTAACTTCGTTATACTACTGTCAGGGCGTAAAACGCAAAAATGAGGTATGTAGTACTTTCCTTACAGTATATCTTTTGCGGGCACAACTGTCATATGACCGTATTGAAGATATTCAGCCATGAAATTAGAATATTGATCTTTAAGATCCGGATCTAAGGAAAGTTTATGTTCCAACGAGTAGAAACGCCGAAAAGCTAAATCGCGTGAGCCTGGAAATGTTGGTTCTATATCTTCTGCAAAAGGTAAAACAACACTGTAGCGTCCCGATGAATCGCGAGTGGTTGTTTCACGGTAAATTCGTTCGCAACGTTCATCTGCATCGCTTTGTTTAGTTACGCATGGAATATTGTCTAGTTCCCAGAACTTCTTAATTTCCTGCAACAGCTGATCATTTGTAACGAATAACGAGTTGGCCTTGTTTCTTACTTGACCTTCATCAGCACTACCTATAAGAAGCCAACCGAAAATGGAATTCAACGCTGACGGTTGGTTCGGTTCACCTGTTATACAACCAGGAAGAATGAGAGACGGAAATATCTGAGCACCCAAAAGGATATCGATTGGTCCAGGTTTGTCACAATCTGGATCAGCAAGATTGAGACCGCGAATATGTAACCGAGACGATTTATCAAGCTTTACGCTAGGCATGTCACCGCAAATGTTAGGTATAGTCAATGCTTCTAAGTTGAAAGTTAGCTGACCATTTATACCAATCTGAAGTTGAACAGCTCCTGAAATGGAGGCTGACAATTGACCCACGCCACGAACCTGACGAGAAGTGGTACGTTTGTTAAGTCCAAGTCGCTCTACTGCACATTCTGAAATGAAATGAGCCTGACTACCAGTGTCGATTACGCAGCGAAATGGCTGATAGTCGCCCGACGAATTACGAATATGTATAACGGCAGTAGATAGAAGAACAACAGAAGTATTACCCACGCTCGTCAATACACGAGTAGGTACAATCGTGGTGGTATCCACCTTAAGGTCGTGTTTCCCGTGCGCTCACTTTGTATAGTTTGTACGGGGCGGAGTTTGACTTTTTTTATTTGGCATTCATGAATGGGCAACGATAGTTGGATGTGATGAATGAATAGTGCATATAATTTAACTTGGTTTTATATTTGTTTAGGATTTAGACAATGGACGATTCATTATTATGTGTTATTTAATCCTCGTATAAGTTTAAAGCCAAAACCATTTCCTGTGATAAACGCGTTCAACCAAACAAACAAGAAAAATCTTAAGCGTCTGAATATTATCAGTATAGATTGATTATAATAAACATATATAAGACACCATTTTTAATTTACAATAATAATAAAGAAAGAAAGAAAAATAGTTTCATGTTATTTATAGTTAACAAAACTGTCAATTATAATAATGAAAGTTGTAGCTTCTCTACAATAAAATTACAGATTATTGATTTTTATAATATACTGCAATATTAATTGTGTCTCATTCGTAAGTAAAAAATGACAATTTAAAAATATGACATTATGTGTAAGTTAATCTACCACTTTTACCATCGTACAAACAATACAAGTTCTTGAGCTACAGTTATAAAGTTCAATTTTCTTCATTCTGTTTCTGCATTATTGCATTGTTGCCAAGCCGCTACAAGTATATTTGTAACGGCTTGACAACAATGCAATTGCTTAACATCTAATATTTTGTATCTTTAAGTATTTTGTCGGATAGTTCTGTAAGAAACTATTTGTTAAGTTTCTTTCATTTTCGTTCCAGTTTATCATAGTTGTATTAAAAAGAAAAAATGCCATTCTTCCTGAAATAAGATTAATCTGCTTTTTGATTTTTAATAATTGATATAATATAGGTAATGCAATATTATTACACTAGATATTTTAATTACAAAAAGATTAGGTATATGCGTATAATAAATTAAATAAATTTATTTCATGATCAAATTCTCGAAATTTAGAGTAAAAGTATATCTGTAAGAAACAATTTGTTAAGTTTCCAAGTCAATTTTATAAAACATGAGCCAATTTACTTGTGATACAATAGAAATAGATAGAAGTATATTTTATTTAAGACTAGCTTTCCTAGAACTATTTAGTAGGATAAAAGTATCCTATTATCTAAGTCAGCTAATACCCTGCCTGTATACCAAATTTCTTCAAAATCTGTTCAGTAGTTTCAGCGTGATCGACGGACAAACAAACAAACTTTCACATTTATAATATTAGTGTAATAATAATGATCTTAAGCAACTTTCACAAGGGTCGGTCAAGGGATGGGTGACTAAAAATTATTATCTCGAGCTACTCCGTGCTTCGGAAGGCACGTTAAGCCGTTGGTCCCGGCTGCATTTGCAGTCGTTAATACCCTCCAATCCGCATTGGGCCAGTGTGGAGGGTCATGGCCCATCCTCCTTAACCATCCATAAGGAAGGCCTGAGCCCCTGCAGTGGGGACGTAAAAGGGCTGATGATGATGAAATAATGATCTTATATTTAAAACCGAAAGTTATTAATTTCATTTGATTTGCTATAGTTGGCATATATATATTTTTTAAATATAACAACTTTAATTGAGCAAGGATCTTATGACAAAAAAGAAAGTAAAAACTTAAAAAAAAAAATTGAACCGACATCAAATTTAAAAAAGTGAAAAATAACACTTATCTTAAAAACGGTTAATTTTTAAAGAAACATTAAAGTCGGGCGGTTAATATTTAATTAACTACAGAAAACCTCAGCCCGCTTGAAGTCGGTTCCATTTTTTTTTAAGTTTTTATTTCATGCATTCACATCACGCATACTTAATGCAAATTTAAGACTTATACGGTTTTCTCATAGATGCCATTGCCAGATCTGGACCACACGGCAAGTACTAGCTTTCAAATAATTATCATCAAAATCGGTCCACCAGTCAAAAGTTAATTATATCAATGTTAATTGTTTTTCTAGTTAGCAGGTGTTCAAATAAAACATAATTTAACGTTAAAAATTATTTATTTACTCTCATTTAATAAACAAATTAATATCTTAGCAAAATAGTTATAGAATATAAAATAGAATAGTATAATAAACAATAATAATAATAATAAATATTCTTTATTGCACAATAGAAAAGAGACAATATACAAAAATCTTACGCAAACATAATAACAACACCGTACAATAGGCGGCCTTATCGCTTGATAGCGATTTCTGCCAGGCAACCTAACAAAGTACAGAAATTAAACTAATAACAAATATAAGCAGATAGTGCAAATTAAAATAAAGTAATAACGCGGACAAATAGAACAAAAGTTATAAGAACATAAAAGTGACAAAACAAATAGATATATAAAGCGTGAAAGCATACCAGTGACAAACACAGTGCGACAAGTGGGGGAGGAAAGAGAGAAGAAGAAATAAAAAAAGAAAGAAAAGAGAGGAAGAAATGTATTTTAAGTGCTTTTTGTAGTTACATGATAAGAAATTGAATATATACCCCTATAGAATAATATAGCAAGTTTATTTTTGTTCTCTTAGTTGTTTACAGATTTGAAAATGCCGTTTGGAGGACTTAAAATTAAATTAAGTATAGTTTGTGCAATAGAATTGCCGCACTCCGACAACGGCGGCGGCTTCTAAGAAAGCAAATTACACCAAATATTTTAATGAAAAAAGTATTACATGCATATAATAATTTAAATAAATTTATTTCATGATCGAATTCTCGAAAGGTCAATGGGCAAATTCGTATGGGGCTTGTCCCATTGGCAGCCCTTAAAGAACTATTTATTTTTTGTTACATAAATATGTACAGAATAAAAATATAATAGCTTATCATTGCAGGCCATTTGAGAAAAAAAGTTATTGCGGATAAGATATAACAGGCGAATGTAGTAAAAAAGTTGAATATTACTGTGCAACGTGCGTTTAAGCATTTATCATTAATAAAATGAATGTCATTTATTGTAATATGTTATGTTGCATATAGGTTTTGATTGTAGGATGAGTAAGACAAAATGTAATTATGAAAAATATTTATTTTTAAACATCGTCAACAATTACATCATTTAGAAAATCGGCAGGCAAAGCAATATCGTGATCTTGGTTTCTAGCCCACCCTAAATACCACACGACACACATGACGTGGGCGCAGCAGCCCAGTGTCCGCTTACCACTGAGGCAACTACAGTAATAATTATCCAGAGCATGTTGACCATTTCTTTCCATGTCTACTAGAATATAAGAATAATATATTTTGGACCTCACATGTCTTGATTGTATGCGGCAGCGCAAAAGCCAAACTTCTGCAGATGTAATTCCGTATTCGGTTAGGCCTGCTGTATCTTCATCTCTGTACACCTCTATGTTAAACAACCTTGTCGAACATGCTCTGCGTAATAACTGCGTGCCAGTTTGACTTGGTATGTGCCGAGCGCGAATATCACTAGATCTTCTTCGGTCAACGTCGGGAAGTCACTTAAATTCGGATGATTCCTGTGATGCTGTCAAAGGTAGCTCGTCGGCGATTTAAATTATTTGTCACGACATATTCCGAAAGGATGTTTGGTTGGTTTAAACGCTCATTAATTATATTAACAAATGTCTCGGCGTGTACACTATCTTCTAGTGGTACCCGGTATGCATTGAGTAGCGCAGCTGCTATTTTAAAATCTTTCATCATATGCACCACTGGTTTTCTTTCTTCTGATCCAGGGCTGCCGAAGATACTGTTAGGAACTAAGAGGTTTCTTTGAGCTACCTCTCTCCTACTTATGTGATTGTAGCCCAAATGTCGGGGTAGAAATTTTGAGTACAGGCACTCTCGAGCTGCATTGAGGTGCCTTTCAAAGGTTCGTCGACTCACATTAAAAAGAGCCGCCAGTCGTTCGTTTGTTTCACCGCTTCGTAGCTTCATTAGAAAACCAGCCACCGCTAACTTTGGACGAGTTGATTCATTTGACAATTAAGGCGTTAGTTGTAGTATCTCCATAAATTGTTCACGACTAATACCAGTTCTAATATATACTTCATTGTCGTGCATTTCTTATATCCGATCAAAGTCTATTATTGATCCTCGAAGCGCTGCAGTCTTCATCAAGTTCATCATGTGCACAAAATGGGAAGCATTAAAATCGTGGAGCAAGTTCGGACTGTCAATTATTTGGTCCCAGTCATTGGACTCTATATGATGAGCGCATACCCTTGCGCTATCGGGTATGTAGAAATTAAAATGTATCAAAAAGGTTATTTTGACATTATCCGGGATTCGACGCAGTGTTGATCTGCGGCAGTTCTCATCAGTTAAAAATTCAGTGCCGATTATCTCGGAGTTGCCACTAGAGTATCATGATTTTAGTAGTAAAATCAAAATCAGAAATTATATACTCCATCCAGTTTGGCTCGTGGTCTCCCTGAATAAAAATTCAGTGCCGATTGCCTCGGAGTTGCCACTAGAGTATCATAATTTTAGTAGTTAAATCAAAATCAGAAATTATATACTCCATCCAGTTTGGCTCGTGGTCTCCCTGAATAAAAATTCAGTGCCGATTGCCTCGGAGTTGCCACTAGAGTATCATATTTGTTTTAGTTCTATGAAGTCTCGACCCGATTGGCTCATGGTCTCCCTGAATAAAAATTCAGTGCAGTTTGCTTCGGAGTTACCATCTTGACTTCTAGATTTTTTCTGTACCCGATTGGTTCGTGTCTCCTCACCCAATATAGTTAAAAAGTAATACCAATAACCCCTAACAAGCTAGGTAACATCTAAATGATAATTGGAATCTAATAAATTATTTTATTTCTCACTGTTTAAACACACACACTTTACATGTTGCTTATCGGAACACTGACTGACTGAATGTACAAACGGTGTGACTATTCAAGTTATAAGCGGAAGCGTTTTAAGAATTGGTTTGAACTGATCGCTATTATATTGCGTTTTTGCCTTGAAATAAAACCAATGTATGAAATTTCAAATAATTAAGTACTCATCACAAAAAAAATATAGTTTAATGTTTAAATTAATAACCAACGTAATAATTTAAACTCACAAAAAGTTTTTAGGTACTAATAGAATAACTAAGTGATGTGATTAAACATACATACTTGTGATATATGTATTTATAATCTATCATTAACTAACTTAATATTTTACACGTGAGTATACTTTCATTTAATAATAACACTATACATTCTATTTAGAACGTCTATTGTTTGATCCTATTTATTTATGCGAAAGTATTCAAGTTAGATAAATATCGCAGTACATGAATCAAAGTGAACCATTATAATCTTATTTTCTTTGACTTGGACCACATTATATGCAACACTGAAGGCTAGGAGTTAAATAAATAAAATCGATGACATGATCTAAAATAGATTTAAAACAGAAAATAATTCTTAACAATATTACTTATCGAGTTTTAGATTTTTCTAGTATCCTATCATAGTCCATAAAACAATTACAGTTATGCATCCGCGAGTAGTCTAATAAGCGAGTAACTAATGCTTTTGAAAATTGATTTTATAAAGACTATATGGTTTTTATTTTGTAATAATACGTATTTTTAATTGCTATCTTCCTGATGAGTCGCTGAAACGGTTATTATTACTTATTTACATTATTAATAAATAGTAATAGTAAGTTTTTATATTACTATTAATGAATAAAAACTATGACATGTAATAAATCACTATTATTGAAGAATATATTAAAGAAAACAATATTCAAAGAACAATAAAAATATCTGTTTGAAATTATTTATCACACAGCTCCCGCACTCTATAACATTATTCTATAATTCATTTCTGCAACGTTGTTTATGTATATTTTTCTGCAAGTAAGGCATAAAGTGGTATACGACCAACATCCGCTAAATGAAACGTGATACTTTAGCAAGTAAATAATCTTGCCGTGGTTTTACTTGTTATTTTTATCTACGAATTATAAAAAAAAATATTTTAAATTTATTACATGTTGTTATCATTGTATTGTTAAACGATTTATTATGCTAAGTAAATAGCACAATATATACGATTGAGAAAAAGTATATTTACATAGTCCATATTATTCTAATATCAACATTTAGATGTGTATTATTATCACAAAAATCAAATCATATGAGAACGATGATACAATGTAGAAAAGTAATTTTTTATATGAACTCCTACAAGAACCAAACCCTGTACGGCTTTGTTAAAATTGAGGTTAGCACTGAGGCGTTCCTAATAATCACTCAGCAACGGAGCAATTATAATACCATTTATTATATCACAAACTATGTAAGTGTTCATGAACGAACGAAACGCAACTTACAAAAAAAAGACGTTGTAACTTTTTGAAACAATTTATACTTTCACTTTTTTAAACGGTTTTTCAACGACACACATCTTTTATTTATCGCTTCCAAAATTTACGCAAAATATCCAATAGCTAAAGCCACGAATAATCAAAACCAAGTACCGGTGGTCGCTATCCGGCACATGTGGCCCTTCAGCGCCAAATTACGATAAAAGATATCGGAATCCAGCATCCTGTGGAGCACGAGATCGCGGCTGCTGCTGTTGGAGTTCCTGGGAGTACGATCATATTTCTGGACAAGCAGGCAGGCATCGAGACTGGACTGGCATCTGGCACCCATCAACATACGCAATCTGGTGGGACCAACCATTCTTTCCTTTTCCTGACAGCTCCTTGATCTATTTATGATACCCGTGTCTAAACTGATTTCAGTGAAATATACGCGTGGAGGAACGTGTTGGATAGTTCCTGATAACATCGCAAAGCTTGTGACGCTGCTATCACTGCTGACGTGTTTAGAACATCTTAACTGTAAGTACTCCTCTTTTCACTGACCACCAAAATGTCAACTGAAAGTGCAAAATCTCGTGATAAATCTCCAATCACACTTAATATAGACAGTGCTAATGCGAAATCTCGTGAAAAATCTCCTATTTCGCCATATGGAGATCCTACAATAGTTCGCGACTATGTCCGAAAACGTGGCGTTATTAAGGGCAGACTTACTAAATTTTCTACCTATATACTTTCACTAGAAGAGAATGAACTCCTTTTTTCTTCTTCGCGAAGCCGTATAGATTTAAAATTACGCATTAAAGGAGCCGCTAGTTTATATGCTGAGTTCAACGAAGTTCAAAGTAAAATCATAGAGAACGTTTCCGAAAGTGATATCGTTGAACAGTTAAACGGCAGGGAATTATTTGAAAATTCCTATTATAGTACAATGGCGCGCGCAGAATACCTTTTGAATAGTTTTGAGGTTAGTGACGGTTCTAGTGATCAAGGCTGCTGCAGCGATCAATCACAGTCGATTAAACTGCCCACTATTTCACTGCCTACCTTTGACGGTTCATATGAGCACTGGCTCGAGTTCCGCGACACGTTTTTATCTTTAGTACATAATTCTAAACGTATCAGTAATATTCAAAAATATCATTACCTAAAGTCATCATTAAAAGGCAATGCTGAACTGGTCGTTAACTCTGTCGAATTCTCTTCAAATAATTATCACGTAGCCTGGGAGTTATTATTGAATAGATACGATAATAATAACCTTTTAGTGCACAATCACGTAAAGGCGTTATTTTCAATAAATCCGTTGTCCAAAGAGTCCCCAGCGTACATTAGAAAACTAATAGACACTATTTTGAGAAATTTACGTGCATTAAAAATGCTAGGCGAGCCTACCGAGTCCTGGGACACTCTTATCAATTATATTATAGTGTCAAAATTTGATAAGACGACTGAACGCGAATGGGAGACTTTTAAGTGTTCGTTGTTATTGGGCGAGAACAATTCTAAACGCATTATTAAGGTGGATGAGTTGATTAGGTTCTTGAAAGACAGGGCAGATATGTTGGAAACGTTGCAGCTTTCACACAATAAAACACTCACTACGCAACTTGTTTATAAAAAACCAACTTCAAGTTCGAATCACACGTCTCACTGCAATGTTTCCACACATAAGCCAGTCGAGCGTCGGTCTCGCGTCAAACTATCTTGTATAAAATGCAACGGTAACCATTCACTTTATGCATGTCAAAAGTTTATCGATAGTGATTTGGAATCAAAATTAAAATTAGTAAACGATCACAACCTATGTAAAAACTGTTTACGCTCGGGACACGCACTTGAACACTGTCGATTTGGGCCATGTAGGAAATGTAATTACAAACATAACTCATTACTCCATAATGATAACGCTGATAGATTAGTTTCATTCCATTCTCGTTCCGCGACTGGGAGCGCCGTGAAGTGTGCGGACGCAGCGGAGCGGCCTGCGTGCGTCCCCACCTCCACCGCCGCCGCGAACCCGTTCGCAGTTCAAGCATGCGATACAAACATGCAAATCCTATGTGCTCAATCAACAAATGCACACACGGTTCTATTATCAACAGCTATAGTTGAAATAGCCGATATTAATGGTGTTTATCACCAGGCGCGCGCGCTGCTTGACAATGGAAGTCAACGTTGCTTTATTACAAAATTATTTTGTAAATTAATTAAAATACCGATTATACAGTCCACTTATGAAATTCGAGGTATACGTGACTCAGTATTACAGTGTTCGGAAACTTGTAATATTGAAGTCAAGTCCCGCGTTCATCATAACTATACTACGCATATTACTTGTATTGTTTTGTCTCAAATAACATCTACGTTGCCAGCCTTATGTCAAACAAGCGCGCAGTTCTATATTCCAGATAATGTAAAGCTAGCAGACCCGCAATTTTTATATTCTAAAAACGTAGATTTATTAATAGGCGCGGATAAGTTCTGGGATCTATTAAATGAAGGAAGAATGCGTCTTCCTAATGGCCCTTATTTACAAAATACGTGGTTAGGGTGGATCCTTTCCGGCCCTGTTATTAATAATTCTAATAATATGCAAAGGTTACAGCGTATCTAATGTAATATCAGTAGTTCCTTAGACTCACAGCTACGATTGTTCTGGGAACTCGAAGAGATTCCTAACATCAGGGATACGCGGACTGAGGAAGAGCGTGCATGTGAAGAACACTTCCTTCGCACTACTACGCGCAATAGCGAAGGCAAGTACATTGTTCGCATTCCATTAAAACAGTCACCTGATGCACTAGGTGAATCATATACACAAGCAGAGCGCCGGTTTTACGCATTAGAAAAACGTCTGCAGCGCTCGCCTGATTATAAACTATTATACAGTAATTTTATACAGGAATATTTAGACCTAGGTCATATGAGTCCTGTCACTACTTATAACAAGACGTGCTATTTCATGCCGCATCATGGCGTGTTTAGGGAACATAGTTCCACAACTAAATTACGCGTAGTTTTCGACGCCAGCGCGCCTACAACCTCCGGAAAGTCTCTAAATGACCTACAATTAGTAGGCCCACCTATACAAGGCGACTTAATTTCTATTCTTCTCAGATTTAGACAGCATAAATACGTCGCGTGCGCTGATGTCGAGAAGATGTTTAGAAACTGTCTAGTAGATGAAAACCAACGTCAACTTCAACTGATTTTGTGGCGCGATCATCCCTCGAAACCTTTAAGTACATTTCAATTGAACACCGTTACCTACGGAACGGCTTCAGCGCCTTTCCTTAGTATGCGGTGCTTAAAACAATTAGGCATTGAATCGTCAGATCCCGAGGTTCAAAGAGTGATTAAGGAAGACTTTTACGTCGATGACATGTTAACGTCCCTCGATGATAAGACCGACTTATTAAAATTATGTCAAAATGTACGAAACACGCTTCAATTAGGTGGTTTTCCACTTCGAAAGTGGGTATTCAATTTTCCATGCGATTTCGCCGACTCCTCGACTAACAATTCAAAAGAAATTAAATCGAACGAAAATGTTAATGCTAAAACGTTGGGCTTGGGTTGGAATAACGTATGCGATCAATTTAATTTTAATACACAACTTAAAATTGACGATAAACCCGTTACTAAAAGAATTATTTTATCATGTATTTCGCAAATCTTTGATCCTCTTGGTTTTTTGAGTCCTACGATAATTACCGCAAAGGTGTTATTACAACAACTGTGGCTTCTTAAACTTGGTTGGGATGACACAGTCCCGGCAAGCGTCGCGCGGACGTGGAACCGGTTTGTTATTTCGCTGCGCGTTCCCCGCCACGCTGTAGGTGTACAACCATTATCAGTCGAACTGCATGTTTTTAGCGATGCGTCGCAAACAGCTTACGGGGCGTGTATTTACATTCGCACAATAAATAAAGATCAAACTATAACTGTTCGGTTACTTATTTCTTAAACTAAGGTTGCACCTTTAAAACCTACTAGTATACCGAGGCTCGAACTATGTGGCGCTTTACTCGGTGCAAAACTTTTAAATAAAGTACGTAGTTCACTACATAATAACTTTAATGGCAGTGTTTTTTGGACAGACTCGACTATAGTCTTGGGATGGTTACGCATGGCACCTAATAAATTAAAAACCTTTGTTCAAAATAGAATTTCGGAAATTCACGAATTGACAAACGATGTTGTTTGGCGTCATGTCAGAAGCAAGGAGAACCCAGCAGATCTTGCCTCACGCGGTTGTAATTTAGAAGAACTTTCTTCTTCTGCCTTATGGTGGGATGGTCCCGATTTTTTACGGAGTCCAAGTTACTCTTTAGAAAGTCATATTATTGAGGGCGGCGAGGACGATCTCCCTGAAATTCGGCCTTCTATTTCTTCTTTCGTGACTTATGACGTATCCGACAGAGAACTTTACGCTTTTAATCGTTTTTCACAATATAAACGAATGCTGCGTGCGATAGCGTTTGTTCTACGTTTTATTTATAATGTTCGCAATAAATTAAACAGACGGACGGGCGTAGTTAGTGTTGACGAACTGAATGCGTCCGAGAGTATTTTGACTAGGTGGTCTCAGATAGAAAATTTCCCTGATGAATATTCGTTATTACAACACGGTTCAGTAATTAAATATAAAAGTAATCTAAGTAAACTTAGTTTATTTATGGATAAGAATAAAATAATACGCGTAGGTGGCCGATTAAGTAATTCGGATGAATTTAATTACAACAAAAAACATCCTATTTTACTAGACAGCAAACATTATTTCTCACTGTTGTTGTTTCGTAGTGAGCACCTACGACTTCTTCATGCTGGACCTCAGGCATTACTTTATAATTTACGTGAGACCTGGTGGCCTCTGAATGGTCGAAATTTGGCTAAGCAGGTAGTATGGAACTGCGTAACCTGTAAACGTCTTAGAGGTAAAACATTAACACCTCGCATGGGTAATTTACCCGTGGAAAGAATAACGCCTGCCTTTCCATTCTTTCGATGCGGTGTTGACTACTGTGGGCCGGTGCTCATACTCAATCGTAAGGGTAGGGGGGCTCGAACTTCAAAGGCATACATCTGTTTGTTTGTGTGCTTTACGACGCGGGCCGTGCACTTAGAATTAGTCACTGAACTCACAACTGAAGCATATTTACTAGCGCTCAATAGGTTTATTTCGCGACGTGGTAAACCGGTAGAAATATTTTCTGACAATGGTCGCAACTTTGTAGGTTTAATGAATAATTTTTCTGAATTTTTCCAAAGATGTGATTCAGACATAAAAGAATATGCGGCTAATCAGAACATAAAATTTTCATTTATTCTGCCATATTCTCCGCACTTTGGTGGTCTGTGGGAAGCAGGAGTAAAATCTTGTAAATTCCATTTACGCAGAGTTGTAGGTAACGCGCACCTCACTTTCGAGGAGTTTAGCACGGTGTTATCACAGATAGAATCCGTCTTAAACTCTAGATCGCTTTCCCACTTTCCCCAGATCCTAAAGACCTTTCTCCTTTAACTCCTGCTCATTTTTTGGTTGGTCGACCGCTGACTGCACCTGTCAGTGACGATCTGATGGACGTTCCTATTCATCGTTTGAAGCGGCATCAGATGATGGAACAAATTCGACAACATTTTTGGTCCCGTTGGTCCAAGGAATATGTGTCAGAGTTGCAGATGCGGACTAAGTGGACCGATGTGAAGGATGACTTGAAAGTCGACACCCTTGTCTTGCTTAAGGACAGCAACCTGCCACCATTAAAATGGAGCTTGGGTCGAGTACTGCGGACTATTCCAGGCAAGGATGGCATCTCAAGAATGGCGGATATACGGACTGCTGCGGGTGTTGTTCGACGAGCCTACGCAAAGATCTGTCCTCTTGTATGCGAGGAAGAGGAGTCCCCGAGTCGCTAAGAACATTGAAAGCAATTGCTTCCAAGGCCGGGGGCATGTTCATGAACGAACGAAACGCAAGTTGCAAGAAAAAGACGTTGTAACTTTTTAAAACAATTTATACTTTCACTTTTTAAACGGTTTTTCAACGACACACATCTTTTATTTATCGCTCCCAAAATTTACGCAAAATATCCAATAGCTAAAGCCACGAATAATCAAAACCAAGTACCGGTGGTCGCTATCCGGCACATTAACTAATATTTTAAAATTGTTAATAGTTTGTGGACGCCTAATATCCTCCGGCAATGCATTCCAGAGGCGAGCAGCTTGTACTGTGAAAGACTTGTTCAGAAATTTACTTGAATGCATTGGTATTGCCAATCTCAGATTTTCCGACGACCTTAAAACTCGTGCGTGCGTATCGTGAAGGAACGTGAAGCGTTCCTTGAGGTAAGCTGGTGAAAAAGGATTGAATAGCATACTGTAGACGAGAGAAACAATATGTGTATTCCGGCGAAGACGAATTGGTAGCCACCTGAGCTTAGAACGTAAATCGGAAACATGATCATATTTGCGTAACCCAAAAATGAATCTGATACAGAAATTTTGAAGCCGCTCGAGTTTATTTAATTGCTCTTCAGTGAGGTCAAGATAGCCGACATCGGCATAATCTAGAATAGGAAGGAGAAGAGATTGTGCCAGCGCAGTTTTAGTGGCAATTGGTAGAAAGTTCCGTAATCGTTTTAAAGACTCAGCTGCAGCAAACATTTTACGGCTCATTTCTTGTACTTGAGGCCCCCATGTGAGATTTTTCAATTAATCAATTAAAATGCCCAAGGTTCTAACACTGTCACTGGGTGTTAATGTAATATTATCAATCATGATTGCAGGTAGTTGTGTCCAATCGATTTTGTTAGTCTGCGCAGAATTACCAATAATGATTATTTGAGTCTTGTGAGGATTTATTTTCAAGCCATATAACTTACTCCATCTACATATCGATTTAAAGTCATTATTCATGTCATTAATGGCTTGATGAAGCTGTTCAATACTAGCTTGTGAAACATTAAACTATTTTATTTTGTGATGAGTACTTACTTATTTTAAATTTCATACATTGGTTTTATTTCAAGGCAAAAACGCAATATAATAGCGATCAGTTCATACCAATTCTTAAAACGCTTCCGCTTATAACTTGAATAGTCAAACCGTTTGTATATTCAGTCAGTCAGTATGTTATAGTCGGGTCACACACACTAAAGGAATCTGCTGACATATAACATCGTTGCACACGGTCCCATTGTTGGAGTGACCGAAATATTACCAAAACTGCTGATGCAGCGGCACGTGGAGCAACAACGGACGTGGAGGCAATCCGAGTAATAGAGTTCACTTTTAGATCAACCATCGATCGGGTCACATAGTTAGGTTAGTTATTAAGAAATATAATGTAATTTTATTTCATTAAATTAGTATTAAGTAAATTTTGGTTTTCTTTGAAATCTCCGGCTGCAGCTTCTATAATTAGTATTCCGATAAGCAACGTGTAAAGTGTGTGTATCTAAACAGTGAGAAACAAAATAATTTATTAGATTCCAATTATCATTTAGATGTTACCTAGCTAGTTAGCGGTTATTGGTATTACTTTTAACTATATTGGATGAAGTGACACAAGCCAATCGGGTACAGAAAAAATCCAGAAGTCGAGATGGTAACTCCGAAGCAAACTGCACTGAACTTTTATTCAGGGAGACCATGAGCCAAACTGGATAAAGTATATAATTTTACTACTATAATTTCTGGGTGTTAACTGACACAAGCTGCTTATCCATAAAGTTATAAAAGTATATCGTAGTAGGACTAATAAATGTTTAATATGTATGTTCATTGCGTTAGGCATATTAAAGGAAACTAATGAATGTTTACGTTTTAGTCAGTGTAGATAAGATAAGATAAGATAAGATCTTTATTTGCCAGAACACAAGTCATTGAGGTCACAAATAATCAGACAAGTACAGTATTCTGCCTGCGGACAGGCGTGCAAATATTGTTATTATATTATTAACTTATTACATTTTTTATTATCATATTATATATCAAACATCTCATAAAATTACAAATTATTATTATATATTATCATTATGTCATGGATTTTTTTTTAAAGCTAAAAAGTCTTTAACGCTATAAAAGCAGTGTTCTAGAAGCCACTTTGTCAGTTTTAGTTTAAATTGATTCATGTTTAACAGTTTCATGTCATCTGGCAAATTGTTATATAAAATTATGCACATATTGTAAATATTGTTTTTATAGATGTTTTTAAGACAAGGAGGCTGATACAACAGGTTTCTATATTTTCGTCTTGTTTGTCTCGGAATAATGTCCACACGTTTACTCCAGTAATTGGAATGAGAGTGAACAAATACACAGATATCTTTTATGTACATACAAGGTAGAGGCAAAATATTAAGCTTTTTGAAAAGTGGCTTACAGCTATCATCGAACCAAGCATTACACATAACACGAACACACTTCTTTTGAATTTTAAAAACTCTGTTTAGATCTACAGAGGCTCCCCAAAGTATCAGGCCGTAGCTTAAAACCGACGACACATAACCATGATATGCTGTTAAGGCAGCTTCAACAGAAACTGTTTGTTTCAGTTTCTTTATGGCGAATACAAACCGGTTAAGTTTTCCACATACATGGTCAATGTGCTGCTTCCAATTAAGATGTTTGTCAATAATGATTCCAAGAAAACGTATTGAATCTACTTCTTCTATTACGTTATTTCCGAAATTAATTTTTAAATGAATAGGGTTTGAATTGTATGATCTAAACTGAATTAAGCGTGTTTTACCTATATTCAACTTTAAATCATTTGAATCCAACCATTTAGTAACGTCTGATAGTGCTGAGGTTATTTTACATTCAAATGTGTCACTATTAGTATTATCACATTTAATAACAATTGTTGTGTCATCTGCGAACATTATGCATTTATTGTTTGTGCTACGCGCAAATCGTTTACGTATACCAGAAAAAGTAGTGGCCCAAGTATACTTCCTTGAGGAACACCGGTATTATTTATTCTGAAATCAGATTGATATGACTGTTTTATATGTATATTATATTTCTTTACAATTTTACTCACCTCGGTAGCCTGTAATCTGTTGTTTAAGAAACATCTTATCCATTCAAGAGCATTACCTCTAACACCACAATTGCATAGCTTGTGCAAAAGTTTAGAGTGACTTACAAAATCAAAAGCTTTGCTCATATCTAGGCACAAAGATACAACAGGAGTTTTGTTATTGAGGCTTTCAGTTATGTGACGCATAAATTCAAAACATGCCAAAGAAGTTGAGCGACCCTTACGAAAACCATATTGATTTGAATGTAAGGTATGGTGTTTTTCAAGAAAACTCAACAGCCTAGAATGCATAGCTCTTTCGAAGATTTTAGACATGATTGGTACTAAAGTTATAGGTCTATAGTTATTTGGATCCAGTTTATTGCCTTTCTTAAATAAGGGCTTCACAATACTGATCTTTAGTTGCTCTGGAAACTTCCCCTCACTAAATGACAAATTTATAAGATGAGTCATAGGATGGCATATAAAAGAAGCACACGATTTAATAATATGTGTAGTAATACCATCGTAACCATTTGACTTACTATTATTCAAAGAAAGGATAATTTTATAAGTTTCATTTACATCCACAGGTCTTAGAAACATTGTAGAAGAATTCGTATTTTCAATAATTGATCGAGATGTCGTAATATTTGCAGAGTCATTGTTTTTAGTCAAATTTATAAAATAATTATTGAAAATATTGCTAATGTCAAAAGGATTATTGTATATTTTATTGTCATAAGAAATGGAATTAATGTCGTAATTATATATATCGGGTTGGCACAAAAGTAATGAGACACTTGGTTTAAGTTTTTACTTTTTTATTATTATTACAATAAAAAAAGTTTAGTCAATGATGTAATTACCATTAGTATCTAAGACTTCTTGCCAACGATCCGGCAAAGTTTGGATGCCTTTTGCCCAGAACTCTGATGGCTGTGCCTCGAAAAAGTTGTTCAACTCCGCCTCTACGTCAGAGAAATCATTAAATTGTTTACCCCGCAAATGCTGTTTCAGGGCTCTAAACAAATGATAGTCTGATGGGGCGAGGTCTGGGGAATAAGGTGGGTGGGGTATCGTCTCCCAGCCCAAGTTCTCCAACTGCCGGCGAACCACAGATGCGACGTGAGGTCGAGCGTTATCGTGCAGTAAAACTACATTGACTCGTCTTCGTCGTTTTTTCTTGATAGCGGCAGATAATTTGGTAAGCTGGGTTGAATATTTGTCAGCGTTTATAGTTTCATTGTGTAATAGCTCATAAAACAGTATGCATTGCGCATCCCAGAAACAGCAAAGCAGAATTTTGCGGCGGTTCTTTTGACTCGGCTTCGGTTGAGTTGGTGGCGTTTCTTCTCGAGGCAGCCAAAAAGCACGACGTGTGTATCGTTCTCGTAATAAATCCATGATTCATCTCCAGTAACCAGATCTGACAAAAACTCTTTACGTCGGGGTCGCAACAAAAGTAACAGACAGATAGCGACACGGACTGCACGACTGGCGTCTGTAAGGATGTGCGGTACCCACCGAGCCAAAACTTTTCGATAACCAAGCTCATGCAGATGGTGTTCCACGGCGTGGTGACTGCATTTAAGTGCTTCCGCTAATTCACGAGTGGTAGCATCCGGATTCAACTGCAGTTCGCGGCGCAAATCGTCATCATTCACTGCGGGTGGCCGCCCTGAGCGTGGCTGACTTTCAAGGCTCCTGTCTCCTGATTTAAATGGTCAAACCATCGGGACACCATCGCATGGCTTGTACTTCCAGCGCCTAATGCATTGTTGATATTGTCAGCCGCAGCCCGCGCACTGTGGCCTAACAAGTACTCGTATAAGTATAGTGTTCGAACTTGTCGCTCGTCCATTTTTCTTCAAACTGACTAAACAAATCGCGAGCGCGGCTTTATATACCCTACACCAGAAGTACCTAGAATGTTCTACAACATTCTAGAATATTATCGAAAAAATTGATTTTAAAAAGGAAATGTTATAGATTTTTCTAGTGTGTCTCATTACTTTTGTGCCAACCCAATATTATTAGAAGTCATTGATGATATTGTATTCCAGGTAGCTTTACATTTATTTTTATTATTTCGTATATATCTATTGTTATAAATTTTTTGTGCACACAAAATACATCTTTTTAAAATACTGTCATATCTTTTTAAATTAACTTTATTTTCTGATTTACCATGTTTAAAATTTTTGTATTTTAAATATAAAGATCGCTTAACCTTGCACGATTTTTTAATACCCTTCGATAGCCAAATCAGTTTTTTTGAACGATTATTTATTTTTACTTTAATGATTGGGAAGCAAAGGTCGTAAAATAGGAGTATCATATCATAAAAACTCTGGAAAGCATCAATAAAATTAAAACTATCTAAAACTTCCGAAAAAGAAAGAGACGACAAACATTCACAAAATTTAAACATGTTATAGTAACTATAGTCACGTCTTTCTTCAAACCAAGTAGAGTAGTGTTTTTGTTTATTTTTTATTTTTATTCGAATTGTTTGAGCTGTTTCATGATCTGATAGCCATAAATAATGAATTTCAGGGATCACTGATTTAATATTGCTTGCAATTTGGTCAATACATGAGTTTTTTCTAGTAGGTTCAATTATATGCACGTCTAAACCATAGTTTTGTAGTGTACCTAATAAATTATTGGTGGCAGTATCTCGTTTCAAAATATTAATGTTCCAGTCACCGCACAGCACTATTTTTTTGTTCTTATATTTAGTGGTAAACAAACATAGAAGTTTATCCAATTTATATAAAAATATTCCTATATGTGATTTTGTTTGAACTGGTATTCTATAAATATTTACTATTATAAGTTCTACTCCTACAACTTCAATGCCGCAACATTCAAAATAGTAATCTGTCGCTAAATCTGAAATAAAAGGTACTGATTTTACCTCTAACGTCTTTTTAATAATTATACAAGTCCCACCTCGGCTTTTTTTACGACAAAAATTAGCCACCAATTTATAATTATTTAGCTTAATATTTGCCTCCGAACCCTGACGAATAAAGGTCTCACTAAGGCAGATTATATCTACCTCCCTGCCATTTTCTTTAAATTCATTAATAGCAATGTTCAGTAAATCTAGCTTATTACAAAGGCCTCCTATATTTTGATTAAATATAATTAAATCGCTACTATCCTTACATATCACATTTTTAGCACTTTGAGAGATATTATTTTTATAGAAGCACAAATTTTAGGAGCGAAAACATTTGACAGATTCACGCGACGTATGAGCGTGAACATTATCTATAAATTCAGATTGATAACGTATAAAGTCTATTTCTATATTAATTTTAAAACATAGCGAATATAGAGAAAGTAACTTATCGCTTTCATGTATAAATTTACAGTTTTTATAACATTCTACCAACATTTTGAAATGATTATTTATTACATTTTTATTTAGGTATTTACTATAACGCACAGACAATAAAATTATTCTAATATCTTTCAATTTAAATAATACATTGCACAGGTTGGAGTACAGTAAATGAGGATTTTTATCATTTCCACCTAAAGACAAAATTATAATATCGTCCTTTTTAAATGTATATTCATCACTAAGTAGGCTATTTACCACTTGAGTACTCGATGCATTTGGCTTTATTAGCGCCGTTGTTTTATATGTATCATTCCATTTACCCGACCTTGTATGTGATAGTTTGATTGACAGCCCTCTCACACTTTCATCCCCAAATATATGGATAGTTGACTTTTTTACAGTGTTTAGTGTATCATATTCTTGACTGGTGGACTGGTTTCGTTGAATTTTTAAGTTCGTAGAAGATGTCGCTTTATTTTGTGGAGGAGTTTTTGGTGTACTAGAAAATTTCATACGATCATTTTGTAGTGTCATTTTGTTTTTAAGTTCTGGTTTGTTGGGGGAGGTATTCAGCTGATGCGTATTAAGTTCAATTACACTATCATTTACTTCCCGTTTCTGTTTACTAAAATGACTTCTGATCTTATTTCGTTTAGTAGATTGCGAATTCGGTGTAAATTGACTTAGATTTTTTAATTGTATAGCTTTCTGTTCATGGCTTCTTATTCTATCTTTTAACATATAAGTTTCTGAAAGTAAATTCTCAATTTCACTTTCTGCTATTTGAAGTTTTGTCCGTAAATCGATAATTTCTTTTCTCATATCGTCCGCTTGACTATAGATCATCGACTTTTCTGGGCAGCTTCTATTACATAACCTATCCGATGAAAGTGAGAGATAATCATTTTCATTATCATCGTCACAAGAGAGATCAGACAATACTTCAAAGGAATTATTTATTGGAATTGACGAAATTGATGTTGTTTTCGAATCATTGCGTATAAAGCTACTTTGCTTTTTTATCACATTAGTTAAGCAGGTACATTTCCAGTTACGGCGGCTCTCGACAGTCATAAGGCAAAATAACTTGTATGACACATTGCAACAGTTTAGATGGTAGTTATTTTCACAGGTTGAACAAGTTAAATATTGCCTGTCTTTAATTTTTTTATTACATTTAGCGCAAAGACTTACTCTTTTTTCTAGTTATGACACCCGAAGTTTCACGAACTTTTGTTGCCATGTTTATTATGTGTATTTAAATTTCTTTTCTACTTAATAAAAAGACAAAATTGTGATACTATGAAGTGGCGGGTTTGAACCTCGTAACTTTGATATCGTAATTCTAGCACAGTTGCCAATGCGCCAACTATGACTTAGTTCGAACTGTGAAATTACAGAATTGTATCGGTAATCAACTTCGTAGTTTTTACTTACATCGACAGATGTCACTGTTTTATTTTAAAAAGCATGCTACAATACCGTATTTGTTTAGTCCTTAGAAATCTTTCCATTAGGTGGCGCTTTTTTTCAATGGTTACAAAATTAGACTGTAAGTGTTATCAGCAATGGATAAATTCGTTTGCACTGTCTCTATTTTTTATATTTTTCAAATAAAATTAACGATCAGCTGATTGAACATAATACTGAATTGTAGCGTAGAATATTTGTAGTTTCACTTATTATCGTTCACTTTTTAAATAGGTTATTTATATAATGTTGCAACAGATTTTCCGATGATTATCTTACTTATTTAATGCTGCATAATAAAACGTTTCATGCTGCTTTAATTCTCATTCAGTGATTTCACTTTTCACTCAGATTAATTCACTAAACCACCGAGTCCTTCGTAAATAACAATAACACGTAATATTTGAGTATCTTTTAACAATTTAATCACTTAAAATTTTGATAAAATCCACTTAATCTATTTTTAAATCAATTTTCAATACGGAGCTAATGTTTATCTGGCTAGTAGCGCCATCTGATGTAGTGAAAAAATGTGATCAATCTTGCTGTCATGGTCACCAGATAAGTCGATTATCCATTCAATAAAACGAATTAAAAAGCGTGAATAGCATCAATTCTGAATAGAATTGATTTATAATATGTACTGAATTCTGTCCCCCACTCGTTCACGTTTACGTTTCGCTACCACTCACTCATGGAATGACAGAATGCCCAATGTTACCCTACTATTATATGTTTCGGTAAGTCATTAGAATATAAAGTTTTATGTATATTTTATATTATTGATATTATGTAAATAGAAAAACATTCGCATCTTTCAATTGCGCCTTAGACTTAGGTTATAATGTTTTTAACTTTTGTTAGATTATCTTACAATCAAAACAAAACAGTTATCTAAACAGTAGTTCGATATTGGCCTTATGGGTGGGTGAAAGAGCAGCCATGTCCGCAATTGTACAATCAATGGAATTTTGTAATGATATATATAATATAAAGAAAAATAATCATGTAAGCTCTAAAAGTAAACTGTTAACGTTACAACCATTTTTAGATGAGAACGGAATTTTACATGTCGGAGGGCGATTAAGAAATACCGATTTACCATTCGAAACTAAGCACCCGATTATTCTTCCTCATGATCATAGATAAACTTATTTATTAATTATTCAAGTTCATCAATTAACTTTCCACGGAGGAGTAAAAATTACACTGTCAACATTAAGAAAAAAATACTGGATTTTAGGTGGAATCAACGTTATAAAGAAGCATCTGAGAAAGTGCATTACTTGCCGTAAGAACAAACCGGAGTTAAAACCTCAAATGATGGGGGATCTGCCAACGTTACGTTGTAATTCTGCTCCCACCTTTTATCATATGGGAGTGGATTATACTGGATTTGTAAATGTGAAACATAACCCAGGCAGAAGCGTCAAAACAACCATAAGGTACATTGCAGTATTTATCTGCATGGTCACAAAGGCCGTACATCTCGCGTTAGTATCGGATTTAAGTAGTTATGCATTTTTAGCATCACTAACGTCGCATGGCCGCTAGAAAAGGTGCCCCCAAACATTTATATGGCGACAATGGGACAATTTTTTTAAAGGCAAATCGATTATTACAAGAGGAGTACGAACAATTAAACCAGATATTTAATAACCATTTTTTTTTAAATAAATTACGAAAATGAATATTGAGTGGCATTTTAACGCTCCCGCCTGGCCGACTGCGGGAGGTTTGTAGGAGAAAGCAGTTGGTAGCCTAATGTATCACTTAAAAGGAGTTATAGGATACTAAAAATTAACATTTGAATAGTGCACAGCACTTTTAGGCCTGATATAAGCGTGTCTCAATACGCGCCCGTTATGTACAGTGGGGGACATTTGCGCTCTTTCACTTCGCATCGATATTTGCATGAACGTGTCTCTTGCAGTGTTTACTACGCCCCGCCCACACACGCACTACTACCAATAACAATCCACTGTCCCCGAGTGCCGTGTGCAAGGATGCGTAAATGAATGAACACTTTTCTGTTTGTTTGTTTTTAGTTGCAATTTGCATTTTGCCCATTGTCAACGCATCTAATTGTGATATTATATTGTAAATCTTTCGACTGTGTATGCTCCCCGGACTACGATTCTTGCTAGATTGTATAAGATGGGTATTAACGCGATCAAATTTCCGATAGTTAGGTTTTTCACCTACCTATATACCCGTCTTATACAATCTAATATAATGCAACGCGAAAGTTTAACAGCCTTACTTATAAAAATTCATTAAACTATGGTTATTCAATCGTTATACCAAGAATAGTTATACTCGGTATATGCTCATAATAACGGAAGAATATCTTTTGACTTATAAACTTGGTATATCATCGGCGTAAGTATTCCACCCTTATGTTCGATGCACGTAGCGGCAACGCCGCATTTCATAGACAAAATCGAAAGAACGAAAGTATTTTGTCCGTGATTCGGTTGAAGTGATAAATGTAATGTAATGTAATACTCTTTATTGTACACACCATAAGTTAATGGACAAATATACAGTAATCAAACAAAGTAGTACAATTGGCGGCCTTATTGCTAAAAAGCAATTTCTTCCAGGCAACCTTAACATAGCATACAGGATACAGTTGGAAAAATTGGGTAGTCTATGGTGCATTAAGAAGTCTTCAGGTAACAAAACATTAAGCAGGAAAATTGTTTATAATACATAAACATACATAGTTACATATATATACATTGATACATAAATACATACATATACACTTACTTAAGAATACATAGTACAAATACACTTACTTAAATCATAATCCTATGACTGCTGCAATGAATTCAGTGATAAATAGTGCTCCTTAACTAATATTTTAAAATTGTTAATAGTTTGTGCACGCCTAATATCCTTCGAAGTGATAAATGTTACTGAGTTTGACGTTTGGTTGATTGGCGTTACATGTGGTTATTCCTCGAACAATACGCGGGTGATTTTGTGGAAGTTATTGTAAATTATTAAGTTAAATATAAACTAATATCATAATGGCAAGTAAAAGTAGTATCTCAACGCTATCAGTATAAACAAAGACGCCATATTCATGCTTCCGTTGAAAACGGTGATCCCGCCAAAGTTTGGCGATTTCTAAATAAGCTTGGTATTGGAAAAAATAAATGTAATCCCACTCTACCACCAAATACTAATATTAATGCCTTGAATACATTCTTCTCCTCGTCTGCTTCTATGGACGGAAGCATCAAAACTCATACTTTAAATACTCTTTCTTCTATGCCAACACCGTCATTTGCTCCTTTTGTCATTGAACCATTTACCGAGTGTGACATTGAGAAGAATATACTTGCTATATTGTCCAATGCGATCGGTAGCGATTGCATTAGTCGTAATATGATAATTCCTCTTCTAGATATCCTAACTCCTGTAATTACCAACATCCTCAACAAATCTATCTTGACGTCTTTTTACCCTTCTGCATGGAAGGATGCAAATATAGTGCCTGTGCCTAAGAAACCTAAGCCTGATTGCTTTTCCGATTACCGGCCTATATCCATATTGCCTTTCCTTTCCAAAGTCCTTGAAAAGCTAGTTTATCAACAGTTTAGTAAATTCCTTTCCTTGAACAACCTTCTGAATCCATTTCAATCTGGTTTCCGTCCCGGTCATAGTACGACTACTGCACTTGTCAAGATTGCTGATGATATTCGCGCAGGAATGGAAAATCGGCAGCTCACCATACTGACGTTGTTAGATTTCACTAATGCATTCAACACTGTTGATTTCGAAATTTTGCTAGCAACGCTGGTTTCTCTCAATGTATCTCCACAGGTGATTGGTTGGTTTCGTAGTTACCTGTATGGGCGACGGCAACGCATATGTGTAGGAGATATTCTCTCAGATTGGTGCGTTACAACAGCCGGAGTTCCGCAGGGTGGCGTTTTGTCTCCGCTTCTATTCTCTATTTTCATTAATTCAATAGCCCTCCCTCTATCTTCTTCCTATCACATGTATGCAGATGATTTCCAAATTTATAGCCAATGTGCGTTGGAAGAAATACCCACTGCAATTACCATTATTAACAATGATCTTGAACATATATCTGATTGGAGTCGGCGTCATGGTCTGTTAGTCAATCCTCTAAAATCTCAAGCGATCATCATTGGAAGTCATTGGTATCAGGCTAGGTTAAATTATGATACACTGCCACCTATCTTAATAAACGGCAATCGTATACCTTTCACTCAGTCTGTAAAAAATCTTGGTGTCATATTTGATTGCAATATGTCTTGGAGCCTTCATGTCCGAGAGGTTAGTAGGAGGGTATTTGGTGCATATAGCTCACTTAAGCGACTTAGGAATCTTTTGCCGACTAAGACTAAAATCACTCTTGCTCAGTCACTTCTTCTCCCTTTGCTTGACTACGCTGATTCATGTTATACAGACCTAAGTGTCGTTTTCCTAAATAAACTTGAGCGACTGCAGAATTTGTGTATCCGTTTTGTCTTTGGTCTACGTAAGTATGATCATATTTCTGATTATCGTACCCAACTTCAGTGGCTACCTATCTCTCGTAGAAGAGACTGTCATATCCTATCACTCCTATATTCCATCCTGTTTCACCCACACACACCGCATTACCTCAAAGAGCGCTTCGTCTTTCACTCTACGAATCTTACCCGAGATCTGCGGTCTTCCTATAATTTATCTTTAGTCATGCCTTCCCACAATACTGATTTCGTAGCCAAGTCATTTACAGTTAAAGCAATCAAACTATGGAACTCTCTGCCTATAGATATCAGACGCGCGCAATCACGGAACTCATTCAATAAATTGATAAAAGAATATTTCCTCAATCTGGACTATTCCTCTTGAACTTCCAATCTATTACTTTACTATCGTAAGTTTTATTTATATATATGCACTTTATACGTTCACGTGTGTTGTTTCCCCTATTGCACTAACCCGCAGTTAATTTTTCTTTATTGGTATCATTTCCTTTAGCCTAGGGTCGCCTGGTAGAGATTGCTACCTTAGCAATAAGGCCGCCTTTTGTGTTACTGAATCTAGTTTTATGTACCTTTCTTACTGTATTTCATAGTGCAATAAAGAATATTCAATCAATCAATCAATCAATCAATATACCTCACTGCCAAAAAAACGTTCTAAAAATAAGACGACGTCTTTGGAAAAACGATATTTTATACGAAATTCGTCGTCATTGTACAAAAAGAAGTGATCGTTTCTAGTTCAAAATATTTTAGATTTTCTTCTCGTCCTAAACATTTGCGATCGATTGATTAAATTATTAATTTCTTCCACTTTTTGTATTGTCTAAACGCCATATTTCAATAAACACATGTTTCAATATTATTAAAAATTATCTAATACGGTAAATATTTGGTAAATATCAATAAAGCATCAACAATATCAAAATGTCATTTGACAAGTGCGTTGCTACACCAGAGTTATACTAGGGTGACGGGCGGAATATCGGTGGAATAAGTTTTGTTAGAACGTTACGTCCAGGTTATGCTAAGCATAAGTTACACCGAGTTTATAAGTTGACATTTTGCGTATTCTGCACTAATTCTCGGTATAACATTTTATACCACGTTTATAAGTAGCGCTGTAAAAGTTTATACGATTCTTCCTTCCACGAAACCTCTGCTTTTTAAACTGGACTATCGTGTGTTGTGGTATTGTGTTATTCATTTATTTATTTATTATAAATGGGCATGTTATGACATGTATGTCACACTTGGCATGGCAAAATTTTACAATACTATAAATTGTTACTTACAAAATATAATTATATATGCAATTTGTATCATTATAAAATAATTCGTCATTCTCAAAATTAAATTGCAAATAATTATATAAATTAATAATTTGATTAATCAACTACATTTTCATTACAAATTAAAATTACAATCTTTCCAGGTCTTTCAAAAATAATGGTGCGCACTTTAATAAGAGAAGAGAGGTATCAAATATTAGTTTTAAGCGGATAAGGAAGAAATATTTCGCAGATTTCGAGAGAATTACATGTTTCGGTAAGTCATTAAAATTCGGTAAAACATAAAGCTTTATGTATATTTTATATTGTTGATATAATGTAAATAGAAAAATATTCCCATCTTTCAATTGCGCCTTAGACTTAGGTTATAATGTTTTTAACTTTTGTTAGATTATCTTACAATCAAATCAAAACAGTTATAATTATTTTCACAAAATACTCATATTTATACTGGGAGGAACAAAATGACTGACACAGCCGAAAGTTTCAAGTTAGGTTACATGCAAACGTTCATTTTATTTAACAAATATTTAAAAATAGAGGAGGTGTAAAAATGGAGTAAAAATTTTTAATTTCTAAGTGTTGACAGCCCTATAACGCACATGCGCAATATCGATTGTTTGCAGATTACAACGAACCGCGAAATACATTAATTTAATTATTTACCGATATCTTAATGATAGTCGATGCTGAAAATGTCCACTTCCTCTCTGAAGACTGAGCTAAGTACGCTCTTTTCAATGCCGGTGCATGCACGCGTAAATACATCACATTTCACACAAAACTAAATACAATCTTCACTAACTAAACTTAACACTCAAGACGAACACTCTAGTATCTTATTAACAAAAATTCAATAAAAATGCACTAGAACAAAACAAAAATCGTAAAAAAGACGCTTCGCTTCAGTGCGTCGGCGGCGATGCGCAACAACACTCCAGCGCAAAAGGTTGACGGCGACTGATCGACCGGAAGATATCGACAGAATAATGAAGCCGCCTGGCGGCTGGCGGGCGGGTGCGGCTTTGATATTGAGGGACGAACTCGGTTCACAGTTTTTTTCGTCTTTTGATATCACGCATTTTTTAATGTTCTTTTTAAATGCTATTTTAATAACAAATTCCTCAATGATTTTAAAACTAAATTCATTTGTGTTAAAGATGAATCGCTGGAAGATTTGTGAGTTTATCGAGTTTAATTAACGATCCCGTTGTTAAAGGAGTATTACCCCATTCAAACAATTTTTTTGGAGAATTGCTCTTTTAAAATAACGTAGGTTAATGTTAGACTGATCTCTCTACAATAATTTAGGAAATTTTACATTCGGTTTCTTAATTGAGAATTTAAAGTTAAACGTCTCAAACTAACATCACTTAGTTTTCGTTTCCGATTTTTAGTTTTTTGATGATCAGTTGATAGCAGTTTGATAAAACTAGGACTATTTGACTTGTGAAATTAAAAAAAACTTAGGTTATTGAGAATAAGCAGTAGAAATTTTCAACTTTTTTCAAATCAGAAACCAGCTGTTAGTCTGTAAATCGATTTAAGCATTTTGACTGCCTTTTTTATTGAT
>OU893332.1:5170815-5337167 GCA_918026875.4 Diatraea saccharalis | reverse complement strand
GTATACCTACATATATATTTTCCTGATGAAAATAAATATTTAATTAATTTAATATGTGCGAAGTCGCGTGTAGCGCCAGTGCGTAATGTTACGTTGGCTCGTTTGGAGCTTTGTGGTAACTTAATTTTGGCAAAATTAATGCGGATTGTCATTGATACGTATTCCGAACGTATAAAAATAAATAATATTTTTGCATTTACTGATAGTCAGGTTGCATTAGCCTGGATTGAGGCGCCTTCTTCTCGTTGGCAGACTTTTGTGGCGAACAGGGTTGCCAAAATTCAGGAGTTATTGGATCCTAGTAATTTTTATTTTATCCCGGGTAAAGAAAATCCAGCGGACTGTCTTTCGCGTGGTTTAACACCTGCACAGTTAAGCGATCATCCGCTTTGGTTTCCCGGCCCTCGTTTCGCACGTTTGCCTAGTGCACAATGGCCGATTTCTAAACTAGACGTAGCCACGATTGGTGACGTCCCGGAACAGAAAGCTAGCGTTTTAGTTTCTGTAGCTGAAAAAGAGCCTCCTATGTTATGTAAGCTCGCTTTAAGAATTTCTTCATGGCCGAAATTGCTTCGCGTCGTAATTTATATATTGAGATTTATTAAAAAACTCCCTAAAATATTCGATCCATCTCACTTTGAAGTGGCCGAATCATTAGTTCTTAAAGATTTACAACTTGCTTATTTTAGTACTGAATTTGATAAATTTAATTCCAATAAACCTTTATCACCGGCTTTTCTAAAATTAAAGGCTTTTGTTAGTGATGGTTTGTTTCGAGTTGGCGGCCGTTTGAATAACGCTGACTTGCCTTATGACAGTCAACATCCAATATTGTTGCCCTCGCGTGATCATATTGTTAATTTAATTATTGATTATTACCATAATAAATATTTACATACCGGACCCCAATTATTGATGTCATTGCTGCGTCAAAGGTTTTGGATTTTGTCTGCACGAAATATTGTTCGTAAACGAATACGAAATTGTAACATTTGTTTTAAGGTTAATCCGAAAAATGAGTTTCCGTTGATGGCTGATTTACCAGCATGCCGAGTGCAACAAGCTAAGGCATTCTATCATACCGGTATAGATTACGCTGGACCCTTACAAATTATACCTTATCGTAGGCGCGGCGTACGAAGTCAAAAGGCGTATATTTGCTTTTTCGTTTGCCTTGTAACTAAGGCGGTACACGTTGAATTATCTTGCGACTTAAGTACAGAGTCTTTTTTAAATTCTTTTAGGCGGTTTATATCACGGCGCGGACCTATTAAATTTGTTTATACAGACTGCGGTACCAATTTTATTGGTGCGAAATCGTATCTGGATGAAATATATAAGTTAGTTTCTTCAAAAAACTATAATGAGAAACTTAACTTTGAATTAATAAATAACTCAATAATTTGGAAATTTAATCCACCCTCCTCACCTCATTTTGGTGGAATTTGGGAGGGCAATATAAGAAGTGTTAAATCACATCTTAATAAGGTAGTTGGTACACGACTGCTTACTTTTGAAGAGATGTCTACTCTTTTGACTCAGATCGAGGCGGTATTAAACACACGGCCATTATCTGTATTAAGCTCCGACCCATCTGAGCCACTAGCGTTGACACCCGCACATTTCTTAACTCTGACTCCATTAAGATCCTTTCCTACAGGACCTGTTTCTGAAAATGTGAATATTACTGACAGAAAGCGTATGCTCGATAGCCTACTGCAATCATTTTGGAAACGGTGGAGTTTAGAATATTTAAATACTTTACAAAGTCGTAATAAATGGACTAAAGATACTTCACTAATCAAAGAAGGTACTGTTGTATTACTTCAATCAGAGAATGGTTCTCCTTTAGATTGGCCATTAGGCATAATAGAACGGGTATTTCCTGGCAAAGATGGGATAGTGCGAGTCGTGAATGTTCGTACAAAGTCTGGTGTCTATCGCCGTCCTGTCGTAAAGATATATCCACTTCCAACTCAATAAATTATTATACAGTCCACACATATAACTACTTAATAATATAATAAAAATTATTAATATATAAAATTAGTTTATTTTGCTTAACTTAGAGATACATACATTATTACTTATATATTATTAGTTTTGACAAACCTGGGTTCTGTCAAGCTGGGGGGCATGTTTACGCCATTTACTATGGTCATGGTTTTTATATTCATTAATAAAGAGACATGTGAAATTGATCAATATTATAAAATAATAAATTTAAATAATTAGTATTTTGTGCGGTTCTTCCGTTGAAGGACATCCTGTCCTTTTCTTTCCTTGCCCCTCCCATATCTCCGTCCTTGTCACTCGCCAAATACGTTCGCCGCAAGGGCGCGCTGATAGAAAAGGTCGGTTCCGGTTTTGGATGCATTCGCCATAGAAGTTTTTCGCGAGTGCTCCTAATTGAAAATTAATAAAGGCGACATTACTGCCTCGGAACTCATATATAAACCTGTGAAGTATCTATTATACATGTGTAACAAATAAAGGTGTTGTGTTTGTGGCCACAAAAAACTCAAGTGCAAGTGAAAACCGCTGACCGGCGTGGACTCGCCAACCATATTATATCGAAGGACAGTTATTAAAATTATATTGGTGAGTTTCCATTCCCATTTCTCATCCCCTTCTCGAACCAGCGCGAACACTAATATTTTTACAATAAAAAGATCAGACTTAAAATGGAATATGAACCTTAATCGGGAATATGATCATTCCCGATTATGGTTTCAACCACTTACTCTTACTACATGTAAATTGTGTCAAGTAAAGTGGATTGCTACCTTAGAGTAAATGATATGCACTACACGAATTGAGAAAAGTACAAAATCTCAACTGAATATTCTCAATAACTGAAGTTTTTTTATATTTCACTAGTCAAAAGTCCTAGTTTTATCAAACTGCTAACAACTAATTATAAAAAAAAAAAACCGGCCACGTGAGAGTTGGACTCGCGCAGGAAGGGTTGTATCCGGTGCTAAGAAATAACTTCGTTAGCTTAACTCTTAAAAATATTTTTTATTGTTTAGGTATTTAAATACGTAAGACAAATCAATACATAATCGGTAAAATCGAGCCTAAAACAAATTCACTTATTCCCCCGAGTGTACAATGACGTAAGATAGAGATAGAGAGGGAGGGAAAGAGAGAGAGAGAAAAAAACGAAACATTATCGTTCGTGTTTGTGTGATGTCGCGCGCGAGTGACGACTTGACGCTAGATACGGTAGTAGTAAACATTTGGTACGGATTTTAATTTATTATCTATTTTATTACTGAGGGCTATTCAACTGAATTTTAGAATCAGAGTATAGGATTCACTATTTTAATACTGTAAGAAATGAAAATGAATGAGACGTTTTATTATGTACTGTTTACCTATTTCCTTAAATAGAAAAAGTCCTAAAACGACCGACACAGCTAACAAACAAATGGTCATTTATTTGAAAAATAGTTCAAAATAGAAAAGGTGTATAAAATGACTTAAAATTTTAAACAGGTATGTCGATTGTATGCAGATTACTACGGCCCACGAAATACATTAATTTATTTATTTAACGATGTCTTATGATAGTCGATGCTACTTCCTCTCTACAGACTGAGCCAAGCATGCTCTTTTGCAGGTGCAGCGTGAAAGTATATCACATTTCTCACTTAAACTAGTCTTTACCAAACATTAACAACGTTTAAGTTTGTAAACACTAAAAATACAACCATGTACTATCTTATCAACAACAATAAAAATTTACAAAATCTTTGTCAATTAACAATTCCTAATACGTAACGTTCATAATACTATGTACTTACGTACGTATGTAAAAAAATTGGTTGCAATAATGTCCTGCGACGATTTTTTTAATTTGTACAATAAAATGTTGATCACCTCGGTACTAGGCAACTAGAAGTTTAGGCTCAAACTTTAACATTGCCGCCTGTCTAGGGTTGCCATCTATCCGTCTTTAGCGGGACATGTTTGACTTTTTAGATTGTGTGCAGCTAAATGTTAATGTCACATGTCCGGCGGTATAGTTTTCATAGGTTTTTGGTATACCTGTGCCGAAGCTATATCAAATAAACTATGAGTAGACACAAATTCGAAAAACGTCAAATACCCAAAAAGACGCAGTGTTGCACGGGCATTTGCGAAATTTGAATACAAATCGTTTGTTTGCATCGTATAGTCTCCGAAATTACTTTATAAATAAAAAACCTTTTTCAAAATAGGTTGTGCAGTTTTGATGTTACGATCAAGCCTTATTTTATGAATTCACGTTTTGGCTGTGATAAGAGCGTTAAAATTATGATGTAGTTTCTTGTCTTTAATTACCGCTTTTTTGTATGTTACGTCTTACTACAAAATCAATTGAAAGTTAGTGATTTTTGCTTAACGCACCCTCTGAATAACTAGGCAGTAACCCTCGCGAAGCCGTGAAATACTGTCTACTACGGTAATATTGTTTTACGGCTTTGCGAGAGATTTGACTTAGTCCCGCTTTAAGGACAAATTTCCGATCTAATAAGAGAAGATGGCAACCCTATCCCGCTACTTCTCAGATTTAATTGCGGAACTATAGGTACCTTTCTGTGCGCCTTTGACATGCCGCACACTATGCAGCGGCTTATAATAAAGGACTCAATTGGCGGCTTTCCTTTTTTATCACTTTTTCTTTATTCAGTTGTTCATACGTCGTCGATGTGATCACGTTTCGAAAATATCCGTGTTCTCTAATTCCGAGTATTATGAAAAGTGCTTTTATCAGTGTTACATCGGATGCAGTGTTGTATTGATATAAATTGAGACTATTTTGAAAAGATGCAATTATACTGAGACGTCAGTGAACCAGAGGTTTGCCGCGATCTTTAGTTTTTTCTTGTGGAATAAAATGAAGTGCCTAATAAAGTGTAGGTGAGTGAACCTCACAAGTAATGCCTAAACAGTGAATAAGGAAGTGAAAAGGTAAATTACAAATAGTAATTCGCAAATATTTATTTTTAAATACGCCAAAATCGTTTATGAATTATGTCGCATATCATTTTTTTTAATTATCGTAATATCAATCAGATTTGTCGGACCATTAAAGTATGAACTAAAAGTTATACTCGTATATCAGTGTTTAAATAAATTTTACCTATCTATCATAAATAGGTACTACTTAAAATGGTGTTTGATCTGTAATTCAGAAACAGCTGAGTCGGAAACGATGCTATGAAATGATGTGCGTGTTGATAATAATATGTATTATGAAAATTTTACTGAAATTAGACTACCGGCTGAACAGCGTCGGTTAAAATACCATTTTGCCAATGATTTGATTCCTATTTATTTTCTTTTCATTTTATTTTCGATCGAAATAGGTTAAGTATTTACTGTGTAAACTGGCAAACGCAGACATGTTTTTAAGTATATTTTCTCTCTCATTCTTAGTGTGTATGTGTGGGTGTGTACTAGGAGAATAGAAAAAAAAAATAGAAAACATAGGAGGTAGGGAGTGTGCCATTACTTCTGGTAAGGTCATTAACCTAAAATAGTGATGTGACATAGCACACTCGATGTATTTATTAATTATTAAAAATTAGCCTTTTTACTGAAAGTTAAAAGTTAATGCAAAGGTTTTGAAAATTTGGCAGAGTACTGTTTATATGATATACTTCAACACCCTTCAGCTATAACGGGTATTTTTGTAACACCCGGTATATACGTCAGATTGAAACGTGTGCCCAAAAATGTTAAATTGTTACAGGATTCTGATGCCTCTGGTCCAGATGGCAAGCCTGCAGGAGATAAGACTTGAGATTCTTGATGACGAACCTGGATTATTAACTTTCAAATTAGTGCCGACTAAAGTAATAACTCATTACCATACTTTCCTACAGCGCATTCAATTAAATTATATCGAGGATAAACTTTATACGTTCCAAACTCAAATACTTACATTTAAATCTAGATTACCTAACAATACTTATAGTTTATATGAATTTTAAATCAATTATGTAAATAGTCAAATAGAAAAAGCCTTCGAACAGCTAGCTAGTTTAGAGCCAAGCCGTGCCAAAAGAGGTTTAATAAATTCATTTGGTTCCGTAGTAAAAAGCATAACCGGTAATTTAGATTACAATGACGCAATAAAATGTGATAATGCCATAAAGACTCTTCATAGTAATAAAGAAAAATTTGTTTTTAAATTACATAATCATATAAGTTATAGTAAAGAATGGATGACTAAGCACTTTGGTATCATCTCCAATATAGTCGAAAATCAGAATGTTATAAATGACACATTACATACTTTATTAGATAAAGACTACCTACGTAACTCTAGCCTTATTAAATATGCAAAGTTTGCTCAAATGCTGACCATCATTAGTGAAAATGTAGAAGGTATATGAAATCAGTTAGTTAACCCTTAACCACTGACCATTATTTACTTTCATTAACACTGACATACGTCAGTCAGACGTCAGGCTTTTTTTAATGCTTTTATGTTTATTGTATTATTTTACTTTTTTGGTTTTCTTTTTTACTAATCGTTTCTTTTGCTTTGGAGGTACCTAATTAATCATAAAGAAATACGGTTTTTATTTAAAAAGTATTTATTTAGACTAAAAATACATAACTTTGAAAAATCAACTTAAACAAAAAATGCCTTCTTTCTAACGGCTCAAAAACTTAACTTATCAGTCTAAAATGATCACAGAGCTGATAGCATTAAGATGCTACTCATTAATTTTAATACAAATAATTGGCACGTTTTTAGAAATTAAACACTTTTTAACGGCATGTGTTACAAGCCGGTTTTGAACACTGAAAACATACAGGTTTCTTACAAACATGACATACGACCGAGGTTTTTCTATGTTTTTGTTTATAACATAAATAACCGTTCTTACGGACGTTGAGTTGAGAATTCCTTTTTGATCATCCATGGCTTGATCATGATGCATAGTAGATACCATTATTACTGTTTTGTTTCTTTTAGGTACATAAGACAGTAAAGTTGTGTCTTTAGTAAAGCCGTACATAGTGGACTTGACAGTACGATTCTTTTCGAGAAACTCTGGTGGGATTTCACGTTTGTTTTTTTTTACAGTGCCTACGTAAGTAAGTCCGACCTTTTTTAGTTCACAACAAACCTCAATAGATGAGAAATAGTTGTCCGCAGTGATGTTACGATTGGTATTCTGGATCGGTTTTGACAAACGTACAACACATTGACTAGGTAAAAGCAATTTTTTTACCGTTTCAGAGAGACCCAGGCCATCACTGTTCATTCCAGTATATAAGTAAGCATTATACTAATATCCTGTTCTGCCGTCAGTCAAACATTTTATCTCCAACCCGTATGTACATGGTTTATTTGGCATATATTTCTTCCAACGACAACGGCCTCTAAAAGACACAAGCATTTCGTCAATCGTCGTGTTGTCACCCAACCTATAATATTTTTGACAATTGGAAACAAAAAGTTCAAAGATTTCGGATACAGCAGCAGCAATATTATGTAATTTTCTTTCTTCTCTAGTTGAAAAGTCATCAAACCGAAGAGCGATTGAAATCATTTGAAATCTTTCCTTAGACATAACTGCTCTAAAAATATATCTTCCTGTACCATCAGTCGCAAATATAGCATTCACATCTTCATCATTTGATTTGAAAGCTGCACTGAACAACAACAAACCCAAAAAAGCATCTAATTCAATCAGATCTATATCTCTCAATTCAGGTTTGTTTGTTCTTTTATATTTTTTGTCTCAATATTTCGAGTCTTTCGTTTGTGTGCAGTAAAATTTTGGTCTTTATATTTGGACTAAGAAATAAATTAAGTAAACTTACTGCGTCACTGTCTGCTGGAACGTTCACATTAGCCATTGGAATCACGATGTTATGAGCGGGAGTTCGTCGATTTCTAGTTGGAGGGTGTTTTGCCCACTTCATACACCTTCTTTTTCCGTAATAATACTTCCTTGAAGATTCCTGTGATGTTACGGGTTCATCAGTATCTGAGTCAGAAATGGCTTGTTCTATTCTAGCTTCTCTCGGTAAATTTGCTAAGGGGAGGTTGTCATCACTATCCAATGAGGAGTTCACTTCGTCTTCCTGTGGTAAGAAGTCATTCTCGTCAGCTGAAGAATCATCAGACTCCGACAAAGCCATGATTTCCGTGACTAAACTGTCTAGTCTTTGGTCAGATACATTTGGTCGAGGTTGTTTAGAAGAAGTCGGGCATTGAATATCCAAAAAACGTTTATTCGAAGCCATTTTCACCCTAAAACAAAACTAATTTAAAGTAAAAAAAAAACTCACACTTACTCTGACGCTACGTCTCACAGACGTCAAAACGGCTGTACTTACCTAATCGGAAGCACCGCACGTCCGCTCGACCCCGCTGCGCGCGCGTCACTGAATAGTAGGAAGATACAGGAACGGACAAGTCCGTGCGCGTTTGGTGTAAAAAGATATGATCGCTTTTATTGCTCATCTACGTCTCTCAGACGTACGTCAGTGGTTAAGGGTTAACTAAGAAAATATTTAAGCAGTTATACGTGCATCGAGTACACATCATGCAATGTTAAAAAAAAGATGCTTCCGGTAAAATGATCTTGGGGGACAAGTTGCTCACGTCCGCAGGATTTTGCCCGTAGTTAACCTGCACATGTCTCCCAGGTGGCGCTAACGAGCAACAAAAGAGGGGCCCGACTGGCGTCTCGGAAATATTCCTAGTAGCAGCAGTCGGGCAAGGGTGGGTGGATTCGGCCTCTTTAGAGGTCGTCGTTGGCCCTTCATGGGTCGTCGTGGCGGTGTGTCTGGAGCGTTTTCTCCTGATACTTTTGTCGTGTGGGCTCCGGGCTGGCGCCTCGACGGTAAGTCGGGAAGCGGCAGCGTGGTTCGTTCGCGGGCGTCCCGGGGTTAACCCGGGTAGCGGCCGTGCCAGTGAGAGCGGTGGGCCCGTCGTATTACGGTGGCGTGAGCGACGGGTGCTGTTCATCAGCAACCATCGGCCGACCCCGTTACCCTACTGCTGTGGGGCCGGGGTGGAGGCTGACCTTAGATGGGTGACCTCAAGAGGAGTAAACCTCAATAAAAAATCGTCCAGCCCAAGGTAGACGCGGCCGAGGGGTTCGTGGCTGAGGGTCATTTTCAGTCGCGACGCGTCCTCTGGAGGTGGGGAACGGGCGACCCCCACCTTCACAACCCTAGCCTTGCCTAGGTACATTGGCTCTGCCTGGGTCGACTGGATTTCCATACTACTCGTGGGAACATCATGGAATTTTTAAATACTCAAACTAAAAACACCCCAGATGTTAGTGGGCCGAGCTCGGGCGGAAGCGAGCGGTGTGCTGAGTTGGAGTCCCCGCACAGAGGGGATGGGCCTGGCGCGGGCGAAAGTGCGCGGTGTGAGGGTTTGGAGTCCCCGTAAGGAGGGGATGGGCCCTGCGCGGGTGTAGAAGCGCGGAGAGATAATAGTGGCTCTTCTCAGAGTCAAGGTTCGCTTTGCTCCTCTGTGGGTAAATCGAGCTCAGCTATAGACCTTCCAAAAGGTCAGCGTGATAGAAGCGGCAGTAGTGCATGCAGAGGCAGGGGTAGGGGTCACAATTTGGAGGCTAGGAAGACTTCCACTGGTCTTTCTAGGGAACCTCTTAAAGACCCTGCTAGGGACCCCTCAATCGATAGGGACGAATCACCCGACTCTGGTAGAGGTCGGCGGCGGACTTCTGCTGCCAAATCGACTGGAGATGAAGTTTCAGGATCGAAGGAACGTGTTTGCTCTCTATCCCCAAAAACACGGATTACGACGCGCTCTCTAGCAAAGGCGCAATCAGTGTCGCCTGCACTGACTAACTTGACAAAAGGGTGACTTTTGTCAAGTGGGGAATGGGGAGCAGGGATGCTACCTTTATCCAACCGTACCGTCGGGTTAATTGTCGAAAGAGAGGGGGTGGAACCACTCTCTTTTTTGTCCAAATTAGTCAGTGCAGGCGACACTGATTGACACTGACAGTGCTGCCGAGACTCGAACTATAAGCTGCGTTAATTTTGTCAAGTTTAATGATAACTGTGAAAAATGCACTAACGGAAGTCAAGACACAGACGTATGGTTGGTCAGATTCGACTGCCGTACTTGGTTGGCTGCAAGGAAACCCCACAAGTGGAATCCTTTTGTCACCAACCGTGTTAAAAAATTAGCAAAATCATGCCTGCGAGCTCTTGGAATTATATAAAATCACTAGAAAACCCGTCGGACAGTGCGAGTCGAGGTATATTAGCCGAACAGTTGCAAACTGTATCTCTCTAGTGAAACGGTCCAGTTTTGTTAACATCATATGTATCAAACCAAAACAGTCATATTTTTGTCACCGATCAAGATATCAGAACTTTCAAGCAGTATCACGCAACAGTGCCTATTTAAAACAATGTTATCGATGACTTATTAAATCGAACAAGTAGCATTACACACGCTACACGTAGCGTAGCGTGGATGTTACGAATGACATTATCGGTATGTCAACAAAAATCTACTTACCTTACTACGAACGAACTACGCACGGCTCTACACAAAATAATCCAACGTCAACTAGAGATAGAATTTGCAAGCGATTTTATTAAACTGAAAAATGATCAAAATTTAGATTCGAAGAGTAACTTACTTACCTTGAAGCCATTCCTGTATCAAAATGGAATGCTTCGGGTTGGCGAAAGACTAGTTAATGCAAATATCAGCTTTGAGAGGAAGCATCCACTAATCATACCTCATAGTAGTCATTTCACTACTCTGTTGATAGATTAAGCCCACAAGAGAACCCTACACTGAGGAGCGAGGCTGACCCTAGCAGCTGAGACAAGATTATTGGATTATAGGTGGCAATAGAGCTACAAAAAAGCATATCAAACTGTGCATAATATGCCGAAAGCAAAACCAGATAAACTGAGTCAAGTAATGGGAGACTTACCCGAATCAAGGTCAAACCCAACGCGGCCATTCTGGAAAACCGGAATCGATTTCACGGTATTTGTTAACGTTAAAGCAAACAAGGGCTGCAGCATTAAAATGACAAAGGGTTATTTTGCTGTCTTTGTATGTATGGCTACAAAGGCTCAGCATCATTTATAGCGGCACTAAGACGAATGGCTACCCGGCGAGGAACTTCACATCATATATACAGCGACAACGGCACGAATTTCGTTGGTGCAAACAAAATATTATAAAAATAATTCCTTGAAATAAAATCAACACGTATAGTGTCACAACACGTACGGTGGCAGTTAAGTTTACGACGGCAGTTGTTTTATAAAAAAAAAAAAAAATTACAACTTTATTATTTGAATATTCTACAAAGACTGATTTAACTATATTAATAATTCTATAAGTAACTTATGCGACATTTGCACTTTTATTTGGGTCAGCAGGCGATGCAGTTTTGGGTTGCCATGATGGTTTACCAGTTGATGTCGCTGTCGTTATAGGTTTCTTCTGCGCGATCTATTAATTCATGAATGATATCCAAAGGTATGTCTTCTAATTTGAGTTCGTATCGCACGTACGTATCGCAAATGTCTGGCTTGAAAGAGTGATAACTTCATCAGCTGAGATGTGGTTGCTATTGATCTTCAGGCTTCTATTGAAGACTTCTATTTGACAATCGCTTGTAATGGAGGCGATTTGTATTTCATCTACTCTTCTATGACTGAACTTTAGTCAACAGGCGGGTGCATTACACCTAGCTGACAAAATGTCATTGCATTTTCTAACATAGCTAATTTATCTAAAACCACCTGTAAACTAAAATTAATTTGAATATAAAGATCTAAGAAGTGCATTTGGCTAAGTACTAAATTATTACTAACAGTGGTATTTGATAACATTTCAACTAATTTATTTTGATTATTGTTTAGACTTTTTATTTGTTTGCTAAATGTCTTTTATTGTATTTTCTGACAAAAATATAGATTTATTTTGTGAATTTCTGACATTATTAACTGAAGTTCTTAAATTTGTTATTTCATTTTGTATCTTTATAGAATCTTTTTTATATAAATTTCGTGTTATTGCTTTCACGATAGAACCTAAGCCGCTTTTAATACCACGTATAATTCTAAGGTGCAGTGCTATAAATATGATTTTCTTATTTATTAAATTTAAGCTATGCTCTATTTGGTCTTTATAGGACTGATGCGAACTATCGTCATTTTCGATAGATTTTACACTACCATAAAGCGCTTTAACTATAAGTTTAGTGTTTATTTCTTGAATATATGTTACGTTATAGACACAAGCTAGACTAAAAGTATCAATCTGTCTAAGTACTTGCCCTTGTTTTAGCAACACAATTCCGTTAACATTGTCAACAGGGTTAAGTATCAGGTTTGCAACTGCGAAGAGCACGACGATTCCTGCAATGAGGGTCCTGGAACAAGATGCGGCCTTTGTAAGAGTTTGTGGTGTACTCTTATGGATTTTGCGATTGGATGGTTACCTATGATTTCAGCAACATTGTTTGGGTGGAGGTATATGATTTTGTAAGGTCCTTTGAAGACGGGTTTGGTTTTGTCGTTTCTCACAGTTTTCGCCACCTGTTTATAGCCTGTCTCACCCACCTTAAACATGATGTCCTCGGCTGATTGATTCCGTTTTGATATTACCTGTTCTTTGTTTTTAGACATGTGGACTGCTACAGCCTCTGCATTCGTAATGTTTGATTACATAATCGAAACGAAAATTCTTTGGGGTGATATTATTCTAATGGGTTGCGAGATACTGTAATGCCAAATAAAAGTTCGTGACGGGTATACCCTGTGGTGGAATGTATAGAGTTATCATGAGCTATAAAAGTATATTTCATTAACAGCTGTATTGGGTCGTCTTTATTGGGCATTCTTTGTATTCGTACAATTTCTCCTATAGTTGAGTGGAAACGTTCTATGGGGTAGTTAGAGTTAGGATTATAAGGCATCGTGAAGTAGATGTTAATGTCGTATAACGCACATATTTCTTTAATTACGTCATTGTCAAATTTATTGTCAGAGTCTGTTGTTATTTAATGGGGTAATCCTAGAATAGAGAAAATTTGTAATAGTGCTTCGGCTATATGAACGCTACTTGATGCACTTAGGGGTATAGCCTGAGCAAATTTTGAAAAGTTGTCTATCACGGTAAGGTAGGTTGCTCCTCCTGTGGAGTAAAAGTCCATAAATAGATGTTGCATAGGGTTTGTTGGGGTCTCAGTTAAAGCTAAGGGTGGTTTTAGGGGATTTCTTTCGTATTTTGTTTTAAGGCAGATGTTGCATTGGTTTATGAATCTTTGCATAGTTAGTAACATATTTGGCCAGTGATAATTCCTATGTAAATGTTTATATGTCTCTTGTATACCTCGATGCACTGTTTTGCCTTCGTGGTATTTCTTAAATAATTCTTGTTGTTCGAATTTGTTTTCAATTAGAATGATACGCGAAGTACATCTTATTAATTTAGGTTCTCTATCATCAAAAATGGAAGTATAAACCCTTGAAAAGGCTAAGAATTTTTTTTTTTTCATAAAAATAGCAATGAGATATGCGATCTACTATAGTATGTTCCTTTAAAAACCTAATAATTTCGGCCTCAGTATTATTAATCGGGATATAAACATCTTTAATTATTGTTCTGGAATTTGTGGATCTATTTTCGACTCTGTAACTAGAACCTGGGTCGATCTAATATAAAACTGTTTTAATTGTTTATCAAAACCGTCTGATGAAATAGAAATCCCTTTATTCTCATTGTCTGGTTGAGTGTAGTTTGTCGATCATATCTGTTTCAACTGTAACTGCGTCACTATACTTTTCGTTGTTATCCAATCTATGTCATTTGTCATTTCAACGTCATCTGTTGCTTCAGTCATTATTTCTACAACGTCATTATTATTAGTAACGTCATTACGAGGTTCACCTGTCTCGTTTTCTACACGCACTGTTACACCGTGCACGAACCTTGTTTAAAAAAAAAACTTGTATTCCCGCACTGTATTTTATATTATATAATAATATTTATTTTATATTTATTTTATATAATAATATTTATTTAATATAACAATCACTGTTACTTTTCGCCTTTACCACTACTTCTTATTGTTATAGATGATTAAAGATTTCGCGTCGCGGAGACTTGTTCTAAGAGTTTCCTTGCTGAAAGCCAACCGGCAGAAACCGGGTCCGTAGTTGGGCAGCAATTCCACAATCAGAACAAAGACTGACTAAATTATTAAAATTGCGTGTTTTTATACAAAAAAAATTGCTGATGACAAAAATCAATAAATGCTATTTGGTAAAAATGTATTGTCCCTAAGTCAGCAACATTCGTGTAGTAAGAGGGTTGTAACACCTCCCCCCATTAAAACGCAGCACCCGAAAAATGGGTGTGAGTAGAAGAAAAAGGAAACGAAAAAGAAGAAGTGGTAAAGTAATTAATAAAAAACTACATACAATTAATAATTTATTTTAACAAAAAAAAGAAGGAATCGAAGAGAAGGAAAAAACAAATAAAATTAGTGATAAGTGACAAATTTTGTCATTGAAATTCTAGATTTCTTCGTGGTGAATTGATCGAAGTATCTGAATCTGAATTAGTACTGGACATTTCAAAATCGGAAGTAGTTTTATCTAAAATATTATTAAAACTTGAATGGATTAGTGTATTTCTACTTGGTCTAGTATAACATGAATTAAATATTTTAATACAACAGTTAGGAGAATCATTCCTGTTACGTCTATGTTTATTTCTACAACAAATACATTGGTATAACTTATAAAATATAAACTAAACATACAAACTGACAGTAATGTGATAATTATACTAAAATAGTTTCCATATTACTTTTTTCTTTTTTTTTTCTTTTCGACAGTAGCCGTGAATTAAGCAAATCAATTGTTTGAATTAATTTATTTTAAAATTAAAATAATTGCTATAATCTTACAACAACTAGCTTAAACCTTTATTTATAGTTCATTTCATTGCATATATTGTTGGTAGAACAATCTAATGCTAATTTAAGGAAGTGACCTGCACTCACCTGCTACTCCAAGTTACAGTTACAGTTTTGTTTTCTTTATATCTACTGCACATTTCAACTTCACTATGGCCAGCGTTGAAGCTGTTATTGAGACACAGTAGTCACTTGAGTCTGCTGTGATGCTCAGGATGAAGGAATTTGAAGCTCTACTAAAATCATCTCCTTCAGACAAGGACAAGGTACCACAGGTGCGGGATGAGTTTGAGTCCTTTAAGAAGATTCTCTGGAGTATACTATCCATTTTAAGAGAGCAGATTGGTGAGGTCTCGAAAGCACTGGATCGACAGGAAGCGAGGCATCGGGGCAAGCATCTTCTTCTCTGTGGAGTCCCCGAGAAACCTGATGAGAACTTAAAAGCTACTGTTATAACTCTGCTACAAAAACACCTGGGCATCAGTGGCTTGGATCCCTCATCTTTTAAGTCATGTTACCGGCTGGGTGCCCTTGCTGAGGGTCGTTCGCGTCCTGTTGTTTTCCGATTCTCTGCATATAGTTTGCGTGCCAGCACTTGGAGGAATAAAACGAAACTCATGGGATCCTCTTTGGTGCTGCGTGAATTACTTACTAAGGCACGTCAAGCAGTATTCCATACAGCTCGGAGTTACTTTGGTATTCCAAATGTTTGGACAGCCGATGGGAATGTTATAATAAAAACTCCAGATGGTGGACGTCTAAGGGTTGCCTGCAGCGATGAATTGACTAATGTTATGAACCAGTTCCCCAATTCAGCATCAGTAAGCAAGCCTTCAGCAGTGGTGCCTATCGGTGGTGAATTGTCTACGGGTGTGCCATCTGCATCTTCACCTCGGACAATACAGGCAAGATCTAAGCGCATTGTTAAGGGTGTCAAGTAATATGCATATTTTAAAACAAAGGTACTTTCTTCAGTTTCTCCTGGTAACGATTGCTCTTTGCTTTGCCAATAACTTTGTTTATAGCACCCATGTTGCCGCTTTTTATTGTTTTATCACATAATTTATTTATGTACACAATCACTGCTTGCTGTAGATACCCACTTTTTATTTGTTTAGTTAATTCTTATTTATGCATAAGCTTGGGGCAGTATTGCTTTATGTTGCATTACTACACAAATTTTATTTTTTTTTTGTTTGGCATTAATTGTTACAATATCATACTGCTATCACTCTTGAAAATTATGACATGTATCACCTGTAACTCCAAACTGTCATTGTTGTTACGGCAAAGGGATTATTATAACTCATACAGCCTATTGTCAGTGTTAAAATGTGCCGTCTTAAACGTAACTTTTTTTTTAGTAAGTCGTTCGTTTGCAGAGGAAGCTAGATATATCCAAAAATATATGCGGTTTTAGTTTAATTATATATATGTAATATATTATTTTGATTTCTTTTTAATCTTATAGTTGTTTCTTTGCTTTTGTTTTGAACAACGTTTTGGTGAGCAACATCATTTATTTGAAATTTAATTTTAATTATTATTTTCGCGTTTGTAATGCTTCCTTTGTAGCGATATTTTACTTTTTAATTATGTAACTTAATCTTTACACAATGTTTGTAAACCTTTCAACCAGGGAATAGTACAGGTCATTGTTATTAAATTATTTGTGTTTTTAATATATTTTATTTGTTTGTATTTATATATATAGATATTGTTACAATAATTAAACTTCATTGTAATGTCGGATTCAAGTGTATATAGCTCTGCTAGTGATGTGAACTCCTCATTTAATTCAATCGATACTTCTTCTTTGGATGGTGACGATTTGAGTGCACGGATTGCAATCAAACTTGGTTTATTTCCTGAATGCTTAAAAATTTGCCATATTAATGCTCAGAGTGTTCCATGCCATTATACAGATCTCCTTAACACCTTCTACAGCAACCCAATTCAAGCTATTCTTGTTTCGGAAAGTTGGCTGAAACCTTGTCTAAAATCTATTTCTTACGATCTTCCTAACTTCACACTGATTCGCAACGATCGTGCTGGCAAGAGTGGTGGCGGAATAGCCATCTATTTAGCGCATAGAATTCCCTTTAAATTAATTGCTTCCTCGTATTCTAATTACGTTTGTATGGAATACCTCTTACTCGAGATTGTTGTCAAAGGCACCAAAGTGCTTTTGGGCGTTGTTTATTGTCCCCCTTCTATTCCTTTTCTTACCGATTTGGAATCTCTCATTGACTCTTACGCAACTGGTTACCAACATCACATCATCATGGGCGACTTTAATATGGATCTTATAAAGGATATCCCCTCCTCTTAAAGGTTTCGATCGATCATCGAGTCCGCGAACTTCTCTATTTTACCTCTCAGTCCGACACATCATAATCTCCCTACTGATGACTCTTGGATCGACCATATTATCATATCTTCACTTGATCGTGTTGTTAAACATAGTCAGGTGCCTGCGCCAGGCTTCTCCAGACATGACCTTATCTTTGTCGTCTACAAAGTTAAGCCTCCCAAGGTTAAGCCGAGGATGGTTCGCATGAGGAATTTCGCGCAATTGGATGTTGGGGCGCTTATGAGGGATGCATCTGTAATTGATTGGTGTTCTGTACGCAATGGCGCCATAGTAAATGAAATGGTTACCAGATTTAATAACGTAATCTTCAAGCTTTTTGACGATCATGCTCCAGTCAAGACTGTTAAGTTGAAACGACCTTCTGCACCATGGATTACTCCTTTTGTGCGCATTATGATGCGTAGACGTAAAAAGGCGTTCCGTATCTATAAAAGATGTCCTACTGATACAAACTGGGAGGTATTTAGACATGCCAGAAACAGGTGTAACCAGGTGATAAGAAGAGCCAAACGCCAATACATTCACAAAAATATTATTAGCTCCTCCCAAGCGGAAATGTGGAGCTTCCTGAATTCTCTGGGCTTAGGAAAGTCTCGCGCTCAGCCTTCTTGCCCTTTCGCTTTAGACGATCTTAGCCGTCCTTTCTCTCCTGTTAATACTTTACCTGTCAATGTTAAGTTCCTCAGTTTATCCAGACTTTTTTCTACGACTATATCCCCTAGTAATCTCTTCTCTTTTGCCGCTCTCACCGAAGATGACACTCGTAAGTTGATTGTCTGTATAAAATCCAAGGCTATAGGATCTGATAATATTAGCAGGAACATGACTAACCTCCTACTTGATGCTATTCTCCCGTCTTCCAAAAATTTCCTACCCTGACTCCATGAATCATTATAGACCAATTTCAATTTTGCCTTTCCTCTCCAAGGTTCTCGAAGCCGCTGTCCATAAACAACTTTCATCCTTTGTTTTTCGTCATCAGCTCCTTTCCCCTTTCCAATCAGGATTCCGCCCGGGTCATAGCACTTCCACTGCCCTTATTAAAATCGTTGACGACATTCGTAACGGTATGGAGAACTCTCGTTTAACTGTGTTAGTTTTACTTGATTTTTCTAACGCTTTTAACACAGTTGATTACGATATCCTCCTTGCTCTTCTCTCTCAGCTTGGCTGTTCTTCATCCGTGCTCGCATGGTTCTCCTCTTATCTTCATGGACGCCAGCAGGCAGTACGAGTGGGTAATTCAGTTTCTAACTGGTGTAACTTGTTTCCTGGTGTCCCTCATGGCGGTGTGCTCTCTCCTCTTCTCTTTTCAATTTTTATTAACTCCCTCACGTCTGTTCTTACAACCTCTTATCACCTGTACGCCGATGACCTGCAGATATATGCTCAGGATGACATTCACAACCTTAATAGAGCCATATGTACACTGAACCAAAATCTTGCGCGGATATTTGAATGGTCAAATAACTTCGGTATTTCTGTCAATCCCAACAAATGTCAGGCCATTATTATCGGTAGCTCCCGACAAATATCGCAAACTAACCTCGACACATTTCCTGGTGTTACCTATACTGGCTCGGTGATCCTTATGCTGCTAAGGTAAAAAATCTTGGGCTTGTTCTTGACAGTACTTTGCACTGGGATGATCAGATGGACAATGGATCTGCAGTAAAATTCATCGCACCCTCGGCTCGCTTTATCGACTTATGAACTTTCTCCCTCCCCGTACTAAGTCTGCTCTCGGCCAAGCTCTTGTACATCCCCTTTTCGACTATCCTGATGCTTGTAATTCGGATATCAATCAAACCTTTCTCAATAGATTTGATCGTCTTCTGAACAATACTATTCGTTTTGTTTTCGATCTGCGCAAATATGTCCACATCTCCAATTTTCGTCAACATCTTGAGTGGCTTTCTATTCGGGAGCGTAGGTGCTTAAAGATTCTTTGCACACTTTTCCAGATACTTTTCGATCCACGAGCACTCGTGCACGTGCCTCTCACCTGAAAAATCTTCATTCTAGTAGTAGACTGGTACTCCAAACCCCTTCTCATCATTCTTGTTTTGTATCTCATTCTTTCACTCTAACCGCCATCCGTCTTTGGAATGCACTGCCTTTGAACGTCCGGAGTGCTCCTAACAAATTTGCATTCAAGACAGCAGCTCGCAACTTCTATTATGCTTCAAACAAGATTTCTTGATCTGACACCTTTTTCGTACTTTGTGTTATAGTTATATATATGCATTTACTTATGTATGTGTATGTATGTATTTTATGTATATTTAGATATAGTTCTTATGCAGAGATATCAATAGCGTATTGTCGCCAATCGCCACTTTAAGTATTGAACTAAATTTACTGGTTGACTGGTAGAGAATGCCTCTTTGGCATCAAGTCAGCCATTTGTCTATTTCACTAGGCAATTAAGATTAAATAAATAAATAAATATGATACGGCTGATTTTGTATTTTACCGAGTTCTTCTGTGGCTTCATTAAGTTTATGCGAAGCGTATTGTAATGAATCTAAATTAATATGAGATAGCCTAATAGGTGTCAAATATGGAATACTATTATTTACAAATTTTTTGGAACAACAATCGTCTTCTATTATGTTGAAGTGAGGAGTAGATGAATATATATTAGAATAATATTCATTAGTAGCAATAAATTGCAATAGTTTATGGTAAGCCTTACAACCTTTTTGTAACTTGAGGATTCCTGTTCCTACTTTATCGTAATCTGTTATTATTTCATTACAATTAACAGATAATTTGGAAATATTACTAAGTACATTAATCCATCTATTATTATTAAGCTTTATCGTATTTATGTATTATAATCTCAAATATTTATATGATATAATCAAGTATTTAAGATTGTACCTAATAGATATACCGAGTACTTTTACATGATCATGACATGACCGTACGTTCCCAGTCTCTCGCCTCTGATACCAACCAAGAGGTACCGGCAGACTTGTCTTAAATCTAGGGAGCCCATGCTCCCCCAGATGGTCTCCTCCTGTCCCCTTACAACCACCCTTACCTCCAGATATCTCTTTGTCTTATCTCGCACTCTACGTATCCTTATTTCTATTTACTTCCCAGATTCTTTCACTTTATTTGACACACTTATACATCATGACTTACTACCACTGATCACTCCATTTTCTCCCCTCTCTCTCTCTTTCTCTATCTGTCACTGTCACTCTTTGACATCTATTTTGTTGCCAGCCTTAAATATATATATCGGGTCTCGCGTTATTCGCGACACTCCCGACGGCCGAGGATGTATGTTTAGCCCTTAAATATTATGATTATTAAAGCTATTTTGAATTACAATAAATAAAACCATGTTAGCTTAAAAAACATTTATTAGTTTAACCACTAGTAAGTAATTTGGTCCATTCTTTCATTTTTTCTTTTGCCGCCCGTGCAGCTGATCTTCTTTGCCTTTCACCCTCTATTTCTATTTCCATACCATTTTTTACTGTTTCAGTATCATACCTTGTTGGACCTGTACCATCTCTTGCCGGAGTGTGTCTGAGGCCTTAGTCTGCTTTCTCTATTTCTAAACTACGTATTCTTGTATGCATTGTCCCAGCTAAAATTATAAAACAGTATAAAAATGACTATCAAATGATATTTAATTACTGCAAAATTATTCCCGTCTACGACAAAGTTAGTTTAAATATATTAATCGAAAATTACTTTAATTCTGATTTCAAAAAACCTATCCATTTTAGTAAAAGAATGAGAAGTGCTAGTAACAAAAAAACATTATATATGCCTTACTATAATAATGTGCATGGTAAAAGAACAATGAAATACATAATTCCAAACTTAATCAATCAACTTCCTTCTAATCTAATACAAAATTCAAATAAAATTAACCTAAAAAATTTATTTAAAAATATATTTTATCCAAATTAGACCCTTAATTGAATCCTTACATTTGATAATAATGTATTGTCAAATGTAGGGTTTTATCTTTTATATAAATCAAATGTAACATTTGATAATATGTTACATAAAAAAATATTTTAAACAACGATATGTGGAACATCCTGTACAAATCACACAACTGATGAGTGAGGTTGTTTATGTATGTGTGGTGCTGCGTTGCCAGAAGGTAACTTTTGTAACCTTTTAGGTGATTTTTAACTCCTTGAGGTTACTTCGAGGTTACACGACACAAAAGGTAACTTTGTGGTAACTTTTAAAATTGCGCGGAAATGCTTTTCTATGTTCCCACCAGGGGCTTGTATCTACCTAGTCTGTGACAGAAAGTGCAACCACAGAATCAAATCAAACATACTCTTCAATCGTCCGATTCGCTCGGCTAATCGTCTAAAGTTAATTACGCGATTCACTATCTTACCACCTGATGTTAAGGACAAGATGTTTAGTCCCAATTTTGGCCGCGAGCAGACTTATCTTGGGCGGACTCTATCTTCATTCATTCATTCCTCCAGTCAGTTTATTTTTATATTTTAAACTGTGCATTTGCATTATTGTTTTATCAGCTACAATATTGCAAAATCACTGACCCCTACAAATTAGAGTACTGTAATCCACGGTTTTTCATACCGCTTGAAAAAATGTATCTAGGCGTGTCCACTCAAGAATCCATTATTGAAATTGAAAAAGAAATTCCAGCACCTAAAACGCAGATAACTGATTTTAGAAAATCATGTTTGTCGTTTTATATCGAAGCAATCAAACAGATCACACAACGTTTTATCTTTTCGGACCCACCTTACGACATAATCGAACTAGTCACAGATCCTCAAAAAGCTCAATCATTTGAGACAAAAGACCTTACTTTTGTCGTCAATAGATTTCCATATTTAAGAAACGATTTAGATCTCGAAGAGCTAAATAAAGAATGGAAAATGCATGCACTGTTAGATTTTACTCATTTAAATTTGTCTCCGAATCTATAAATACTCGATTACTGGAACAATGTGTTTAGGTTAAAAAAAAGTTCAGGAGAGCCTCAGTTTCCGTGTTTAAAAAAAGTTATAATGCTTTTGCTGGTCCTACCCTACGGGCTTTTCAAACGCCAGCGTTTTCAGCCAGCTCAAATTGATTAAATCGGACCATAGAAATAGGCTTGCCACGGAAACAATATCAGCTTTGATGGCTACCAAAGCAAATATTCCAAATGCCATGACATTTGAGCCAACAAAGCTGATGCTGAAAACTAGAATAAAATATAAAAAGGATGGGGAAAGCGAAGAAGGTACTAACTGATTACTAATTTATTGATTTTTACTTTGTACGTAATAATAAGAAAGCCATGTGATCTGTAAGAAAGGTCCTTGTGATCTATAATTTTTGTTTATTTGTGAATCTATTGTCTTTAATTACAGGTGTTCAGAAGAAGTAATTTTTATACTTAATAGCAACTTAAATATGGAGAAGAAACTTTTAAATGCCTACCCATAAATCTGTAAGTATTTTTTTATGCTTTTGGACATCTAAAATGTAAAAGGTTACTTTTCCTGTAAAAAGGTTACTTTTTTGCACATCGCAGGTAACTTTTGACAAGACCTCGCTGGCAACACTGGTGTGGTGTACCTAAACTGTATAGCGGCAGCGTTGAGTTGCCCGTTCGGTCGTACGCTAATCCGAAGTATTTTACAGATACCCGATTGTTGTCTTTTCTTACATAAGTTAATAACTAGAATATTTACGTGTTTTTATTGAACATTCTAATTGTGTAAACAGTAATTTTTATACCCAATAATCTAACTAATCAATAAGCAAACTGTGGTTTTATAGTTGTTAACACAAATATGTTGTTAAAGTAGTGCACGGACAAACCTTTCTGGTTTTTACTGCACTAAGTGATACGATTGATATGTAATTATTATTCATCAATAAAATAAAAAAAAATAAAAAACCGTGTGTCTCATTAAACTCTCTACCTGTTTCTTGTCTCTCTCCCGTATCTCTTTCTTCAGCACAACTTTGTTGCTCTATCTCTATTTGACCTTGTGAAGAATTTCTCTCCTACCTTTACTTTGGCTGACCTGACTTGACCATCTTTGCTCTTAATTACTTCCTGAATTTTTCCTACCTTCCAACTCAATCTATTGACATTGCTATCTTTTATCTGAACGGTCTCACCTACTATAGGTTGTCTTTTTTCTATAACTCTTGGTTCCTTAGGTGCCTTGTTTGTATTCCTTTCTCTTAAAGACATAAGATATTGATTGACAAACATATCTTCGAATTCTTTCATTACCGTTAAACCTTTTCGCCAACCTTCTATTAACCTCTTTTTTGTTTCTGTTCCATCCAGTAAGTCAGAATGTGATGGTTCCCAAGTGAGACACTTACCAAGTGCCAAGAAGTCTGCTGGAGTCAGGATATGTTCCACCTCTGTTGATACATAAGTTAATGGTCTGGTATAACTACAGCTTCTACTTCTTTCAAAGCAGTGTTAAATTGACTATCGGATAAAATATGTTTTTCTAATGTTTTCTTTAAACAGGTTTTAACTATACCAATTAATCTTTCGTAAAATCCGCCATGCCATGGCGCCAACTTTGGTATAAACCGCCATTTAATTTTATTGTTAATACAGTAATTATCCATAGTAGATGATAATTGGGTAACCTGGATCAAAAAAAGATCCAGGTTACCCAATCATCATCAGACAGCATTCAAATTATAATCTATTTCGTATTTACTAATGAATAATACTACTGAATTATCAAACACAATGATTGATTTTCAATAAATGCTATTTTTTTCATAGGAAATGAAATTAAAAAGTACCTACACTGTGTTACACTAGCTATTACCTTTTATGAATGAATATAAAATATTTGGATTAGTTTCATTAAGTCTTTAGTTTAAAAGTCAATTCAATAAGTTTGAAGAAATAAAACACATAGTTAATTATAAGTCATATTTATTGTTGTATTTTATTTACAAAGTAGATGTAACATTTTCTCTGTACCACTTATCTAATAGGAATACACTTTTTAAAGCGCATATATTATTATGATATATACAGCTTACAATATCTGAAGAAGTTGAATATTTATCATACAAAGTTGCTAAACTTGGACAACTTTGATCCTCTAGATTATGTACATTGTTATTATTAAACATACCTTTGATCCATAAAACTTTTTCATGCCCTTTAGTTAATATACATTTATTGCTTAAAAAATCACTCACATTTTTATTAAAATTATAATAAGGTACAAATCCTTCATTCCAATAAATACCTCTATTTTTTTCTATCCAGACTACTCGCAAACGTTCTTTCTTCGTTAAATTATAAAATGCATATGGTGGTTTTATTAACAATACAATGAGATGCCTATTGCTAATTGACAGGATTGCTATTTCTTTTGGAATAAACCGGTTTTGATCATCCTTAAATCCTTGGACATCTACAATCACATTCATGATAATTTTCTTACGATGTTGCTGAGTGGTTTGTATTCAAAAAGCCGATCATTTATTATCAAGCAATAAGCAGTTGTGTTTTCTGGTATATTCTGCGAACATTCGATTTCTATTCGAACATCAATAGGTCCACTTTTAATTGAATCGTTTTGTCTTGAACAGTTTATTACAAACAATGGAGCTTTTTCCTTAAATTGAATCAAGTCCAGCAATGGATCAACACCAGCGTTGTAATACGACTGACGAAAGTTAGCATACATTTCATATAATATACTATATTTACTCTCATCAAATTTTAGATTAAGCGAGTCATATGGGAAGTATTGGGAATTTAGAAATAACTTAAAATTAGTAACGTTACAATGGTCAAAAATCGATGAACTTCTAGTCTTATTAGATTTTCTGTTAGTTTGTAATCCGAAAATTACATATCTTGGTTTTTCCAGCTGAGAAGCAGTTTTGATGGACCATGAATGCTTTGTTGTTTTTGGTAATAACGGATATTCGTACAAGTCCCAATTTCTAAACGCTAACTGGATAGGACGATCTTTCTCTAAATGTTTGAGTAATAATAATTTATTACGATCAGCAACTTTTATTTGAGGAACACGCCACTGAACTTTTTGTATAACTATTTCAACGTTTTCGTTGTTTTCTAAAACTACACTATTTTCAACAGAACTACTTCTCTGTAATATCAGCTCATGTCTACAATTTATAATTATTTTATTATAATCTTCAGCAAATCCCAATATTTTATTTAACGGCATAATAGCACTAAAATTACCATCTTTCTGTTTAGTACCATTTACATTCCATCCCCATACAGCTGCTGCTTTATTTTCACCTACATTCATGGATATAAAAGATTTGATTGTAGTAGTAATTCCAGCATTTTTCGCGCGATCAATTTCAACACCATTTAATTCATATCGTATATCTTGAAACAAATATGACAGTGGGTTGTTGATAAAATTAATATCTTTTTTTGCTGCTGGATCTTTAGAAATCACATGTGCATAGCCTTCTATGTAAATAGAACTATCTGAAGGCAGTACATATACATCTTGTTGATGAATAGGTATTCTTATTTCATCATTATCTTTAAAGCTGTTACTATAAGGATTGTAACTATGGATTTCATAGCTCTCAATCGAATTATCATGATGAGGCAGATCTGTGATTTGCAACATTTTTAATTTAATTTAAATCCAAGGTTTTTCAAAAATATTTTATTTTCTTTCGTGATTTGTTTCGTTTTCACAACACTGGCACGTCTAACGTCTTTCAACACGGAGAGTGGAATATTATGTTTGTCCCTTACAATAACACTTTTATTAAAAACAATCATATTTTCTTTTCTTCTTAGATAATAATAATAAATATAAAAATAAAATGTAACAAATTGGAATATACTCAGCACTAGTATCATCAAGCACAAACCATTATATAATACGCATGAGACAATTTGTTAAGTATTATATAACTTTAAAACTTCAATTTTAGAACTTTAACTATTTTTCTCCCAGAACGACTTTAAAAATTTTAAACATAAATGCCCGCAATTGTATAAATGTTTTTTTTGTAAATTATCATAGTTATAATTTATATTTTTTCCTAAATATATTAATAATTCTTTTGGTGGTTTTAGATTACCGTAACTATCGAAATATTCGATATAATCATTCAATTTCGCGTAGGCTACCCAGTGAGTTCCAGAGTTTTGAGATGTATCAAGATTTATAACACCACATTCTGTTATATGAGGCTTGTATGGTAATTCATCTCTCATAAATACTCCTCTAAAATAAGGAATATTATACGAGTATTTAATAATATCAATATTTGTTAAAGCTCTTTTGGGTAGCCTAGAATTTAGTTTTTTTTCTTGGTAACATATATCCCCAATCCATCTTTGTAGGGCTTTAGATGTAAGCCTTTGCCAATACAGACTGCTTCTAGCTGCTGATTATGTCTTTTCATCTCCAATAATTGTTTCTGGGCTGTTTTATATTCATTTACTGCTTTTGCGATTCCAGCAGCACCTCCTACTAAACTACCAGCAGCAGATAAGCCAGCAAATATCGGTATCAATGGTAGAAATCCACCAGTTTTAGGTATCGGTATAATACGTGGTATGTTTATAGGTGAGTCTGATGCTAGTTCTCGGGCTGTTGTATGTGCTAATTTCATTAATGCTTTTTTACACTTAGGTTTTATGTTCTTGAAAATATGTTTTTTAGTACATGCAACAATATTCTTAAATGTTTTCTTCAAAGAAGTTCCGGGAGGTGATATTTTACTTTTATTTCGTGTTTCTTTGTTACTTACTTCTTTATCAGGCGACTTATTGAAACGTTGCGTATTTCGTATCCCCTTCATTTTTTTTTAATTTTAAAATAATAATAATGTTTTTTCTTGTAACAGTCTTCGCTGTTTTAGGAACTAATATGGAATGAAGGAATAATAAAATACATTGATTTAAATAAGTGTTGTTGAATAAAAAAAATATACATATATCTACAATACATTCGTTTTGCTTATCCAACTATTTTCGCTTGTTGGTAGGCCTAACCATTTAACGTATACAGAGTTTGCTTTTCTCTTCAATACCTTTTCAACTAAATATATATCATAATGCTTAGTTTTTTGAAGTTCTTGAGGATAAAATGCTCCAAGTATTGGTCGACACTTAGAATCTTCTAATAAATACGTAGTGGGATTCGTTTTTCGCACTTTATTAATCTTAAATATTTCTGTTGGCCAGTTGGGTGTATAACTCTTATCAAAACAAGCTTTGTGTTTGCTTATTCTTACATGATCACAAATATGAAAATGTTTACATTTTTTTATTCTTTTACAATGGTTTAGGTTTATATATCTTTGTATTATTTTTGTTTTGTTATCATGTGTAATCGTTGCCGGAGGTTGACCGACAGTTCTATGTACAGTATTATTGTATTCATTTACTTTTTTATCGAGTACACCATTACACCATTTAAAATTACCATTTAGGTAAAACTCTTTATACAACTTATTTTTTAAGGTTCTAATAAATCTTTCAACAATAGATGCTTTTTTTGTAGAATATGTAGAATAATGATTTATATTGAACTTACTCATTATATTTTTAAATTGATTATTATAAAACTCTTTTCCATGATCAGTCTGCAGATTTTTCGGGACATGCCCATTTCCCAGTATTTTTTGGAAAGCTTTACATACATGCTCTTTATCTTTTTTCTTTAGTCCAATAGCCCATGCAAATTTTGTGAAACAGTCAATAACTGCTAATATATATTTATAACCTTTGTTTACTCTCGACATTGCTTGCATATCTAATAAATCGGCTTGCCAAAGGTCGTTTATATCTTTCAGTATGACACTTCTTCTAGGATAATTAATTCTGGCATCTTTACAGATTTCGTTTATAACATCTGCTTTGCTCATAATGCTTATTTAGGTTCCCAGCGAAATCTTTGATAACAAAAGTATTTTCCAGTGTTTTTATTCTCTTGGTTAAAACTACGAGAGAGTTGTTAATATTGGCAATGTCCTTTAATATATTCTCTTTGAATTGATCAATACAGAATTTGTTGGAGTCGATGGTTGATATAGATTTATTTGACGTGGACATAAGTTCAATATGTTCATGTAAAGATTTATTTCGGGATTGATTCACAAGTTGAATTTTTGTCTCATGAACAGTCATGATCAATGTTTTTTTTTATACTAATAATTTACATTAGGTCTTCTGCTATTTATTGTTTAATAACACCAGCTTCTTTTAATTCTTTAATAATTGACAAAATTTCATTATCATGATTAGTATTACCAGCCTGTTTTGATGCAATCAATAATTTTAGTCTATCTATTAATTCATTGGGATCGTCCCAGAATATGTAATCCGTGTTGCTTTTGTATGTCTTGTATTTCGGTATGTAACCACCACTTTTAATTTTGTTTAACGAAAATCTTTTTTTCTTGCTATTATGTTGTGAAAATAAAGGTTTTATTATTTGACGATATTTCAAACCTTTATCGCCCCTTATTTGACCACTGGGGCTATAGTTTCTTTTATGTGCACTCGTATAATGAAGTATGTCTTTATAGGTTATCTTATCTGTTTTGTTAATAACTTTAAGATTAGGTTTATTGCGAATTAAAAGTTCCTTTAAACCAGGTGTTAATTCATAGTGGCGACTACCAATGCTCACAATATTATTGGAATTCGAAGCATCGTCTGATAACGAAAACGATACTTTGGAATTCCCCATCATTAAATTCTTGTTTTCACTACGTATACCGAATGGTACATTTATATTTTTATCATACATGTCAGTAACTTCTTTTTGTAACGATGATGGTGTATCATTTACATTTTTTTCTTCACATGTAAAATCATAATTATCAGAACTTTCACTTGATCCTCTTTGTGCGTTCTTGCAGAATTTTTCATAATCTAAAGAAAAGTCTTGATCATCTATTGTTTCATGTTTACTCATGTCTATGGAAACATTTAGTGTTGGTTTATTTGAATTTACAATTTTACATTTAATTTTAATTTTAATTTTACATTACCTTTAATCATGGTCTCTAAGTTATCAGTGACAGGTTTAAATACCTTTTTTAAATTTTAAATTAGCTGCATCTTCTTCACTCTGCATTATTTTTATTTTATTTTTTATATTATCTACTGATTGAATTAGTTGCTTTTTGATTTCAGTATCCATTATAATCGACTGTTGTTTACTAATATTCAAAACCAAGTAACTTATTTTTAGGGATATCATTGTTATATACATTTTTATAAGCAGATAAATGTATCAAAACCCTGTCTATATCTTCCCTTACTTAAAGCACAATCTTTATTAATTGTTAAAAAACTAAATCTGTCCTGCCATATTGTTGTGCACAGCTTTATGAATTCCAACCACTCCATATCACTCGTTACATGTTCATTATAAATGTGTTTTAAATTAATGTCATCTTGTTTGAATAATATGAGAAAATTAACATTATCGCGTATTTATTGCTTAGGTATTTTAGAATAGGTTTGCGATAAGTAAAAACAATCTATTTGTTCATGTCTCCCCATAGCAAAAAAGTTGCGAATGTTGATTTGATTTTCGCATGCAACATCATCAAAAATAATTATTGATTTTTGTAATGCATCATTAGGTGAAATAACTTCTTCGCTATTATTAAAAACAAAAAGCTTTGTCTCTGGTACATGTTTTAAGACATGTCTTAAAAATATATATTTAGGTTGATAAGACGTTTTTGAATACAAATAAATATTTTTAAATTTCACCCCGTTTTTATGTATTAAGAGATTGATCATTAAATTTGTTTTCCCACAATTAGAAGGTCCACATATTATAGCTCGGATAGTATCAGGCAGAAGTATACTATGATTACTTATGTATATATTTTTTTCTGTTTTTATATTATTTATTTCTAAAGTGGAGAGTTGCTTGATGAACTTCATTTTTAAGTCTGGTGAAAAACAAAAAGTTACCAATCTTTTTATACCATATTATGCGCAATATATTAGAAGTCTTGGGATTCAAACATTTTAGAACTCGGATTAAAATGAAACCAATTAATCAATAATTATATACATTTTATTATACAGTTATAAATTAACATGATATGAATAATTCACAATTACTTTAAATAAGGTGTAGTATACAATCGTATAAGTATTACATTTATGTAATTAGAATATAGTGCGGCAATGCCCCCATGGTAACGAGTCAACATGATTATTTAAAATCTGTCGTTTATCTTCATATCTACATAACACAACTTTATTGACTTCCTGCGAATATAAAATATGATTGATAGATTTTATTGTATTTATTTTGCATTTAAATGTTTTATTACTATTTAATGCGCGATTATAATCTGATAATTTAAGTCTTTTAGTTATAGCTTTTGAAACTCCTTTGGCTTTATTTATATGGGTACTAACGCTATTTATACAATAAAGCTTTGCTCTCAATCCTATAAACTCAGTAATAATGTCACCACCGAGTTCATCTTTAAATAGTCCAGGAATTCTTGAATTCACTTGTGGTAATTTGTACGGGTTATCTTTTTTGAAATTGCTGGTATCATATGTTGTGGTAATATCATTTTTCATGTCCTCATATAAATCGTTAGTTTCTATAAGATAAAGTAAGCTATCAGTATCTGTATAACATAATTTTACTTTATTCTGATATTTCTTTTTCATAAAGTTGTAATGAAAAGAATATAAATGTTGTTTCGCGTATTCTAAAACAGTGAACCCAATGTATATGGGGCGATCTAAGACTAGGTTTTCAGGACTTAGCTGAATAGCTGCAAAATTCTCTGAAAATATAGATACACTACGTAAATTTGGTTTAGCTATTAACTTTTGTGCCTCCATGTGTTTGTTCGTTTTATTATTTTGATCGCACCAGGTTGTCACTAATTTTACACTCACTTTTTTTCGACGGTTTTCTATAGTTTTTCCAAAAACAGAGTTGTTTAAGAGTTTGAAAAAATCTTTTTCGAATGCCGATTTTGAATTTTGCCGTAATTTAGTGTTAAGATCAATATAATCAGACATAAAAGTTTCTTGCCTAAACATAAGCACACGATGATTTTTTTTTAATACTAAACCATTTTTTAAACATTCATTTAAATAAACGTAATGTATAACGTACTTATATATGTGATATAAATTAGCTATTAATTTTTTTGTTTTGCCCCCCTGGTGGAATGAATTTCTCGGGTGCAAAGGGTAAGTCACTATGATTATCATGTATGCTATCAGGATATTCTAAATCAACTTCCAAAATATAACCATACATAGAGTCGGGAGATACGTCGAAAATATTTAACTTATCTATTTCATTAACAGTGAGAAGTCTGAAATCGGAAATCGGCAACTTTTTAGTCATTGCAAATCCATATAAATTGTTACAATCCAGATATATTAAATAAGAAGATCGTTTGAAAACATCAAATTGTGGTGTATATTTATTATTCGCTACCGCATGTCGAAGGGAACACTGTGATAATCCACCGCGAATACCTCTTTCCAACATTTCGTATATCTCCAAATCGGAAATTAATTCAAGTTGTACTCTTGTATAAAGTAACATAGCATCCCAACTAAGACTAGGTGCTGATACATAATATGCAGGGTCAAGCATATAATGCGTTAAACATGTATTTCTAAATTTTTCAAATATATCAGTGAGTAATAAAACGTCAGTTTTTAAATACAAATCTGTGTAATCGCCTAAAGTTTTTAAGCCGAATGTAATCCATACATTTTGTGCATGAGTATATTCCAATTGACTTATATGTTCACATTTTAAACTATTATAAAAGCATTCTTTTGACGGGAGGTTAGTTTCCTCATATTTTGACCAACAGTCTACATAGTCATAAGGATATACACCTTTTTGTTGCAAAACCTTTATTTTATAGCTATCTTTAAATTCTTTCGTTAAGTTTACGAAGTCATTATCAGATAAGTTTTTGCAAAGAATTTCAATACTAGAGCTCAGAAATTGATAAGAGTCAATGAACTTTATTTGAACTGAACGTAAAGCTGATTTATACTTTATAAATGTTGTTATCGTTATATATTTTTCCTTTGATTTTGGGATTATATTGATATTTCCTTCGTATTTCGCTAGTTCTTTAATAAATAAGTGGCTATCATAGCCGCTAAGATTGTGAAATATTACAGGCACAAAGGGACATACTCTGTACATGAGATTGCAATGCGAGTGCGCTGCGCCTCTGTATTGTGAGGTAATATGATCATGGTCTTGCACTTTATCATCAAAAATAATTGATTACAGATATGACATGTAGTTGCTTTTTGAAACTGTATTTTCTCAGCTTTAGTTAAAGGCTTCATTGGTGAAGTATATGACAAAATAGTATTAATATTTTCAATATCTTTTATTAAATACTCTATAAATTTCTCTACACAGTTTCTTCCTCTGTATGTCACATATTTATTCAGTGATGTGTCAAAGCTACAGCAAATGTAATACCCGAAACAAGAAGCTTCATGTAATTTATATATCTGCGTGCTTTCTGTGTTTCTTTCATGATAATTCAATAAAATACTTTCAAAATCAGCATAAATTACAAAGTTAATCTTTTGCTTTCTTTCATAATGTTTAAACTGTAAAATACTCTTTTTGGGAGGTAATAGCGTTAATATTTTAGAACATGCGTGGGTATCAGATTGGGTAGAAATTTGCGAGATTATATAAACAAACCGCTATGATAATTTTCCTGGAATAATTATAATAAACATTGTGAACTGATTACTATATGATCTGAACTGTTAATAATTTGTAAGTATGTACAGAAAATAAGTAATTGATAACTAGTAGTAGTTGCTAATAAAGATGGATGGGCACTGCCTGTACTCCTTACGAGTAGAGGTTAAGAAATTTGATAGATGACGCCAGGCTTCCGAGTCATCGTTGGTGCGATTCTTCACTGTAATGATAGCCTGACGCCACCTGTTTACAGGTTGAATTCGTTCTATATCCTCACATCGGTACACTTTTAAGTCGATAAAATAATTGCCTGGTTTTCTATCATAAGCCTGCCGTGATTGACCATTCGCTAGGCGTCTGGATATATAAGAAACTATTGGTGCATTTTTACCGCTCAGTAGCTCTGTATTATCATCATCTTCACTATCTGTCCCGAAAAGCTCCTTAGCCGTACAGGTATTCTTCTTCTCGGGGATCGGCTTGAAGTTGGGCTTCTTCGATGAACCAGCTCTGGGTGTGCTAGCAGAAGCTGATGACTTTCGCTTGATCGCTTTCTTCGAAGTGTCATCAGTGATTTCTCCTTCAGAGGGAAATAAGTCGTCTGCATTTGCTTTTCCAGGATTCCTGAAACAGTCAATAAATTTAATATAAGTACACTGAAGTATTATATTATTGTTAGGGCACTTAATTTTATTTAAATATTTGAATAGTATTTACACTATATTTCTGGTAAGTATTTAAAAAGACACATATCTATTAAATCACCGCACTATTATAGCACTCAATCATTCAGCAATTATCATAATAATTAAATTTCTCGTAGTTCTATTCAAGAAAGTGAACAAATAAAATAAAATCACTATATTTTTTGGGTAAGTATTTAAGAAATATATCTATTAAATCATCTTACTATTATAGAAGTCGATCATTAAAAAAATCAATAGAATGCTAAATCAATTTATTGTACATACTATTCAACAAAGTAATTAAATAAAAAATTACTTACATTTTAGTAAATGGTTGTAGATTGCACTGTACAGGATCACACTTGGAGGAATAACTAGAAGCACCTGAATGTTCGTTAAGACCAGAATGAATACAACCAATGGCTACTGGGGGTTTAAATAGGATAAAAAATGATAACGTAGACAATTTTTTAATGAATCTAAATTAGGTATTGAGAAAAATTTGAGAAGTTGTTATGCTATCATAACAAAGCAAATCCCTGATGCGCCGGTTCCATTTTTGGACGTACATGTAAACATTCAGCTTACAATCTTTAAAGTCTGAACCTGCTCGTATACAAATTATATGCTACGGGTTTACTTGTTTTAATTAAATTTATAGTTTATATTTTGTAATAACTCATAAGATTTATTATTAAGGTAAAATATGCCTATTTAATTGATGAATAAAATACTGTTTCGTTTAAACAACATTAATAATATTGACTTAGCTGATTGTACTTGTTTACGTTACAGACAGATACATGTTATATTAAAATGCATGGCTTTTTTAGATGGTAACTATATTTACTCGTACATGCAGACCGCTCTACCATCTAGCGAGTGGTGCCTATAAGTCGCTCAGGTGTTAAGTTTCTTACTGTATGTGCATGTGTTAAAAGATTATTTTATTGATTCGTAAAAGAAAAGGTATATAAATAGAAGTCTGATTTAAAATATTATTTCACATTTTCACTATGGCGCAAGGAAGAAGCACATCTTACTCGCCTGCTTTTAACTTTGAGGTAAGTCAATTAGGTATTACACGTAATTTAAATAATCTTATTATTTTTTTTATATATCACTATTAAATTACCCTGACAATAAAAAATACTATTATATATAATATTAATTGTTTCAGGACTCCAATGATCTATTCACCGTACCATCATCATCGCCAGCACTCGCACAACGAGTTCGCAACTATTTTGAGAAAAGTGATAATGATAGCATGAAGCCTGCAAGTGGATCGAGTGTGTCTACAAGAAAACGAAGTAAAGAAAATATTGTATATTCGTTTATCAAAAAGCCGAAACGTAATAAAGCTGGCTCTTAAATTATACATGTGGAAATTTTTAACACCGATACGATGAAGGATTCGTCATCGATTTGCAATTGCAGTGCAGAGACTTGTATGCAGTACGTTGTAGAAAGTGATGAACTACACTTTGATAATATATATAAAAATACAAAAGACCTGATAAAGTTAATGACCAAAGCAATGGAGGAGTAATGTTTATTAGAAATACGTCTTATTAAATGGTAATGGGTCATAATTATAATTTTATTCGAATGCTGTGTTATTATGTTTAAAGAGCTTTCTATTAGCAATAAAATGTGTATAAAAACTTTCTTGTACATGTTTTTTTTTTTGTTTTTCACTCATATAGTCCCATAAACATGAAATGTGCACACCTTTTGTTCAGAATTCATCACTATTTGTGTAGATGCGCCTATAGATAGTTACCTACGTATAGATCATCAGCGCTCATAATATATAATAACGCGAGCGCACTATACTATTATCGTATTCCACCTCGAGTATAAAAAATGGTTATATAATAATAATAACAAATATTCATAAATTTCACTTTTATCCAACTAAAAAATAGAAACATTAGTTTTCGAATACAGTGATTTTATTACTTATAGAATGAATGCTTTATGATGATGATTGGGTAACCTGGATCTTTTTTTGATCCAGGTTACCCAATTATCATCTACTATCCATAATGACATTTGCCAATAATTTAAATTGTGTCGCGTTATCAGACATTATTGGTAGAGGTATACCCCTGCATGATACAAATCGTTTCAATGCCAGCAAACATTCTTCTGCAGTGAGATCCAATACCAGCTCTAAATGCACTGCCCTCACTAACAAAAAAAAGTAAATAGACATACCCATTTTTCTCTTGTTTACCATCTGTGACTGTATTGATTGGTCCAAAATAGTCCATTCCTGTAAAATCAAAAGCTCTATGATAATTAACTCTTTCGGGTGGGAGGGGCGGTGTCTCCGATAACTGGAATGGACCTCCTCCATGTCTGATGCACTGTTGGCATGATTTCAACACTTTCTTGACCTCAGATCGCCCCTTTGGTAGCCAATACTTTTTTCTGATTAATGCCAAAGTGTGGCCTACACCTACATGATAGTTCTTTTCGTGTATTTCTTTAATAATCTTTTCTGTAAATGCATTTTTTCTAGGAAGAAGTATCGGATGTACCGCATCATAGTCCCATCCGGTTCGTGTCATACGACCTTTACATCTTAATATTTTATTAACATCTATATATAAGTCTAGGTTTCTGCTTAAGTTAGTTTTCTTACCTATTATTTCGTCTGTAAAACATTCCTTCTGTATTTTCTTTAATGTTCTCCATTCGTTATCTATTTCCTCACTGTAATTCTCTTCTTGTTCTCCTCTATTTAGCTCTACTCGGCCTTCAAGAATAGAACTCAGATTGCTCTTTCTTTGTGAAAGACCCTCCGCCACGGCAAAAGCATGAGTCTCTAAGTCAGTCATCTTCTGATATTGAAACCATTTTGACTCTTCTTCTCTAAGAAATGTTGGCCCCTTCAGCCACATATCATTCCTTTCTGGTGAATTTATCCTAGTAGCTATACCGGCTCGGTTTTCTCTCGTCGATACATAGGAAAAGTTTACTCCTTGATGTTTCTTTATCTGAGCAATTCTGCGACTTACAAATGGAGGCAAGAGTTTATTTGACTTTAGACAGCAAAGTACAATGGTGCTGTCTGACCACAAAAACATCTTTTCAATCTTGATCTCTAAAGAATTAGTTACATAATTTAATAGTCTGCTTCCTATTAAACACCCCAAGAGTTCTAACTTTGGAATTTGCAGGTTTTCTTGGTCCTTTATTGGTACAAGTCTACTTTTAGACATTATAATGCTAATTGTCCTCTTTGCTCCTGTATTTTCTCGGATATATACTACAGCAGCATAACCGTGTTTTGATGCATCTGCAAAACAATGTAACTGGTAATTTGTTTTTAGCTTCCATAATTCCTTTTCTGTTTCTTTCTCTTGACTATTCATTTTTAAGCGCAAAGTGTCTTCTTTTAAGTACCATATCATTCCCAAGACATTCACATGGTGTTTATCCTTTCCTTATTTCTCTGTAGGTATACATTTCAAAACTCTTTATTATTTGTATTCCAATCACTTATGTTCATGGATATCTCAGTGAAGGCTTCTGTGGTTTCCTAATATAATTTTTCTGCTTCTCTTACATTTTTTTGCAGTAGTAACTAAGTTGTCTACATAGCATTTTTTTTAGCAATTTTATCCTCTAGTCCTCTTTTGGCCAAGTGATAATTTATAGTTGCAGAAAGTAAGAATGGACTTGATATGACCCCAAAGGGAACTCTACAAAATCTATAAAAAATTAGATTCTCAGGGTCTTTTGCGTCTTTGTTTAAATCTTTGATGCATATTAAATGTGTTACATCTCTATCTTCTTGTTTCAATCCGACTTGTAAAAAAGCTTTTTCTATGACTGCTATTATTCCTATTTTATCCTATCTGAAACTTATCAAAAGTCTAGTCAAATCTTCCAATAATAAGGGACCTTTATAAAAACACTCATTTAAACTATTATAACCTTTTAATTTAGCAGAGGCATCGCATACTATTCTCAACTTCTTTCCTTCCTGAGTTACTCCGTGACGGGATAAGTAGTGTACTGGGTGATGTGTTTTCTTTAATGGCTCCTTTACTATTTCTAAGATACCTTTTCTTACTTGATTTTGGAAGATGCTGTCATATTCTCTTAGTTGTTCAGGATTTAGCCGTTTCAACAAACTATTCAGTCTGCCTATAGCCAGCCCATATTTATCTGTCAATTCAGGTGGGTGGCATATCCAAGGCCATTAGACAAAGTATCTTCCATCTTTATAATAGATAGTTTTATTGAATTCATTTACTATTTCTTCATCTGATTCTTGTATACTCTTTGGTGGGTCCGTTATACCAATTGCTTCTAATTCCCATAACATCTTGATATCATCATCTTTAAGAGGTAAGTCAGGAGCTGTATATTTAATCTGTTCTATCTCACACGAGTTCATATATGTGAGTACTGATTGGGTTTCTTATAGCTCATGGTTCCAGACACAACTATCCCAAAGTTAGAATCAATGAGAAAAAGTCCATCTTGAATTTCCGTTACTTTATTATGCATAAATATATAGTAATAATCATTTAATATGTGTATCGTACATCTCTGCCAGCTGAACTATCATCTGCGAGAGTGTATTTTGACAAATTCACTTGTACATGCTCTGCTGGATAAGATATTCCATCAGTGATACGTGGCACAACATACACTATCATTTTAAATGTTTTATTTGACTTAGTTTTAAATTGTATTTCTGTTGTAAAATTGTCTATGTCTTTTGCCTGGTTATTACCAAAAGTATAAAGTAGAAGCTTTCTATCCTTTTCTAACTTAAGATTCAACTTTCTGGCAGTCTGTTTTGTAATATATGACCTTTCACTACCAGTGTCCAAGAGTGCTCGGCATGGCATCCCCTTAATATATATAATAACAGTCTGCAGCAATGTATCTCCTTGATCATTAGTATGCAATGTAATAGTTGGTCCCTTATTTGATGTTCCAGGAGTTTCACCAGAAACCACTTTAGTACAAATTGCCCTATTATGTGTTTTAGCCCCACAATGGACACATATTTTATTACATTTACAAGTCTTGGTTATGCTACATGGTTATTCTTAAAATAAATGAAACATCTTTTTCCAAGGTTTTCTTTCTATCATTAATAGATACAACATTTTTACATTCATCATTATAATGAGAGCCATTACAAAAAATGCATAACAACCGAGGCTTTATTTGTGTTTGCATTCATATTTTTACCACCTTTTCTCTTCAAAAGTACAGAAGATTTATCCGTGGCTCTACCTCTGTCTTCTGGATAACTCTTGTGTTGCTCTTTAACATGAAGACTTTCTGTTATGAAATAAGATGGTACAATTTCTTTCGGAACTGCTCCCACTTCTCTAACTTGTATAAGGTGGCCTATATGCTTTCTTATTTCAACAACAATTTCTCCCTCTGAATTCATACGGATTCTGAATTCTTTTATAATATCTTCAGGAATTTTTTCCATAATAATAATCTTTGCCGAACCGGTAAACTGATAAGTGTCAGCTGTTACGAGCTCCTACTCAAATTATCTTAAAAGTGCATATTCTGTGTTTTTTCTATCACAGTTTTATTCTTAACATCATATAAAGACATATTACTATCGTCGCGTGCATATAAGTGAAATTGTCTGGTGTTATTATCTAAACCATCGATGCGACTTTGTAACATCTTCGAGTGACATCTACCTACTACAATTTTATGCAAGAAGCCCCTGCAGGGGAATTCGACGTCTAAGCCCGTTGCATGTGTACAGTGTTAAGTGCGACATTTGCGTGCGTTGTACGTCCACACACTCATCGCTCCGTGTATTTGTCATCGGGCAAAGATCAAGCATCGTAGATACGCCATCCGTATTGATGTTACAGGGAAGTAATAACTACTCAGCAAATTATTTTGAACACGAATATTTTATAATTTCTTTATCAACAATGAATTGTATAGCATGTAAGAACAAGGTAAGCCGCAGTGAAGTTTTGGTTTGTATTGGTTGCAAGGGACACTACCATTACAAGTGCCTAAATATGAATCAGCAAACCTATGCAGTCGTCAAGGTTAATTGGTTGTGTCCGAATTGCACAAGTGTATCGAGGCGCCCCAAGGGAGACGAAACACCCACCCGACGGCAGTTCGAACAGCCACAAATGGATGCCGATATGTCCTGCGATGAGCTGAATACTCAACTTTTGGTGTGCTCAACCAGTCCCTTGCCCGTTACCGAACCTAGCATATCGGAGGTCCTTAAAGAAATAAGAGCGTTTCGAAGCGACTTCTCTTCAATGAATTCGAGCATCCAGGCCGTGACTACCGCAATACAAGAATTGAATAAGAAGTTCAGCGAAATGGAAACCCGATTTAGTAGTATCGAGGACAGAATAACTGAAACGGAGAGAAAAGCCTCTATTATACCGCAGATGAAGGTGGAGCTGGATCTCGCGAAACAAAAAATTACAACACTCGAACTAGAGAATCATAAACGAGATCAATATGCCCGTATGAACAATATAGAGATTTCTGGTATCCCTATCGGAGCCGGCGAGAACCTCCAAACCTTATTACATGTCATCAGCAATAAGGTCGGATATGCGCTAGATGATCGAGATATAGACGGCATTGTACGTGTTAAACGTTTCGAAGCTGGTGAAGTGTCTTCATCCGCCGAGTCAAGTGGTCCGCGTCCTCCTGCAATCGTTGTAAAATTTACACGCCGTCTCGCTAAAGACAAATTATTGGCTGCTGTGCGCTCGCGACGAGGTCTCACCACCACCGATATTAACCTTTCAGGCCCTAAACAAAATATTTATGTGTCTGATCACCTAACCCCTCAAAATAAGCTTTTATTAAAACGAGCCCGACAACTAAAGACAAGTCTAGGATACTCTTATCTATGGATAAGAGACTGTAAAATTTTAATGCGAAAGAATGAGAGATCCAAGGTCGAGATAATAAGTAATGAGTCTTGTCTATCAAAATTGAAATGACTAAATTGTTACAAAAAATGCTTTAATTCATATTTGACCCGTCTCTTTTACGTAGCCTTTACAAACTTCTATTATAAACAACAGGTTGTTCAAAGTCTAAACATTGCGACGTCAGATGTGGCGAACTTGTTTATACAAAATCTTCAGTATCTCTCAAATTATTTGATTATTTGCTGCTTTTCGCGATATGTATCTCTCTCAAACTTTAAAATCAAAGCGAATAACACTATATCATTACAATATTGTATGTATAATTTGTTTAACTCACATTAATGGGGCCTACAAAAAAAACATTATTATGCTATTACCAGAACGTAAGGGGCTTGCGAACAAAATCGCACGATTTTCTGTCACAGTTGACTGCATCTGACTACGATTTGGTATGTTTAACGGAAAGCTGGCTAACTCCTGATTTCTATGACGGAGAATATTTCGATAGCAGGTATGCCGTATTTAGGTGTGACCGCTCGCAAGTTGAGAGCGGCGCTAGGCGCGGTGGCGGCGTCGCAGTCGCGGTGCGCACTAACCTAAGACCGCTGCGCAGAGACTGGCAAATCCCGCCGCGCGCCTTCTCTGACTGTGTATGGGTATCTATACCGTTGAATGCAAATAGTAGCAAACACATAAACATTGCGTGTGTTTACATACCGCACGGTCCCGGTTATCGCGATGCGTTGGAATCGTTTTTCACTTTATCAAGTGAAATCTTGAATGACCGTCCAAACGATGATTATTTGTTAATTGGCGATTTTAATATTTCAAATGCGGTATGGAAGGACAGTCATACTCACTGTAAAATGCTTCAAAACGGTGGTGACATACCGGTCGGAATGCTGAGAGACTTTTTGGCTTATACAGGTGTACAGCAATACAATGGAATTTCAAATGCTAGCGATCGAATCCTGGACTTGGTGTTGAGTAACGTTGAGTGCAGTGTCGTCAGTTGTGTCCGTCCTTTGACTCAGGAAGATTCACATCACAAATCTATAGAATTTAGTATTGATATCAATGACTTCACTAGGTTAAGGTCAACGGCAATTCATAGTTACAATTTCTTTAAGGCAGATTATCAGTCAATTAATTACGAGCTCAATAAAATAAATTGGAAACAATTTTTTGACAAATTAAACACACAAGAATGTGTTACTAAGTTTTACTCACTATTAAACAATTTAATAACTAAATATGTCCCTTATAAAATGATCAAATCTAATGCAGCTTGTCCCATATGGTTCACTAAACCACTTAAAAAGCTATTAAATGAAAAAAGAAAATACTTTAAGCTATGGAAACTGTACGGAAATCCATTAGATTATCAAACTTTTCAATTATTAAGAAAAAGAGCGAAGCATATGGAGAATGAGTGCTATAAAAATTATGTAAACTATTCAGAAAATAAAATTAGATCTTTTCCGAAATATTTTTGGACCTTTGTAAAGGCTATTAAACGCAAAAATACAATACCAGACTTTATGAATTATAAGGGACGGAGCAGTAATAATGGTAGGGAGATTTGTGATTTGTTTAGTGAACATTTTCACTCTGTTTTTGTTAGTGGCGGGGATGAGATTGTCTCGACAGAATTTACGAACTCACCATTGAGTGCATTATTTGACATTGCCACCATAGACTTATCTTTCACTTCACTAAATAAATATCTGAAAAATATTAATATTAACAAGGGAGCCGGCCCGGATAGCATTCATCCACTACTCATTCAAAAGTGTGCCGACACATTGACTGATCCCTTATTGTATATCTTCAATCTGTCTTTCAGTACCGGTGTCGTACCACATGAATGGAAACGCGCACTGATAACACCAATACCTAAAGGTTCCGTTAGTAATGATGTGGTCGACTACCGACCCATTTCAAAGCTGTGTCAATTTGGAAAAATACAAGAAAAAATTGTCACTGACCAGCTACTTGATACTGTCAAACGTATGATTGCACCAACACAGCATGGTTTTTGTAAGAAGCGTGGTGTAGAGAGCAATCTGCTGAGCTTTACGGAAATCTTATTGGAGGCAATGGATGGTAATGCTCAAGTTGATGTTATTTATACAGACTTTGCTAAATGTTTCGATAAAATCTGCCATAATACTCTACTAACTAAACTTTGGCAGCTTGGAATTCACGGAGATTTGTTCCGCTGGATAAAATCGTACATACTAAATCGTAGTCAGGCTGTAGTTTTGCCAGGTTATACTTCTACATACAAGGACGTAACATCGGGAGTTCCGCAAGGCTCACATTTGGGCCCATTACTATTTCTTTTATATGTTAATGACATCACAAAACTCATGAAGGATTCCCATATACTCCTTTATGCTGATGATACCAAAATTTTTAGAGTAATACGAGAAGCACAAGATTCTGTACTACTACAGAATGACCTTAATAAATTCGAAATTTTTTGTAATACAAATAACCTGTTTCTGAATGCTGATAAGTGTCATATAATTACATTTACTAGAAAAAAACAGCCAATAAAATTCTCGTATAAATTGTGCGGAAAGATTCTTGATCGTGTTACAGAAGTGAGGGATCTGGGAGTGGTAATGGACTCCAAACTGACATTTGTACCACACATTGATAGAGTTGTAAATAAATCTTTTAAATTATTAGGCTTTATCTTGCGTATGGGTAAACCTTTTCAAAATTCTTCCACATATAAGTTACTATTTAACAGTTATGTACGTAGCAGACTTGAATTCGCAAGCCCTGTCTGGAATCCCCGTCAACGCATACATCAGGATAAAATCGAAAGGGTGCAACGGAAATTTATTAAATCATTAGACTACAGAACAAATAATCAACACATAAACTATGAGACCTCTCTCGTCTTTCATAATATAATGTCTTTGAAGCAGCGTAGAGATCTCATAGATATAAACTATTTGTATAAACTCTTACATGATATGGTCGATGCACCTTTTCTTCTGGAAAAATTATCTTTTCGGGTACCCAGGAAACAGGAGAGAGCAAATCGTAAAAAGGCATTATTCGCTTACAAAGCAAGTAAAACTAACTATGGAAGTAACAATTACATAAAAAGAGCTTGTACTCTATACGATGATACATTCAGTGAAATTGATATTTTTGAGACATCCATAGTTAAATTCAAGCGCCACATCGTAGATCGCTTGAAATGTTTGGACGTGTAGAATAGACCAATTACTAAATTCACTATTGAGTAGACATAAAAAGAATTGCAACCGCTGTAATATTAAATTATGTATACCTTCTGTAAAATATATCTTATACTAATTTTGATGCCGCCATTGTTTCTCCTTGGTGCTGCCTCTATCTCCCTGGACTGCATTATGTCAGATCTGCAAACAAATTTTTGTATATACTACCTTTATATATCAGGATGCTCATGTTTTATATGGTATAAAATAGTGATTTCATTCATAGCCGTGAAAGAATTTACCTTGAGTTTTCCGTCTATATTGCTTATAGTCTTGGAGGCTGAAGGCAGCATCAGTCCCTTTGCTGGATCACGGAGGCTTTGTTTGAATTTCCACTGACACAAAAGCGCCACATATTTGTAATTAATTTCCCATAGGAGCCATGATGATAACCTATAATGCAAATGAGGAGAATAGTTTGAATATATTTATAATTATATAATATAACAAGTCACTACTTATTCTTTGAATGTATTTATTAATGATAATCCTAATTTTAAAACATAAAACTTGTTCCTCATAATTCAGAAATTAATAATTAAATAAATGCGTTTAGTTTATAATTACCTAATCTTACACAGAGGGTCCGTCCTTGATTATTTCGTACATTGTATTTGTTACGTATAATGCATTTACTATTATGTAACGATCAATGTCTTATATATTCGATTTTCCCTTAGTTGCTTCTCATGGCTTCCAGCATGTAGAAAACCAACTCACTTTCACTTTGAATGTTTTTTATAAAATTTGTTGTCACTTGGCGTGTATATGTTGCGACCTCTGATTATGTGTGCAATGTAACTGCTCCTCGCACGGCCTGTCGCGTACTGGCGTACTGACTACTGTTCTGACTGTTCGAGACACTAGCTGCGTGCGAACGGGGAACATTTAGGTATAGTTGCGCCAGGTTATAGTGGCATAGCAACACTTTTTACTAATTACTATATGCCTGAATGTTTTTTATATCTGTTTAAACATGCACTTAAATAAATATGTTTTGTTTTTGTTTACCGGTCCGTAATGTTAAGTTAAGTACATATGTATGGAACTATAGGTTTATATGTTGTTATGTTTATTTTGCTCATATATGTTTTGTTGTAACTGTTTGTTCCTGAATAAATAAAAATAAAAAAAATAATAAAAAATAAAAAAAAATAATAAATTGTCCTCAAGTATGAACTATCAACATTTTCTGTGAGGGTTTGCAACACCCTCCAATGTCGCTCAATATCATTGAAAATTCTTCGAGATTCTCTTATTGTGTTTAATTTAAACTGTTTACTATAAAGTGCATCAATTACTAAAGCCTTCCGACCAAATCGTTCCTGAAGGGTTTTTATAGCAATGTCATAATCTGTATCTGTCATTTCTAATCCAGATAAAGCCTCTTTAGCTTCCCCCTCAAGGCAAGCCTCAAGATAGGAAAACTTGTCCACCCTGTTCATATCTTTACTGTGTATGCTAGCACAAAAGCGATCCCAAAATTCAGCCCGAAATAGAACTTCCCCTCTAAATTTTAATAGTTTTAATTTAGGGAGTCTAGTAGTTGTTTGATGAGAGACTTTACACTGAAGTTTAGTAAGAATCTCTTCAGCACGCATTTGAACCTTGGTATGCTCTACAACATATTCTTCTTTAGGAACTTCCACTGTTTCCAAATAAATATCAAGTTCTTTAACATACCTCTCTATAGATGCTTTTAGCGATGCAGATAGAGTTACCTCAGAGACTCCGGTCTCAAGGACAGTCTCTCCTCTTACTACTAACTCTTCTAATTGGCTTCGGAACATTTGTAGTCTCATGTTAATCGAAGCCTCCATAATGTAATAATGTAACTAATATTTCCATAACTTGCTTAGCAAATACGAGTTATGAACCCAGCTGGGTAATTCTTACGCCCAGTTAATTAACTCTCTTTATGTTTTTTGAAATAGTTTTCATCGATTCTGTAAAATATATACCATTTTTTAACAAATATACGTAAACTCAAATAATCGTAATATTGTAAAGAAAACATTGTTATAAGAATAACTTAAATACATGATACGCACCTTTAAATTCACAGAAATGAGTCTCAAATGATTCCCATCTACAGAACGCATTTACTGTACCAATCATGTAAAAAATAAATAAAAATGGTCGAAACAAAAATTTTTGCTTGTAAATTAGTGATGTGATAGTCGGAAGCGAAGGCGTTATATCGATAAAAGAAATGAGTATGGACTTCTATATCTACTAATTCTATTTAATTGTTATGTAAATTAAACAAAATAGTTTTTCTTTTATCTCAAAAATATATTTTCCTTAAACGAATAAAAATAGCATCCAAAAACATAAATATACATCTATTTAATTTTATTTTTATTTTTTCTCAACAGATTAATCTAATGTGGCATCCTTTAAATTTCTTTCCGTTAGTATCCATGCATGTGTATTCCTTTCAATCGGGTAATTATCATATTACTTATCTATATTTCCTCTTAGCTCCCCAGACTGTAACCATAATCCCTTCTAGGAACTTCCGTTTATCATCTATTAAAGGGCTTCTCTCCCCTTTCTTATCAAAGACCGCCAACCCCACGCGAGGTAGAGTTTTGGTTTAAAGGCCCTTCTATGGCCACTCTTACCAACAACTGGACCCCCCCATGAAGTCACATCTCTTTGGTAACCCTCGTCGGAGTCCGATCTGTTGAGATAACAACTCTTCGGTAACCCAATTCGAAATTATATCTCTATTTGGAACTACATCTCTTCGGTAGTTCTATTCAGTCTATCTCCTCTAGGAACTACATCTCTCCGGTAGTTCCCCTTGGATCCGTATCTCTTCCTGGAGCTACATCTCTTCGGTAGGCTCCCTCGAATTCGTGTCTACTCTTGGAGTTACATCTCTTCGGTAACCCCCCTCGAAGTCGTATTTCCTCTTGGAATTACATCTGTTCGTTAGCCCCCCTCGGAGTCTACCCCCTCTAGGAAACTACATCTCTCCGGTAGCCCCCCTTGGAATCCATCTCCTCTTGGATCTACATCTCTTCGGTAGCCCCCCTCGGAGTCCGTCTCCTCTTGGAGCTACATCTCTTCGGTAGCTCCCCTCGGAGTACATCTCCTCTTGGAGCTACATCTCTTCGGTAGCTCCCCTCGGAGTTCATTTCCTCTTGGAACTACATCTCTTCGGTAGCTCCCCTCGGAGTCTCTATCTTCTCTTGGAACTACATATCTTCGGTAGCTCCCCTCGGAGTTCATCTCCTCTTAGAGCGACATCTCTTCGGTAGCTCCCCTCGGAGTACATCTCCTCTTGGAGCTACATCTGTTCGGTAGCTCCCCTCGGAGTTCATCTCCTCTTGGAGCTACATCTTTTCGGTAGCTCCCCTCGGAGTCTATCTCCTCTTGGAACTACATCTCTTCGGTAGCTCCCCTCTTATTCTCTATATCGGGCATACTATTCGGTGGCAATGGCCCACTATCGCAAAATGTTATAATTTATCCAATCTCATTTGAATCAAAACTCTTATCAAAAACCAAAATATTTGTAATTTCATTTATCGTAAGTTTGGTTACAGGAATTAGGCAGTGCTATGTTCGTTTGCTTAGAAAAGCCCGTACATAATCTTAAAACTAAAAGTATTTCCAACAGGAACAATGCTTATTTCGGTCTACGGTCTCTTACCTTAATTTTATCGATATAAATTCGATATAGTGTAACATCGCTACCCGCATCTATGATCTATGGTTTCTAAAAACGTTTTTTTCCAGGCAATTTTTTTATTTATATGTTTCGCAACTTTAATTTTAAAAGTTATATATCCCAGCTCCTCCACCTTGTCGTGACCCCTGATCTGATAGTCACGGCGATACCCAAATGCCTGTGAACTTACAAGATTGTATTATATGTATATTAAATGTAGTGTAGCGTATATACTTATTTTTATGATAATAACATTATGTTATTTATAATTGCGTGTAAAGGAATAGATTGCATATTTATTTATGTATCTATAATAGGTATGTATCGTATTTATGTATTATAATCTCAAATATTTATATGATATAATCAAGTATTTAAGATTGTACCTAATAGATATACCGAGTACTTTTACATGATCATGACATGACCGTACGTTCCCAGTCTCTCACCTCTGATACCAACCAAGAGGTACCGGCAGACTTCTCTTAAATCTAGGGAGCCCATGCTCCCCCAGATGGTCTCCTCCTGTCCCCTTACAACCACCCTTACCTCCAGATATCTCTTTGTCTTATCTCGCACTCTACGTATCCTTATTTCTATTTACTTACCCAGATTCTTTCACTTTATTTAACACACTAACACACCATGACTTACTACCACTGATCACTCCATTTTCTCCCCTCTCTCTCTCTTTCTCTATCTGTCACTGTCACTCTTTGACATATATTTTGTTGCCAGCCTTAAATATATATATCGGGTCTCGCGTTATTCGCAACAAACGTCTATGTTACCTACAAGCACTTTATAATCACACGTATTGGGTATATGATTCAAATATTCCGTTAATATTGTCGTTTCACAGATTGGATTGGACACTGACGAATGTATGCTGTTAAGTTTGCACAAATTAAAATTATTTTTTATCACTTTGCACTCACTCAAGTTGTCTTATATGGAATATGTCAAGTTATCCTCTGTTAAGGCCAAGTATTTAGTCGTGGGATTAATCATGGCAAAATAATTTGGATTTTGTATATCATGGGGTGTAGGTAACGCGTAAACATGATAGAGCTTATATTAAGCATAAAGGGATTTTAACATTAAAAATTAGTTTATTATCACTTACAAATTAGCAAATATCAGCTATATTTAAAAGAATCTGGACATTATCAAGATTTATAGGTAGTGGAAAATTACGAGCTATTAAATTATTAGAGTTTGATTCTTTATGTAATTGGGTAGGGTTTAAAATAGAGGGATGCACGATATTTTGTTTTCCAAATAGAATTGCATCTATCAAATCTTTCAAACTAAAATTAAGAATCATTAAAGAGCTTTCTATAGCGCTGAATGTCATGGCAAGATGATTATTAATTTGTATTTTATTAGTGCTCTTGGAAATTGTATCTAGAAATGTGTGTAACTTTTCCATATTATTATTTAGAGTAACTTCGTTAGCAATAACTTTTTGTATCGTATTATGAAAAGTAGATATAGTAGAAGGGATTATATGAATATTATCTTTTATAAGAGATGCTAAATGTCGTCTAAAGAACCAAAAAGCTGTTTAAGTATAGGTCCTCCGATACCAAACCATGCCGATCTTTTATGTCTATAATTAGATTCAGTTGAAGTTAAATGATGTAATGAGAGATAATTATTATTACCATTAACATATAAACTTTCCAAAGGGCTAAGCACGTTGGCACAATCAATATGCATATCGAAAGAAGGATATTTGTTACAAATATCTTTTGAAGTATCTAAAGTTTGTTTAACATTATCCATATGAGGTTTGAGATAGAAAAAATCAGAATATGTAAGGATATTCCAGTGGTCATTGTAGCATTTCAATGTTCCTAAGGAATCGAAATATATTCCAGGGCTGTTCACAATTGGTGTAGTTACGTTTGCTGAGATGAGTGCTGGCATGAAGGCCCTGGAAAAGAATTATCATGAGCTAATTTTATTTCGTCGAAATGATATCGTATATGCTTTCTATTCATTAATATTGTAACATTATGATTATTAAGGACTTGAGTGATTTGAAAGGGACCTTTCCAAATAGAAGAGAGAGCTTTACGAAGTCTATGATGATGTTTAACATAAACCATGTCACCAACATTATAATTTACAGGCTTAATTCTTTGGTCGTAATATTGTTTAGCTCTTTCTTTTCTGCGTTGAATGTTTTCTCGCGCGATACTACGTGAAATGTTTAATTTATGTTTGAGAGTTTTAACAAGATCGTTGTATGTGGCTTCGGGGTTAATGTCATAGATAGAGCTAGGTATATGTGGTTTGGGGTGCGTGGTCGGAACACGTCCTCGTACGCCTGCTACCATGGATGATCAGTTTCCATTGGGAGTGGACCCGCCATGGTTGCGGGCCGGTGTACCCCGGGCATAGGGAAGGATGGATTCAGTGTTAGCTGATCCATCGGTCCCTATGGCCAAGAGTCCGACACTGGGGGCTCGGCGGGCGTCTTGGACATATTCCAAGTAGCGGCCGCCGAGGGGGGGGGGGGTGGAAGGGGACCTGCAAGGGTCAAATGTGGGGGAGGACGTCCGGCGTTGTGGAGATTAGGAGGGAAGGTAAGGCTCGTCTCTGAGCCACGACGGGGGCGTCGTTGTTTTTCAGTGGGCGGCGTGTACCAGTGTATCACACAGGTGTGTGCGGTTCTACCCGCACCTGTGAGATCTACTGGTGAGATCCAATTAAGGATCTCCGTCGGCCACGCCCGTAACCCCGTACGTAGTACGGGAACGGCCAAGAGGAGCATACCCTATATAACATATTTTGTTAAACACGACGAAGGTAAAATGACACACCTTATAAGCTCTGAAGATGATATTAAGAAGGTTTTTAGTAAAAATGCCGTTTAAAAGACAATATACAATTTCCATTGCGGTTTGTAGCGTCTCTCTTCGCATGAATTATATTCCACTTAATATTATGAAATTAATTGAATTGATTTGTTATGATCCAAAATATAGTTGGTTAATTTTTTTAAGAAAATTAAAATACAAATGTGTGAATAGGTTTGTATCGAATAGTGTAGGAAAATGTTATATCGTTATTTTATTTATGTATAATATAATACTAGTAATAAACTCTTTACGTGCAATAGATCTATTGATTTTGGATTTCTTTATCAATTTAAAGATATCAGAAAGCAAAAGAAAAATAAAGTTAAATTTTTGGTGAGGTGTTGTTATAAATTAATTCGGATGTAATAAGATTGTTTTTAATTTTATATCTACAACTTGGTATTGGTATTTGTTTGGAAGAAGTCCCAGTTCAATATACATTAATTAATTCCAATAGTAATGTTTTCGATCCTGTGTTTTTTTATAGAATTAGTAATGAAATTTTATAGTCATGTTATGAAATTAGAGCATATTTTAAATAAGCAATTGAGATTTATTTATATAACGAAATTTGAAGGCATTTTTATATGTGAATGATATTTATTTGTTTTGGAAAAATTAGGACGAATAAACTTATTATGAATTCTAAAATGGATAAGTTGAATGTGTTAGTTTTAAATAATCAATTCATAATTATATATTTGAAAGCATTTAGAAGCAAATATTTTAGACTGTTAAATTTTTTAGTTAAAGGTTACGTTGTTTTGGTCCTATTTATATTAAATACTGTTTTTTGTGCAAAATATTTATTAGTCTTGGTTTTCTTTATTTATCTAAAGAACTTAAACGCAAAGCTATTGAAATGTTCTGTGATTATATGGGAATTGTTCTAATTTTAAATATACCATTCACATTTTTTAATTTACTATTTATATTTGGAGTGTATCCGGTTTGGTGTGTAATAGGCATGTGGTTGTGTAAGTATTATGTGGATATAGGATGCGATTTCTACAAGATATAATATTTATATCAACGTCAATAAACTAACGATTATGTTATTTTATTACAAAATCATTATATCTACATACTGTTATATTATTTATAAAAGTAAGAACTCATTATATATACATTGGCTAGCTTTATTACTTTTGCTACACATTATGCTATACTATTATTATTATTATTATTCCTGTATCCATAATTTACTCTTCCCGACCCCTCGACGATTCGAGGGGTGGGAGGATTCCCCCCGGCAGAGGAGGCCAGACGGCTGGGGGTCAGGGCGACAAAGAGAGAAAACAGCGGACGATCCTTGCGTTATCGAGCAAGATCGCCCGCTGGAGCCTCGCAATCATTGGTCCGTCACGGAGTCCCAACCTTTTCAGATGGTCGTGAAGAGAAGTTGGGACTAGTCCATTCGTTGACACTACGACTGGGATGATCTCAGTGGATGACACTCGCCACATATCGGTAACCTCGTGCGCCAGGTTCAGATATTTAAGTTTTTTATCTGATTCGGCTTTCACGAGGCTTTCATCGAATGGGACGGTGACATCCACTAAGAACACCCGAGATTCCGCCCGGTCCATCAGTACAATATCAGGCTTGTTCGCAGGAACAGTCCTGTCCGTAATGACGGACCGGTCCCAGTACAATCGAGCGCGGTCGTTTTCAAGAACTGGCTCCGGCACATACTTATAGTACGGCACCTTTTCGCCTATGAGGCCGTATTTGAAGGCTAGCTCGAGATGGAGTATTTAGGCTGCTTGGTCATGTCTGTACAAATACTCGGTATTAGCCAGTACAGGACAACCGGAAGTAATATGCCTGAGTGACTCACCGGGCTGGTGACAGGCTCTACAAACGTCCTCTGTCCCATCCTTCAGGATATACTTCCGGTAGTTTCGGGTCATAATGACCTGGTCCTGTATTGCACAGACAAAACCTTCGGTTTCCCCAAAGAGGTCCCCGAAGCGCAGCCAATGCACGGAGGCTCTCGGATCCACATGACGCTCGTGTAGCGCCTTGTAGAACCTACCGTGCAACTCCTTCTCCCTCCAAACGGCCTCTCGGTCAGTGGTGCTAAGTACTGCTGGTTCTCGCCATTGCTCGGTGGCCAAAGAGAGAGGGGTTAGTCCTACATCACATGCTTTGACATCTCTATGCAACTCACTGGATTCCGATTTCGCCAGGAAGTAATTACGGAGACTGTGTATCTCGCGGTTATGCAGGGTTTTCGCACTGAGCAGCCCACGACCGCCGCTCTTCCTCGGGATATACAGCCTCATCACTGACGATCTCGGGTGGTGCATCCTATGGAGTGTCAAAGTTGTGCGGACTTTCCGATCCAGGGCGTCCAATTCGATCTGAGTCCATCTGAGTATGCCAAAGGTGTACATTAGGACTGGCATGACCCAACCGTTGATGGCCCTGACTTTGTTGACGCCTGACAGGTAGCTTTCAAGCACCTTAGTCAGGCGTCCCAAAAAGGCCCCCTTAACGGATTGTTTTACGTCCGTCATATGCACACCCAGATTCTGTGACATACCCAGATACCGGTATGTATCAGTTTCGGAGAGGGTACGGATGGTGGATCCATCCGGTAGGTCCACTTGGGTGGAATCACTTATCCGACCTCTATCCTCATGGATAACCGCACACTTGTCCAGCCCAAACTCCATGCTGATGGAGCTACTGAAATCCTTTGTGATTTTCAGCAGCTCCGCCAGCCTCTGAGCATTTGGAGCAAGCAACTTGAGATCATCCACGTAGAAGAGGTGAGATATTTTGAACAATCCTCTCTTCAACTGAAAACCTGTCCCTGGTTTATCCAGCAAAGTGCTAAGCGGATTTAGGGACAGGCAAAACCAAAGTGGACTCAGACAATCGCCCTGGAATATACCCCTCTCAATCTTTATTCGGTCTTCCGCATCCGACAGCTGCACCCCGAACAGACTAAGCTGCGTACTCCACTGCCCCATACAGGTCTCGAGGAAGTTTCGAACTGTACTATCGATCTTGCACAGCTCGAGGACCCTCTTCAACCACGTATGGGGAACCGAGTCAAACGCTTTTTTGTAGTCTATCCAGGCTGCAGAGAAGTTGCGTCGGTTGCGTTTGACCTGTTGGGCCACGACCGCATCGATCAGGAGAAGCTCCTTTGAACCGCGGCTCCCGCCCCTGCATCCATTCTGAGTGTCCACCATGATATGATTGTGCTCAACGTGAGCATCAATCTTAGCCTTCAGAATGAATGTCAGTGCTTTGTAGGTGGTACACAAGCACGTTATGGGGCGGTATTGTGACGGATCCGCGGTATTGGTGGACTTTGGAGCTAAGTGAGTGACCCCAGTTGTTAAGAAGTTTGGGAGACTTCGCTGTTCTAGGGCGTTTTGGAATTGGCGGGCCAGGAATGCGTGGCATGAGCGGAAACTCTTCAACCAGTAGTGGTGCAGTCCGTCAATCCTTGGAGTTTTCCAGTTCGGAGCTTTACGGACCGCAGCCAACACGTCATCCGACTCTATGGTAATGGGGTTCATCGCATCTATGGATGCACACGCTTCCTATATAGGCGCCATCCATTCGACCTCTATGTGCTCCACAGGCCGGGACCAGATGTTCCGCCAAAAGGCAATGACATCTGTGACATTCGGTCCTTGGCCAGTGGAGGGGCCAGCTCGTATTATTATTATTTAGGATAAAATTTACTCTTCCCGACCCCTCGACAATTCGAGGGGGGGAGGATTCCCCCCGGCAGAGGAGGCCAGACGGCCGGGGGTCAGGGCGACAAAGAGAGAAAACGGCGGACGATCCTTGCGTTATCGAGCAAGATCGCCCGCTGGAGCCTCGCAATCATTGGTCCGTCACGGAGTCCCAACCTCTTCAGATGGTCGTGAAGAGAAATTGGGACTAGGCCATTCGTTGACACTACGACTGGGATGATCTCAGTGGAGTGGTAACGAGGTTACCGATATGTGGCGACACTCGCCACATATCGGTAACCTCGTGCGCCAGGTTCAGATATTTAAGTTTTTTATCTGATTCGGCTTTCACGAGGTTTTCATCGAATGGAACGGTGACATCCACTAAGAACACCCGAGATTCCGCCCGGTCCATCAGTACGATATCAGGCTTGTTCGCAGGAACAGTCCTGTCCGTAATGACGGACCGGTCCCAGTACAATCGAGCGCGGTCGTTTTCAAGAACTGGCTCCGGCACATACTTATAGTACGGCACCTTTTCGCCTATGAGGCCGTATTTGAAGGCTAGCTCGAGACGGAGTATTTTGGCTGCTTGGTCATGTCTGTGCAAATACTCGGTATTAGCCAGTACAGGACAACCGGAAGTAATATGCCTGAGTGACTCACCGGGCTGGTGACAGGCTCTACAAACGTCCTCTGTCCCATCCTTCAGGATATACTTCCGGTAGTTTCGGGTCATAATGACCTGGTCCTGTATTGCACAGACAAAACCTTCGGTTTCCCCAAAGAGGTCCCCGAAGCGCAGCCATTATTATTATTATTATCTCTTTTTTTTTCTCAGCATAGCCGGTTATAATACTCAATACGGGCCTAAACCAAGTAATGAGTATGTGATGTGTGACCTATTCTTCTATGTTATCTTCGCTATTTAATGATGCTATATTATCCTCTATTTCCAAAAATTTCCTCACAATGCGACATGTGTTAAGTATAGCGGCTTTTTGTAATTTTATGTATGTGTAGTCATTAATGTTCAATAATTTTAGGCTAGTATGAAGATGTTTTGGAATTACTCCGGTAGTTGAAATTACTATTGGTACGATGTAAACTTTTTCCTGTCTTCAAATTCTAGCTACTTCTTCCTTTAAATCTGCTTATTTATGTATTTTTTCTGTGATTGTTTTTGTTATATTGTGTGTGTTAGGGATTGCTATATCAATTAAATATGTGGTTTTATTCTGTTTGTCTTGTAATGTGATGTCAGGCCTATTGTATTGAATAGTTCTGTCAGTAAGGATAGCTCTATCATAATAAATTTTGAAGTTGAAGTTTTCTAATATGGTACTAGGCTTATATTCATAGTACTGTGTATGATCATTATTTATGAGGTTGTGTTGAGTGGCTAAAGTTTGGTGAATGATTTTAGCTATTTGATTGTGTCTGTGGGTGTAATCGGTTTGTGTGAGGTGAGGACATGCATCAGTAATATGCTGAATAGTCTGAGAATGAATTCGGCATTTTCGACACTTGTCATCTGTAGCTGTGGGATCTTTGATTATGTATTTTCTGTAGTTTTTGGTGTTGATGATTTGGTCCTGAATTGCGATAATAAAACCTTCTGTTTCTGGAAATAATGAACCTATTTTTAACCATTTGTTTGATGCGTCTTTATCTATAAATGGTTGTTGAGGATCACTATAATGTCGTCCATGCAGCACCTTCTTGCTCCATTGTTCATTTGTTATTTCTTCTGGGTTTGAAACTGTGTTTGGTGGGTGATTATCTGTGTTAACATTACGTAGATTTAACGGTGTATAATTAAAATCATTTTCTAAGATTGTTTTATGAAGTAGGCTAGTATTAGATTTTAGCAAGAAAAAGTATTGTAATCTGGAGATCTGCTTTCGCCATAAATTTTGTAAATTAATAAGACCCCTACCCCCATTCTGTCTTTTGATGGTAAGTCTTTCTATTGCTGATTTTGGATGGTGATGGTATTTTTTGTAAGTATACATCGAGTAATTCTTTCAATTGAACCTATATCAGTTTTACTCCAGTTTATGACACCAAACGAGTATGTAAGCACAGGTATAGCATGGGTGTTGATTGCTTTTATTAGGTATTTCCCGGTTAATCGGCTTTTGCAGATGTTTGTTACTCTTCTTTTGTATTCACTAACAAGATTTTGTTTTATTTGCATGTGGTCTAAACCTTTAAGTTGATTATATCCCAAGTACTTATAAACATCATTTGATTCCATCGCTGTTATTATTTGGGTTGTTGGGTCATTTTGATCTATCGAGTAGTCACCGCTGCATATTTTGCCTTTTATTATATGTAAGGTTTTGCACTTATCTAGACCAAATTGCATATTAATGTCTCTACTAAATTCGGCCGTCACTTTTATCAATTTCTCCATTTCTTTGTCTGTTTTTGTGTACAATTTCATATCATCCATGTAAACTAAGTGAGTTAATTTAATATCAGTACTATTATGCTTTAAAAGAAAACCTACACCTTGACTATTTAGTAGATATGACAGTGGGTTTAGTGCCAGGCAGAACCATAAGGGGCTCAAGGAATCACCTTGATAAATACCTTTTCTTATTGATATTTCTCTAGAGACAATATTATTAGGGTGGCTATTAAGATGGAGTGTGGTTCTCCACAGTGGCATTATTTGTTTTATGAACTGAACTATTGCAGAGTTAACTTTATATATTTTTAGGACTTCAAGTAACCAGGAGTGAGGGATACTATCGAATGCTTTTTGATAGTCTATGAAGGTACAATGGAGATTTCTTTTTTTTGTGGTAGTATGTTTATGAACAACAGAATCTATTATTAACTGCTCCTTGCAGCCCATATGGCCCCGCCGGCATCCCTTTTGTTCTTCTGCTATTATGTTGTTTGTTTCTGTGTGTATTCTTATCTTATTAGTGATTGCTGCTGTAAGTATCTTGTATATAGTAGGTAAACAAGTTATTGGTCGATATTGTGATGGTTGAAATGTGTTTTGATTTTTTGGTAGCATGTAAGTTATTCTTTTTGTAATGAATTTGGGTATGTTTTGTTGTAGTAGTATAATTTCTGTAAAATTTTTAGCTATATATTTTTGTAAAATTGATAATTTTTTGTACCAAAAATTATGAATTCTATCTACTCCTGGTGACTTCCAGTTGTGTAATTTGTCTGTGATAGTTTGTAATTCTTCTACTGTAATTTCTGTGAATTCCATATCTGGTATTGATTGAAATCTACTTTTTTCTTCCTCTATCCATTTAGCTTGTATATTGTGTGAGACTTCTGTTTCCCAAATATTTGCCCAAAACTGTTCTAAATCTTCTTTCAAGGGTGTTTCATGATTTGTTCTAGTATTAGTATTATCGGTTTGAGCATTTTTTGAATATTATATTATTATTATTGTTATAGAAATGATTAGGGAAACATTTTTCAAGGTTGGTTTGCTCAATGCTGGATCTCTAGGAACAAATCAAGACAATTTTATTCTGGATATGCAGCATTATTCTGTTGATATAATGTTGGTGAATGAGACATGGTTAAAGAGCGGAGAAAAGAACTATGAACCATCTATACCGGAGTATCGTTTCCGACACATTCCGCGTCCGCCAATTATCTGTAATGGTCGGGGAGGTGGGGTTGGTGCGTATATCCGGAGGGGTTTAAGTGTCAGGACATCCACCACAACAATTAATCGAGCAAATGTGGTTTAAACTAAGCGTAAACAATAACAAAATAATAGTGGGCACGGCGTATCGCCCCCAATGGCTTGATACTGGCATTTTTTTGGATTTTCTTATGGATACTATCGGTAATCTAGGGGACTTTGACTTTTTGATATTGATGGGTGATTTTAATATAAATATCTTAAATAAAACAGATGCAAAGTATAGGTTATTTCACACGTTTCTTGAATGAATGGGACTAGAACAGATGGTTAGTGAGCCCACACACTTCACGGCATATAGTCTGTTAGAATTTAATGCAAATTGGACTGTAACCCAAAAGGTATTGAAAGGAAAAGAAATGGGTGTATGATCCTGTCCAACTTTCGGCGAGCAAATAACAAAACCTCACCCACCTTGATTCCAAACTGTCAGACACGTAACTCCGATGGTAGCTCGGCTTGGCGGGTACACACGGTGCTCAGCTTTGGTAGCTCACTGCTGGACAAGTCTATACATGGATATGCTATGACCACGGGTCTAGACACTATATGGGTGGTGGAACGTCCACAACTAGTTCACACACGACGCGGTACACAAACGTTGTGCTCTCTTCAGCGCGCAGCAAGCTAGTGTCGTTGTAGAAATTTTCAATGGGCGAAGTAAAAGTTAATCTACCCACCAATAATTGGACAATAACTGAACATACCCCCCACCGAAATCAATGTGATGATTTCCAATAGATATGGAAGATTTGGTATAAAAATAGAAAATTACATTATTTACTAATTATAGAATGTTATATTATAGATATTTATATTACTTATATGTATACTATTGTTTTTTTTTTTTTTTTTAGTTTTTATTTATTGATTGTTTATTTTTAATCTATTTGAGGCAAGGGGCAAATTTTATTAACTGGTCTCTTGACAAGGCCATTGGGGGTTCTAATAGTTAATACTCTAACAACCTTATCAATTCCAGGATGGACCGCTTCTATTCTACCACGAGGCCATTGTAATGGCCGAGTTAAATTGCTCTTAAGTAACACTAAATCTCCTACCTTGACATTAGGAGGAGATGTGTGCCACTTCTCCCTTTGTTGTAATGTGTGGAGGTAGTCATCGGACCAACGTCTCCAAAATGATTGCGTTGCCTTCTGTATGGATTGCCAACGGGACAATCTATGCAGAGGCACTTCCTCAACATTATATTCCGGAACGGAAAGTAAATTTTGTCCGATAAGAAAGTGACCGGCAGTTAAAATATCAAATTCGTTTGGATCATTTGATATCGAGCACAGGGGCCGAGAATTCATAATTGCTTCTACTTTACAGAAAATGGTTGACAATTCTTCATATGTCAAAGAACGATCCCCTACAGTGCGGTATAAATGCTGTTTGGCTGACTTAATGCCAGCTTCCCAGAGCCCACCCATAGAAGCTGCACTTGCTGGGTTATTTCGCCATTCTACCGATCGCGATGTCAAACCGTTAAGGATTTCATTATTAAATTCGTTATTATTAAAAAAACGACACACTTCCTTTAAATATTTTGCAGATGCTATAAAATTGGTTCCACAATCGGAGTATAGACAAGCACAAAGCCCTCGCCTCGACACAAACCTATCAAACGCGGCTAAAAAACATTCTGCTGATAAGTCAGTTAACACTTCTAAGTGCACTGCCTTTGTGGAAAAGCATATGAACAAACAAAGGTATGCTTTAAATGTTTTGGCATTACGTCGCAAGCTTTCCTTCACGATAAATGGTCCGCCCAAATCACAGCCGACGTGACTAAAAACCTTATTCGGTATTAATCTAGGTGCGGGTAACGTACCCATCATTGGTTGCACCACAGACGGTTGGTACTTAAAGCATTGAATGCACTTTGATAACACGGATCGAATTTTGTTACGCGCATTTACAATCCAATATTTTTTACAAATAATACCATGTAAATTACGGGGACCTGTCTGTAAATACAGTTTGTGTAAATATTCGATTAATAAATTTACAGTATGGCAGTTTTTCGGTAATAAAAACGGGTGTTTTGTATTATATGGTAGGTCAGATTGTGAAATCCTACCCCCCACCCTGAGGAACCCTTGGGTGTCCACAAATGGAGAAAGTTTGCGTAATGACGTCACAGTGCGGTTACGCTTTAAATCATTAATCTCGTTATGAAAATAATTTGATTGAATGACATAAATAATTGAATCATGAGCATTTTTTATTTCTGATGATCTTAATGGACCCAAGTGACGATTGGATGGTTTATTTTTTAAATTAAATATATATCTATGACACCAGGCAATCACTCGTTGTAAGTGATTAAAAGATGAAAATTTTGTAAATTCAGTTTCAAGATCATTAATTAAGATTTTATTCGTGGTAGAATTAAAACAAAACTTGTCTAAATTATTTTTAATTTCTGGAATAGTGTCGTCACTCTTTATTAGAATTTTTTTTATCGGCCAGTCATTAAAATTCTGACTTAACCATTGTGGACCATTAATCCAATTAGTGAAATCATTAATAAATTGATTAGGTAAAACCCCTCGAGAACAGATATCGACAGCATTATTCTCGCTATTAATGTGAAACCACAGATTTGGTGAAACAATATCTACGATTTCGCAAACTCGATTAGACACAAATGTTTTTAATTTGTAAGCCGGCGTCTGTAACCACGAGAGAACGACACTAGAGTCGGTAAAAGCATAAATTGAATATTCAAAGTCTTTTAAGTGTTGTACGAAGAAACTAATAAGATTTGCGAGCAATAAGGCTGCCATCAATTCTAGCTTAGGAATTGATAAAATAGGTTTTAATGACGCAACCTTTGATTTGCTGGTTAATAGTCTGACTTTAATATTTCCTTCCGAATCAGTGCTACGTAAATAAACACAGGCAGCGTACCCGCGCGATGACGCATCGCAAAAGCCTATTACATCTACGTTAACGAAATTTGGAATTAATAAGTGCCGCTCAATGCGTAACTTAGCTAGTAATGGTAATTCATTAAGGAATTTGTTCCATTTTGAATTCAGATCAGGTGGTAATTTATCATCCCATCCTAAGCTTAACCTCCACAGATCCTGCATTATGCACTTGGCCACAAAAATACAAGGCGATAAGAAACCCACAGGGTCATAAATACTGGCAAGTAATTTTAATACTGAGCGCTTAGTAGACACAGCGTCCTTAAAATTATAGTTAAAAGAAAAACAATCAGAAGACGGTATCCACTTCAGACCCAAGACTTGTAACGACGACGATGTATAATCATTGTAATCGATAATAGTGATTTCATCCGCCTTCACCCTCGAGAGAAGTTCGGGATGATTACTGGACCACTTCCTTAAATCAAAACCTCCACTTTTGAGAATGGACATTAATTGATCTTGTATTGTGGATGCTTCAGCTAGGGACTGACAGGACCAGACAAGGTCGTCCACATAAAAGCCTTCAACTATAACGTGCGAGGCAGTGCACTGAGGGCCATCACGCGCCAGCTGATGCAGCGTGCGGACCGCTACGAACGGAGCACTACGGAGACCATACGTATTCGTCTTCAGTTCATAAACTTTTACTGGATCCGTAGGAGCATCACGCCATAGAATATGTTGATACTGCCTATCTGAAGGATCAATGAGTACTGCGCGGTACATTTTTGACACGTCAGCTGTAAAACACACTTCATACAGTCTGAAACGAGTAATTATTTTTAAAATGTCTTGGTGAAGTTTCTTACCTGTCAGTAATATATCGTTTAACGATACACCATTACTGGTGGGACAGGAACCATCGAATACTACCCTGAGAGGAGTAGTACTACTTGATGGACGTAATACGAAGTGATGAGGTATTAAATACTTAGACGGTTCAGACCCACGATAAACCTCCATATGCCCTAGTGCCTCATACTCTTGCATAAACTCGGTATATGCTTTACGAAGGTCAGGGGATCGAGAAAGACGGCGCTCAATTTGAGTGAGCCTTTTATAGGCTGTGTCATATGAGTCACCCAACTCTTCATGTTCCGGCCTTAAAAGAATAGGCGAAACATAACGTCCAGTCTCATCGCGGCAAAGTCCACTGACGTATAAGTTTTCGGCAACTTCTTCTAATGGATTAATTGGAGCCTTGCACGGCAAAGACTCAATTTCCCAAAAACGTTTTAGGATATCATTTAAAGAATTATCTTCAATAGTGTATGACACTAAAGAAGTTGAAAGTACCGAGGTGACGTCATTCATGACGTCACAGGAAGGTGCACATAATTTTCCCGTGATTACATAACCAAATACACTACTGAGGGCTGCAGGAATGTTTTCATCAAAAATAATTTTATTTCCATCGTAAATGTGCGGAAAAATATCACCCGCTAAAATAATATCAATGGGTGATTTTATATAAAACTGTGGGTCCGCTAAAATTAATGAATTGTATTTATTAATAACATTTTTTGGAATTTTTACTGTTGGTAAATCAGCTGTAAGTTTTGATAATATAACTGCATCTATTTTAAATGTTGAGTTATTAGTATGACGTGACTTAATAATGCATGACGTCATACCATGATTTTTTACTTGTTCACCGGCAAGTCCGAAAATATTAAATGGACATTTGTAAGTAGAAAGTCCTAAGCGTTGCAAACAAGATATAGAAATGAAATTCGATTGTGCACCCGAATCGATTAGAACGCGACACGGTTGATATTTGTTAAAATTATCCTTAACGTGCACTACGGCCGTGCCTAATAAAACAGCGTTATAGTTACCTAGCTGCGATGCAGCCAGGCACACGTTCAATGCGCTTGAGTCACTCGCGGAGCGGCTATCCTTTACTGCGGCGCACGGCATAGACACTGCGCTTGGAACGGGTTCGATTCTCGCGCTCGTGTCAACATGCAATAAAGCATTATGAAGTTTTTTACAAACTACGCATTTAAATTCACTTTTGCACTCAGATGCTGTATGATTGGGCTTTAGGCAATTATGGCATAACTGCAATTGGTTAACACGATTAATTCGTTGTATAGTAGGCATTTGGCGAAATTGTTCACATCGAAAAATCATGTGTTTATCGCCACAATGACTACATTTTAAATTATGATTATTATTGGAACGTGAAGTTGACGCAAGGGAAAAATTTTTAAATTGCGTCTTATCTGACCTTATATTTTTTACAGTTGTTTTTTTATAATTATTTTGATTATAGAATTTAGTATTTGAATATGAAGAATTTATTGAGTGATCTAAAACTTTAACTTGATTATGAACAAATGATATTAAATTTGTGAAGTCTGGAATCGTAGATTGATCTAAATTTTGTTCAAAATATTTTCTAGTGCTCGGGTCTAATGCCCTTAATGCAATGTGACATAAAATAAAACTACTTAAATTTTTTATATTTAATGCCTGGATCGCCTTATAAGAATGTTCAAAAGCTTCAATAAATAAATTTAAATTCGATGATGATTCTGTAATCATCGGTGTGAAATTTAACATTTTATCTAAATATTTACCGGCTAGCATTCTATGATCTTCATATTTATCTAATAAACTTTGCCAAACAACATCATAATTATTAGCAGAAATAGGTACACTTTTGACAATATTTAAAGCCGAACCCTTTGTGCACGATAACAAATAATGAAACTTGTCGATTTTAGGTATATTAGCTTGATTATGCACAAGCGAACAAAAAGTTTCATGAAATGTAGTAAAGTTTTCAATATTACCATCGAAACAAAATAATTCCAGTTTAGGAAGGCGTGGCCGTGATTCTGTTACACAATTTCCTGTCTTAATATTCTCAACAGAAGGTTGAAGTTTGGATGCTGCTAATTTACAACGAAAATATATTTGATCAAAACTTTTTAATTCCTTATTAGGAAATGATGCATTTGGATTTGTTTTTAATTCAAATTCAAAGATATCATAATTGCATTTCTCGAAAGATTTTCTTAAAATGTCAATTTCGGCAACTTGTAGTAAAAATAATTCTTGCGATTCAGTATCGTTTAATGATTTAATTAAGTCATAAATGCTTTGTAGTTGCTCAAAATATCTTTCCTTTCGAGAACACAAAACTGATAATTCAGGAGATTTTTCTTCTGCAATATCCTTTTTCGGAGGCATCTTTTATAAAAGGTTGTTGGAGTATCAAAATAATAAATTGTATGATATGATTTAAAATTTATATTTTATAAATATATAGTACAAAGTTAGAATACAGGGGTTTAAATTTAACCGTTTTTTTTTTGTGATTTTAACTAGGAGGGTAAGTAGGTAAAGAGCATTGGCTCGAAGGCCAAAAAAAATGTTAGAATTTAATGCAAATTGGACTGTAACCCAAAAGGTATTGAAAGGAAAAGAAATGGGTGTATGATCCTGTCCAACTTTCGGCGAGCAAATAACAAAACCTCACCCACCTTGATTCCAAACTGTCAGACACGTAACTCCGATGGTAGCTCGGCTTGGCGGGTACACACGGTGCTCAGCTTTGGTAGCTCACTGCTGGACAAGTCTATACATGGATATGCTATGACCACGGGTCTAGACACTATATGGGTGGTGGAACGTCCACAACTAGTTCACACACGACGCGGTACACAAACGTTGTGCTCTCTTCAGCGCGCAGCAAGCTAGTGTCGTTGTAGAAATTTTCAATGGGCGAAGTAAAAGTTAATCTACCCACCAATAATTGGACAATAACTGAACATAGTCAGACACTTATTGACATTCTGTGTACTAACGCTAATGTGCGTAAAGTTGCTGTCAGTGGTGTGGGATTATTGAATGGTCATAGCTATATATCTTGTGAGTTTATGTTTCGTAAGCCCAAGATCTTACCTAGAGCAGTTAAATATCGGTCCTTGACAGGAATTGATAAGAAATCTTTCAATAGTGATATAAATAAAATTAAATGGGATAAGATGTGCACATTATGTGATGTTGACGATATGGTTTCCCACTATAATGACTCAATTATTCAGTTGTTTGACTGTCATGCTCCTATTAAAATAAAAACATTTAAAGAAAATCCATCACCATGGTACACCGAACATATTAAATTTCTAACAAAATTACGTGATGCTGCATTAGGTAAGTATAGGAACTTTAAAATAGAAAAACATAAGACAAATTACAAAGATTTAAAGAGACAGGTTGAAATCGCCATTAGAAATAAGAAAATATGTTATTTTAAACTAAATATAAATAATAATAGAAAGAACCCAAAACTATTATGGAAGAATTTAAAATCAAATGTATTTCCTAAACAATATAATGATATTCCAGACCAGTTGAACGATCCAAATACGATTAACAAACATTTTCTAAATGTTCACTGCAGTAATGAACGTGATGATGTTTACTTTGATTTCTTTGAATTCAATAGAATCGAAGGACACCAGACGTTTTCTCTTGAGGTGCCGCAACGGCCTCAAGAGAAAACGTCTGGTGTCCTTCGATAGATATTTTTGAAATTATAAAAAAAATGAAGTCTCGTGCATTGGGAGTAGATGGGATATCGTTGGACATGATAATTTTGTCCCTTCCTGAGGCACTTGAGTTAATTATGAAAGTAGTAAATGTGTCAATATTGACCTGTAAATTTCCCACACAATGGAAACCTAAGACTCCCAAACCAACAGATATTAAAGATCTTCGTCCAATAAGCATCTTACCCTGTCTGTCTAAGTTACTAGAGAAGGTTGTTGCCTTACAAGTAGCACATTGAAACAAATAGAATATTACCGGAAAGACAGCCAGGCTTTAGGAAGAATAAAGGAACAGCAACAGCCCTGCTTGACGCAACCGACTCAATCTTAGAATCACAGGATAGAGGCGAGAGTACATTTCTGGTGTTGTTGGATTTTTCGAGAGTATTCGATGCGGTCAATATTTCTCTTTTGCTCATTAAGTTACACTACTATGGATTTGACGATAACACAATTTAATGGTTCCGATCGTATTTGACTCAAAGGTCTCAAATGGTGGAGATAAGTGATCTAAGTGGCAAATGTCTGCGATCGGATTTAATGACTGTCGAAAGGGGGGTACCGCAGGGATCTGTATTGGGCCCTATTCTATTCGCTTTATATAGTGCCGATATAGTCAATGTTATAAAGCACTGAAAATTCCATATATATATATTGATGATGACGTGCAAATATACTTGTCATTTAAACCGAATAATGCCATAAAAGCAATGAATGACATAAACGAAGATCTGAAACAAATTTATGTTTGGTCACAAAAGAACGCCCTTACTCTGAATGCAAATAAAACAAAATATATGCTGTTGGGTACAAAACATCAAATTGGTAAAGTCGAATCACAAAACGCTAAGTTACATATAAATAATATTCTGATTGAAAGAGTACAAGAAGTACGAAACTTGGGGTTGATCATGGATGAGGACCTTAGATTTGAAAAACATGTTACCGAAACGGCACGAAATTGTTTTTTTTAGATTGAAGACTTTATATAAAATCCAAAATCTTCTTAGTGAAGATCTGCGAATTCAATTAACAGATGCCTTGTGCTATAAAAATTTAACTATATGGATGTAGTCTATGGCCCTAGACTGTATGCCAAAACAGCAAAAATTATCCAAAAAGTACAAAATGCATGCGCACGATTTTGCTTTAAAATACCACCAAGACAACATATTACTCCACACCTATGTCTAAGAAATATACTAAAAATGACACAAAGGAGGAAACTACACCTAGCTCTGCTCCTTTTTGGCGTGGTTAAAAGTGGCATCCCGAATTATTTGTATTCGAAATTAAACTGGAAAACGGGTCGGGGTGGGCACAATGCCCGTAAAACCACATGCGTACTGCATACCCCTCAATATAGGACGGCGGCATTCAGAGGAAGTTTCAAATACAGCGCCACAAAATGTTGGAACGACATACCACCCCCTCTGCGTGATTCATGTACCGTACACGGCTTTAAAACTAAAGTAAAAATGGTATTACTTGAACAACAAAAATCGATGATATAAATTGCAAATAGATATTAATATTGACTTATAATTTATAATTAACTGATATTAATATTCATTTATATATAAATATTGATTTTAAAAATAATTCATACGATGACTATTCATTATAACTTATAAACCTACTATTTAATTGTTAATTGATTACTATTATAGAAAATCTTACTGTTATTACAAGTGGAATGACCTTCGTTGACATCTCAACTTACTATACTATTACTATCTTGACTAATGGATTTTTCCATATAGTTAATATGATCCATGTTATGCGTCCTTTTTGTGTGATTCCTTTTTCTTAGTTGATACTCCATGAGCGCTTCAGTCTCTCATATATTTTTATTATGATTATTACGCTATATTACTAAGTAGGTATATTTGATTATTATTTTATTTAAACCTTAGATTTAGCCGTTTCCTTTTCAATGACGATTACTAATACTAGTATCTTATTATTATTAGGCAGTACGTCACCACTCGCCACTTGGGAGGCGTCAGCTGAAAATCGACGTTGCAGTTATCTGTAACACATGTCGAGCTGACACCTTTTGTACACCACATCAGGTGCACTCTGAGTTAATTATAATTAATGTGTAATATCTTTCTTTTTTTTTTGTTTTATTTTTTGTTAATATGTAATTGTGTGCGTGTTCAATAAACGTTTCAATTTCAATTTACCTCTATAAAAAACCAATGGGGGAGGGGGGGGGGGGGAATGGGAAAAGGAGCTCCTCGAGCCTAAACAGGGGAACAAAATTCATGAATGGTGACTTACAAAAATGAATTACTGCTGAAGGGTACCGCGGGATGCGGAGAATCCCTCGCTGTGACAGGTGATAGCGGTGACGCTCGGCAGAGTGGAGTAACCGCTAATAGTGACAGCCAAAGCTTAGTGGCGATTAAACAGAGCCGAAAAACAGAAGAGACAGAGAAGATAGGAAACGAAGGAACGGAGAAGATAGGAAAGGAAGGGTCGGAAAAGACTGAAAAAAGGAAAGAAGAGAAAAGTAGTGGTAGCAAAAATCTTAGGCTGCGCTATACGGAGGAAACGAGAATGAGACAGACTGGAAATAATGAAAGTCTAGTTAAAGGACAAAGAGGAAATGCTGTAAAACAGAGTGTTGGAAGCGTTAGAACGAATAGGACGACTGACATGAGGATGAAAGGAAAACTGGACGGGATAAAAGGGAAAACAGTGCCGTTGAAGGAGGACGCGAGTAACGTGGGGCCCTCAGGGAGAGTCACGAGAAGCACCACCCGAGGAAATAAGGAACCCCCCGCGACTCAAACGACACCGGAAGAAAAAGGAAAGGAAGAAACAGGAACAGAGAGGGAGGAAAACTCCGAGAAAGAGGAGAGAATGGAGAGAGAGAGAAGGAGAACTGGTATCCCCAGAGGACAACCTACGTCCACAGGAGCGAATTGGGGACTTCAGCATTGTAAGAGGGGCATTGCAAAAGATGTGTATAGGGAGGAGAACGGAGTCCCAGAAGAACAAAACGGGGAAACAGATAGCGATGAGAGAGAGGGGTCTATGGAATCTATGGAAATAGGAACAATTGCTAGTGAGGACTCCGAAACAGAAATAAAAGAAGAAAGGAAAAGAAAAAGGTTAAGGACTAAATCGGGAGAAGAAGGAGAAGGCAAAATTAGGGAAAGAAAAAGGCAGGATCCGGAAACGACATCCCTCCACCCAAAAGGGTAGGAGGTGCAAAAAGAAAGGGGAAGCTAAGGAGGACACGACATATAGGAGAGCAGGAGTGTTGCAGAAGGCACAGGCGGGACTGGGAGATGAGCCAGCTAGCCGGGAAATTGCACGTCTGAAAGCAGACAACAAGCGGCTCACCTCTGAGTTAAACAAGTTCAAAGAGGAAATTAAAGGACTTAGGAGGGCTTATGAGGAAAACGCCAAACTATTAAAAGAAGGAAGGATCGCCATGAGAACATCGGGGGTCCAAAACCCCAGTGAACTGGGATTAGAGTCACCGATGGTCGCATGGATAGAGAGAGTGTTGGCGGAAAAGATAGAAGAAATTAAGAGGGAGGTGACAATAATGGCGGGAACGATAGTCGCAGCACGAATCGAAGGTTTTCAGGAAAGACTCCTTCCAGAACCCGTGCGTAGACCACCGCTCGCGGCCGACAAAAAGATAGGAGAAGGAAAAAACAAACAAAAAGAAGGTAGGAAAGTAAAGGAGAAGGAAGAACTGGAAAGGAAAATGTCGAGAATAGCAACAGGCGAAAGAGGAAGGTAAGAGGGAGGGAGAAATAACCCGCAACCCTCCACATCCAAATTGCCTGATACAAATCACGACACCAGTACTGAGGAGGAGGAGGCTTGGCAGGAGGTAACTAGGAAGAAAAGGGGGAAAAAGAAACAGGAGAGAGAGAAAGGAACATACGCGGAAGCGGTTAAAAAAACAAGTAGGGAAAAAAGGTGAAGGGAGGAAAAAGGTACAAACCAGGGGAAAAGAAAGGGCTGACCTTAGGAAGCAGAGCACCAGTCGACAGACCGGCACCATTAGGGCTTCTGAAGAAAAAAAGACAGGAAAAGGAGAATAAAAGCACCAAAGACGGCAGCGGTAGTGATAACCCTGCCGCAAGAGGAGCTTAATAAGGGGACCAATTTCAATCAGGTGCTGGCAGTCGCGCGGAGAGAGATCGACCTGACTGAGTTAAAAATAGATAGGGGGAACCTGAGGCTCAGGCATGCGGCGACGGGGGCTAGATTGTTGGAAGTGTCGGGTGAGTCGAATCCGGAAAAGGCCGATGCACTGGCCAAGAAGTTAAAAGAGAAGTTTGGGAGCAAAATTATCGTCTTCCGACCGGTCAAGTGTATCGACCTTAGGATATTAGACCTTTTTTTTTATACCGAAGGGAACTGAGCCTTAACATGTCATCAACCTTTAATCTAGAGGCCGACTAAACCCGGGCTCTCCTGTTGTTGTTGCGCGCGGCCTAGGCCCTATACAACAACAACAGGCCTACCGTGCACAACCCTCCGTACCACCGTCCCCCCCCCGGGTAGATCCGGACTGTGAGGACCAGGTAGTGGTCCTTTCCTCTGCGGCCAGGAGGTTTCCTGGGTGGTTTCACAGGAACCCTCCCCAGATAGTTGGGGTCGTGCAATGGACGTGGAGTTAGATCTCCCCCACGCCCGCCCCGTTAGGGAGTCTGGATGCGCTATTGGGCTATCCAGTCTCCCTTTCCCGTCTGACGAATACTTCGACAAATCGCTCCTCGGCCTCCCCCTTGAGCTGTACTCCTCGGGCAGCCCCGGCGCCCCTCTGGCGCCCTGTGAGCGATAAGTTGAAGCATTCCCGCTGCCATGGTGTCGGCCGCTGGTCGACGTGGCTCCCCCCCCCCCCCCCAACGACCGAATGCGTCGAAGTGGTGAGTACCCCGTCGCCGAGCCGCAGCCAACTCCATCCCTTCGTTGCTGACCGTGGCAGGACACTATGTGGTCCTACCACAGCCCGCCGCGTCCCCGCCGCCGCCGGGCCCGACCGTCGAATTTGTCCAAAGACTGACCCGACGCCCGGACCGGCGGCGCCTGACCCGGCGGCGACAATGCCACCCGGGCCCACCGTTCTACCCACCTAGGTGAGCAGCACCCGGACCCCGGCGCCGCCGCCGCAGCCGGGCAAGATGGGGACATCCCCCCCCTCCTCACCTGAGCAGGGGTGCTTCCCGATACCTCTCACTCCACATCCCCGTCCTCGTCAGGGTTCTCAGAAGGAGAAGCCTGTTGAGGTACGGCGAGTAGTGAACCGCTCCGGGTAGCGCTGCCTCGTGCTAGTGGGCACGCTAGTGCGTGTCTATTTCGCCCGCGGCAGCACCACCCGGTCCCGCACGAGGTGTCCGCGATCTGGGGACCGGCACAACCCTCCTAACTGTTGGGTGGCACATCTTACCGCCCATCCTGTGCTCTGCGGGCTTCTTCTCGCTGGTACAGACCGCGCAGTGGAAAGTCCTGTCGCAGCTCTCGGCCTTATGGCCGCTCTTTCCGCACCGGAAGCATAGGCCGGAGCGATCATCTTCCGCAGGGCAGTGCGTTCGGAGATGCCCTATCCCCATACACCTGTAACAGCGTACATGGAGCGCGGGCAGTGCGCGCACTTTGGCTTTCCCCCAACCAATTGTTAAGGCCCCTATCCCAACAACGACTTTCGCTGCCTCCACCGGTACTTTGAGGAGTGCCACACCCAGCCCCCCAAAACCCTGTCTGATCGGGCCGACCTTTACGGGATATTAGACCTGGACGACTCCATCACTAAAGAGGACACAAGGGGGGCTGTGGCAGCACAGGGTGGATGACCCTCCGCCACTATTAAAGTTGGGAAGATCAGGATAGGGCCGGGGGGACTGGAGGCAGTGATGACTAAATGCCCTGTTGCAGCCAGCAAGAAAATTATTGCGGAGGGCAGACTGTTAGTCGGCTGGACAAGCGCCAGGGTGCGACACTTGGAGACCCTCCCCATGCGGTGTTTTAAATGCATGGGGTTGGGTCACACCTTTGGGTTGTGCTACAGGTGTGGCGAACCAGGACACAGGGCGATTAATTGCTCAGCAACTGCTAAATACCTGGTTTGTAAGGAGGCCGGCCTGAGGCACAACCACATTATGGGCCAGTAGTGAAGGCAAAAAGGCCAGCTCGGCCAAAAATAGTAGAGGGAGAGGGAGGTGCTCCAGTGCCGGAGGAAACTGAAATGGATACCAATGGTCAGTAACACCCCAATCAGTTTCCTCCAGGCGATTACTAACAATTGCCTGCGCTCCCAGGATCTCCTTTTGGGTAGCGCAAGAAATTGGGGAATAGACGTGGCCGTTATGTCGGAGCCATACGTTATCCCGACCAACAACCCCCTTTGGCTGGGAGATAAAAATGGCAAGGTGGCCATCACGCTGCTGGATCCTTCCCCGGGCTCTTCCCCTTTGGTCCTGAAGGAGAGGGGTGACGGATACATAGCAGCATGGATGGGAGACCTGACCATAGTAGGTGTCTACCTCTCGCCTAACTTCACCCCGAGGCAATACGAGGAGCACCTACAGAACTTGGAAAGAGCGTGCCGGAGACTGGCAACCGGTCAAATGTTGGTGATGGGGGACTTCAATGCCAAACATTCGGCTTAGGGTTCCCCCGTCACGGATAGGGAGGGGCAACTGGTGCTAGATTGGGCAACAGCTGCCGGCTATGTGATAGCGAATAGGGGGATGGTTTTTACATGCGTCCGACCACAGGGGGGGATCCATAGTGGACATTACGTTCGCCACCCCTGCTGTGGCCCGACGCATAGAAGGATGGAGGGTGTTTTAGCACAAAAATGGAGTTTCTTCAATAAAACCCTGAAATACTTGAAAAAAATGTATAATCTCGGTAATTTTGCTTCTTTACAATTTAATGGTCGAGCGAAAAGTGAAAGTGAGTAGTCAGCACTAACCTACCTCACAACAGTTTTTATAAAATTATAACGCCTTATCAAAATTTAAATGCAATTTAACAAATTCAATTATATTTCGATTATCTTCAATTATCTTGATCTGTGTTTTGACATAGGCTTCAACATAACCTCCCCTCCTTGGAAGACGTAGACTTTCAATGACGTAGATAGCTTGCTGTAGGCAGAGGACAGAGACGAACCAAGGCTCGGCGCACACAGCCCTTGGTGGTGTCGACGTCAGCGACGCGAGATATTTCATCTTGTCCCGGGAATAGGCGGGCAACACGACCGAGTCTCCAGCATAAAGGCGGCGCATTATCTTCTTGCAACAACACCATGTCTCCAATATTGAGTTTAGTTGTATTGACCTTCCATTTCGTGCGTTGTTGAAGTTCAGATATATACTCTTTCTGCCACCTCTTCAAAAAATGTTGTCTTATTTGTTCAAGACGTGCATATCTTGAGAGACAGCTTGCAGTTGAGTCTATTATATTAGGAGCTGGTAGAGCATTCAACGGACGTCCAATGATAAAGTGCCCTGGGGTTAAAGGGAGAAAATCAGTAGGGGATGAGGACATAGGACACAAGGGGCGGCTGTTTAGTATTGCCTCCACTTGTGCAAATAATGTACCTAATTCTTCATAAGCCAAGTGACTGTTTCCCAAAAGACGCTTGATGTGGTACTTAGCTGATTTAACCCCTGCCTCCCAGACTCCACCAAAATGAGGAGCGTAAGCAGGTATAAATTTGAAAATTATTCCCTCCATGGATGCAAACTCTGATATTGACTGATTAATAGAATTTAAAAAATAATTCAAATCTTTCGCTGCAGCAACAAAATTTCGGCCATTATCTGAAAATATTTCACGCGGTTTGCCACGACGCGATGCAAATCTTCTTAATGTCATTATGAAAGCTTCTTTAGTTAAATCACTAACAGGTTCTAAATGAACGCATTTGAAACGAAGACAAACAAATATACACAAATAACATTTTGTCAGTCTTGCACCACGTCCCTTACGATCGAGAATAAAAAATGGACCGGCGTAATCGACACCCACAGAGTTAAATGGAAAACCTACTGTGATACGACATGAGGGTAAATTACCCATTTTAGGAATCATTGTTTGACCACGAATACGTGTGCAAATGACACATTGTTTTACAACACGTCTCGCAAGCTTCCTACCGTTAATGGGCCAAACGGTTTCTCTAATAGTGGATAGCAAAAGTTGCTGACCTGCATGTAAATTGGATAAATGTTCACGTTCAAAATAAATTTTTGTAATATGATGAGAAGCATCCAATAAGATAGGATGACGCTTGTTATAAGAATAGTCTGAAGCAGCTAATCTACCGCCTACCCTTATCAATTTTGTATTTGTATCGAAAAATGGGGACAAGCTTAATAACTTTGAATTTAATTCCAATTCTTTATTTTCGAATAGTCTTTTATATTCTAAAGCAAATGATTGTTTTTGCGAAACGTGACAAATAAGATTAAATGAATTATTCAATTCTTCTACGTTCAAATTACCCGTTTTATTATTATTTTTGTTATTTAATTGGGAATTATGTAAAAAACGCAATACATAAGAGAATATTCTTTGCAATTTATTGAAACTTGAATATTTAGTAAAATCGAAAGATACCATTGAAACTGTGGCAGCTGTATTGACTTTAACATCGGGTAAATTCACACTTTGATTGTTATTTAGCGTGGGCCACTGTGTCTCATTTTTTGAAAGAAAATATGGACCCGTCCACCATAAATCGCTTATGATGAACTGACTAGCATTAACGCCCCTAGATATGAGATCAGCAGGGTTATCGGTGGTGGGTACATAATGCCATAATTTAGGATCAGTAAGATCTAATATTTCACCTACTCTGTTAGCTACAAAAGTTTTAAGCTTATTTGGTTCATTGTTTATCCAACAAAGAACTATATTTGAGTCGCACCAATGAAATATACGTGTAGGAGTGTACCTTAATGCGTCGAGAGTATTTTTGCATAGCCGAGACGCCAGTAAGGCTGCGCACAGCTCAAGGCGAGGAATCGTAGTTGGCTTTAAAGGCGCTACTTTAGATTTGGCACATAACAGCCTCACCGTTACCTCGCCGTCTGCATTTACTGAACGCAGGTAAATGCAAGCACCATACGCCTTCTGCGACGCATCGCTGAACGTATGTAGCTCTATTGATTTTGGTGCTTCGCATAAGACAAGGCGTGGTATTTGAAGATCTGCAAGAAGAGGTAAATTATGACATATTCGCAACCATTTTTCTTTTATATCTTCATCCACTGATTGATCCCAGTCAAAACCCTTAAGCCATAATTCTTGAAGTAATATTTTAGATTGAATTATACAGGGACTCAGAAGACCCAGTGGGTCAAATATACGAAAGGAATTAGACATAATTTTTCTTTTTGTAATGACGTTGTTGTCAATTATAGTTTTGACAGGAAAATTAAACCTGTCCGATTGTGGGTCCCAACCCAAACCGAGAGTGCTTGACGATTCACTAAAGGTAAGTTTTTCCTTAGAATTAATATTAGAATTTTGAAATAAATTAGGAGAATTAGTTTTGAACTTTCTCAAATGAAAACAGGCAGATTCAAGAGCATCAGATACTAAATCTTTTATATATTTTAAGTCCTCTTCTTCATCAGCACCTGTTATTAAATCATCGACATAAAAATCCTTTTGAATAATAGTTTTTATACGATGATCAACGCATTCTTCCCCTACTTGCCATAGACATCTAGTGCTAAGGTAACTGGCACATGCTGTGCCATAAGTCACCGTATCTAATTGAAGAATTTTTATAGCTTGCGACTCGTTGTTTCTCCATAATATTAGTTGTAAATTACAGTCATCTTTGTCAACCACAATTTGGCGATACATTTTAGCTATATCACCTGTTAAAATAAATTTATATTGACGTGCTCTTAGCAAAATTGAAAATAAAGATTCTTGAATATTAGGGCCTGTCAACAAAATGTCATTGACTGAATAGCCTGATGAAGAAGGAGCAGAACCATCAAACACTACTACTCGAATTTTAGTGATATATAGGAAAGAATATTTATTTGCGATAAGTAAAATCGAGGTCAAGGTCCCTAGGGTCGTGGGTAGGTTTCTTAGAGGTCTGATGGTAGATCACTCGATAGAACTTCCCTGTACTCCTGTGAATTCTACGGTGCGCCGGGCTTCAATTTCTGGTTTCCATAAGGCACTTCTCCAATTCTCAAATATCAATTCCCAGTATAAGTAAAGTTGGCGTGATTTTCTTAATCCGTACGGAGTTCCTGAAGAAGTCACAATAATGCCACATTATTACCCGGAAAGAGAAGTCGGGTACTGCCACTAGCGTTGGTCGTTAAAATTAGCAATTAAATCGTAGAATCTAGCAAAGCTAGTTAGTACAGGAGTGAAGAGAGTATTCTTAATTAATCTGGGTCGAAGTGGCAGTTATAAATAAAAAAAGCAGTAACGGTTACATAAACTGATGGCATTTAAATGAAATAAAAAAAAGAACATGGAACGTAGGTAGCAATATAACATATATATCAATAATGACTTTTATTATTGATCATGAAATATTACGGTGATTCTTGTTAAACTTAAGTAAATTAATTAAGCAAAAGCTGCATACTTAGAAATGTAAAATAAGTAACTACAATAATTCAAACGTTTCTACTCATTAAATAATTGGTTAAATGCACAACTTACCCAGTACGGGATTATATTTTTTCACTACACTTCTAAGTGTTTCTTATATTTATTTAAACTTTTTTTTTTTTATATATTTATTTAAAATAAGAATCGTCAGTCGAAGACTTAGTAAAAATCGAACAGACTTTATATTTTGAAAAGCGTTACACAGCTGTTTTCAAACAAGATTCATTTGTAAGTGTGGCTCGCAACAGGCACGAGCGGCTGGCCGCCGCCGGCCGCCGCGCGGTCGACTTGTTATCGTTTTTTATGCTACCCGCGCCCGCGCCAACATCGCTGTATATATATATTACATCTGCGTGCGATCTGTTTGTTTGTAAATATTTAATTTGTATATAGTTAGGTTTTAAGTATTTTTTTTTTTTAACGTATAATTATTTATTCTTTAGTAGTTATTAAGTTTTCATTAAAAATTAACATAGTTTTAAGATTATTATTTATTTTAATTTATTTGCAGTTTGTAAATAATGATAAACAATTCATAATTAATACGGAGACACGTAAACATTAATTTACTGTTTTATCATTAAATAGAACAACGTTACAGTATCCCCCTTCCAGAGAAGGATTTTTCCCGCCTTGATTAGAAAAATCCACAAAAGAAAATCGCTCTAAAGTTTCAGATCTTTAATGTGCCAGGCTCCCAGGTCATTACCAGCCATGTCTTCTAGCACATAAACCAACGGAGAACGTTTTTGTTTAATTTTACATTTCACATATTTAGGTGTCAATTTCTTAGTCAAATGTGCATCTTTGTCACTTTGAAAATAGGTACGCTTCCACACTATATCACCCTCCTCAAATTCTGCCTCTTTCCGACGAAGATCGTATCGTTGTGAGTTCTTTTTGTGAGCCCTCCATAGTGAGATTTGAACTTTATCAAAAAACTTCCGAAGATATCCCAAATTTTCAGCATATATCTCGCGAGGTAGGAATACTATTTCGTTTGGAACATCATTATCGATGTAATGTGATCCACATGTCACTAATTCTCTTCCATGAACCAAAAATGAAGGTGTATAACCAGTGCTCTCATTAATAGAGTTATTTATAGCAAACTGAATTTTAGAAAGGTTAACATCCCAAGAACGGTGGTCATCATTTACAAATGTCGACACTGCAGTCATTATTGTTTTATTATATCTTTCTACAGTATTTACTTGTGGGGTATACTTCGGGGTAAAATGAATATTAGGTATCTTATATTCCTTGAAGAGATCGTCAAGTTTATGACTTGTGAATTGGACACCGTTGTCCAATATAATGGTTTGTGGAATGCCATGTACGAGAAAAACATGATTTTCAAGGTGAAGTTTGACCAATTCAGCAGTAGCTCTCCGAAGTGGAAACATCAAACAATATTTTGAAAAGCAGCACGTCACAACAAACAGATAACAGTGTTGTTTTCTAGAAGGTGGCAAAGGCCCGACTAAGTCGATCGATATTGTCTGGAAGGGTCGGTAACATTCCTTGGGTCTACCCATTGTACCTAACGTGCCCTGAGTAGATATCTTATAAGCTTGGCATGTCTCACAGCCAGCCACAAAGTTCACCACGTCTGAATGCATATTAGGCCAAAAGTAATTTAAGCTCACTCTTTTGAAAGTTTTAAAAATTCCAAAGTGACCAGACGTGGGATTATCGTGATTAGCTCTAAGAACAACTTTCCGATTTTCTTTTGGAATCACTTCCTTCCAGTGAAACTCGGTAGTAAGAAAATTTTTATTTCTCATGTACCTGTAAAGCTTACCATTTTCTATACGATAGTTAGGACAACTAGAAGAGGATTCCTTGCAACTATTGTATATATTTAAATACCACGAATCACTAGTAGTAGGCTCAGCCGAAATCAATGAGAGTGGCAACGATCGAGATAAAGAATCAGGTATAACATTATCCTTGCCACGACGGTGCCTTACAACGAAATCAAAAGTTGAAAGCCGGATTCCCCATCTGGCCAGGCGTCCTGTTGGATTCGATATAGATAAAAACCATTTTATAGCAGAATGGTCGGTGAATACCGTGAAGGTTTTCCCATTTTCGAGGTAGCAACGCCAGTGTTCAAGTGCAATAAGAACTGCCAACGTTTCCCTCTCAGTTACACTATAATTCTTTTCAGCATCCGTAAGGGACCTACTCATAAAGGCGATTGGATGCTCTGTACCGTTAATTGTTTGTGAGAGCATTGCACCTATACCAAAATTGCTGGCATCTGTATGCACCTCAAAAGGATGATCAAAGTTTGGACAAGCTAGAATTGGGGCCTTAACTAATAAAGACTTTAGTTCAAGAAAGGCCTGATCAGCTTCATCTGACCAATGAAATGGTGGCGACTTTTTTTTTGTAGACGTAAGCTTATTCAAGGGACCAGCTATCGTACTAAAATTTGGTATGAATCTCCTATACCACGAGGCTGTGCCTAGGAAGCGTTTTACTTCTTTCCTATTTGTAGGCGTGGGGTACTTTAGCATAGCCTCCACCTTTTCTGGATCTGTACGCAGCCCTTGTGCATCAACTATATACCCTAAGTACCGCAGTTGACTACGAAAGAAATGACATTTACTTAAATTTATAGTCAAATTTGCATCCTTCAATTTAACGAAAACCCGATTAAGGAGTGCTACATGTTCGTCAAATGTTTGACTAATAATGATGACGTCATCAACAAATACAAACACCTTCAGTTCAAATTCCGGTCCAAAGAGAGTATCTACAAGACGTTGTTGTGTTGCGGGTGCGTTAGTTAAGCCAAAGGCGGTGACTTTGAACTGAAAAGTGCCCCTACTGGGAACGTAAAATGCAGTCTTTTCTCGATCCTCCTCCCTAATAGGCACCTGCCAGAATGATTTAGATAAATCTAGACTGGATAAATACCTAGCGTCCTTAAGATTGTCTAGTATTTCAGAAACATATGGTAGGCAGTAAGCATCCTTTTTAGTTACTGAGTTCAGTTTCCTGCTATCCAAACAAAGTCGTGGTTTACCATCCTTCTTGCCTACAACTAAGACTGGTGAAAGCCATGGACTCTCAGACGGTTCTATAACATCGAGAGAAAGCATCTCATCAACCTGATCTACAATAAGTTTTTGTTTTTCTGGAGATAATCGGTAGTACCTTTGGCGAATCGGTTTGCTATCTCCAGTGTCTATAGTATGAGTAATCAAGTGAGTTCTTCCCAAACCCTTCTCTTCATAAGATATTTCCTTAAATTGTCTGATTACATCATCAGCTAACAACCGTTCGCCTTCACTTAAATTCTCATATGTATGCAAAAGTAGATCAGAACTTGTATCTATTTTTTGAATACACGGAGAACTATTATCAAGAAGTGCTATGTTATTAACGTGATTAGGGAATATTTTAAATATTTTCCAGAAATCTATACCCAGTAAAAGTTTTGAGTCAACTTCCGGAATAACATGAGCTTTAATAACACTTGTTTGTCCATTAAATAAAAGAGGAAGTAGCATATAACCATTAGATTTAAGCACCTGACCTCCTGCAGCAGTAGCCGAAATATAATTATCGATGTGTAACTTGAAATCTCGTGAAAGTAAAAATTTATAAAAATCACTTCCAATAACACTTATAGCTGATCCCGAATCAAGTAAACCGTACATTTCAAAATTAGGGACACCTTCAATACAGACCTTCACGTAAGGCCGTGGATCATTACAAGGTTTACTATTAAGAATAGAGGCAGTCTTATAAGAAGAAAAAAAATTCCTTAAAAATTGCAACCAATCCTTCCAAACAAAATCATTAGTCGGATTTGCTGCCAAGCTGCAATTTTTAGTTATTCGTTTTTTGAGCTAGGTAAGGATTTCTTTATATTACAATTATTACACTCGGGAGTACGAACTCCTTTTTTACCACATCTGAAGCAAAAGATTATTCGGTCAGCCTTACAATCCTTCATGCTATGGGTATCCACTCGACAACGATGGCAAAACACCTTTGAGTTACCTATGTCACAAACTTCAGTAGAGTCTGTAACTATTTTAGAATCAACGACAGCGTACAATCTAGGATTGAGACTTGTTGAGTTTTGCTTATAATTGATACAATTGTAATTTTTGTTTTGAGTTTTTAAGGGATTCTGATATGCAAATTCAGGAGCAAGTGTTTTTAAACTCATAGATGGCGGTTCTTTGAAATTATCAGATCTTGTTTTAAATTTCTCATAATTACGGCATATTTCACGTAATTTCTCTATTGTTGTAATATCGGAACAATGAGCTAATACACTTGAGTAGCAAGGACGAATATTGTGAAGTATAATATCCAATTTTTCAGACTCTGACAAAGATTTGCTTAACCTACTAAACATACCTTGCATTATTGCTAAGTATATGACAATATTCTCTGTCTCCCCTTGACTTCGACTGCGTATTTCATCGATCATACGGTAATCGTAATCCGCGATATCAAAATCATCTCTTAGTAATACAAGTAAATTTTCCCAGGAAGTAACACTAGCTCTTATTCCTCGAAACCAATGCAAAGCATCTCCTATAAAAATGTCAGTAACTGAAGCCAACATTTTCTCCCCTGTTATGTTTTTGGAAAACCGAACTTCCTCTAATCTCTCTATAAATGCCCTGACACATGACTTCCCATCATACTTGAGCTTATTAATGTCATTAAAAATGCCTCGGTCACAAGTTACCTGAACATTAAGGCCGCTTTGCTCAGTAATGCATTTAACCTCCTCACTATCAGCGATTTTCGGAGAAATCGGTTTTGACAAATCTTTAAACTGTGAATATAAATCATCAAGCGTTTTCATAGTAGTTTCAAGGTATTTCAATTTTTCTGGCGTAGTGGGTTTCTCTAATCTACGAACACGATGATACAAATGATTTAGAAATGCCAAGGTCCTATCAGACAAAGCCGAATCCACTGAAAGTCGTAATTGTTCTAAGTTTGTTCTAACTTTGTCCAACGTTTCCCTGATACCCTTTATATCATTTTCAAAATCAAGGCAAGAATCTGAGACATCTTCAGATGGATACAGTTGTGTTAGTTTACATACCTGCCGTCTCAATTCGACCACAGTAAGCTCTGTTTCTCCACCTCTAATTAGTACTTCATACTGAAGTTCAGACTTTTGTAAAAGTAAAAATTTTATGGGGTATGCCATATTTATTCTTATTTAGGAAAATAAATATAATATTTTAATCGCTGTTTGCGGGTAGGTTGTGCAAATAACAAAATACAATTATAAAAAAAGCACAATTAGCCAAAGCAGTTAAATCCGTTCTGTCACAATAATCAGTTTTGCTCTAGAACGATGTAGCACGCAGTAATAATATATTAATAGAGAAAGATAATAAGTTAAAACACACACAAAAAAAAATTACAAAATAAAGCAATATTTGAGTTGAGTGCTTTACACCTTGTTCAAATACAAAAGTAATTCTAACATAAATTTATGTAAGACCAAAATAAAACACAATTTTTAAAGTGAATACTATTAACTGTTTCGTAGCACACAACTCAAATCACTACGATCGTTTAACAAAAAAAAAACTGTTCACCCCCAACACCAGTAATTAAAGAATAAAAAAAAACTATAGGTAATCCACCAAAAGCAGCCTCGAAACCTTTAATTTAAGCGTGGGCGCCACTGACACGTTCTTTTCTTATTAAGTGATAAATAATAAAAAAAAAGAACGATCTATAAGAAAGAATATTTATTTGCGATAAGTAAAATCGAGGTCAAGGTCCCTAGGGTCGTGGGTAGGTTTCTTAGAGGTCTGATGGTAGATCACTCGATAGAACTTCCCTGTACTCCTGTGAATTCTACGGTGCGCCGGGCTTCAATTTCTGGTTTCCATAAGGCACTTCTCCAATTCTCAAATATCAATTCCCAGTATAAGTAAAGTTGGCGTGATTTTCTTAATCCGTACGGAGTTCCTGAAGAAGTCACAATAATGCCACATTATTACCCGGAAAGAGAAGTCGGGTACTGCCACTAGCGTTGGTCGTTAAAATTAGCAATTAAATCGTAGAATCTAGCAAAGCTAGTTAGTACAGGAGTGAAGAGAGTATTCTTAATTAATCTGGGTCGAAGTGGCAGTTATAAATAAAAAAAGCAGTAACGGTTACATAAACTGATGGCATTTAAATGAAATAAAAAAAAGAACATGGAACGTAGGTAGCAATATAAAATATATATCAATAATGACTTTTATTATTGATCATGAAATATTACGGTGATTCTTGTTATACTTAAGTAAATTAATTAAGCAAAAGCTGCATACTTAGAAATGTAAAATAAGTAACTACAATAATTCAAACGTTTCTACTCATTAAATAATTGGTTAAATGCACAACTTACCCAGTACGGGATTATATTTTTTTCACTACACTTCTAAGTGTTTCTTATATTTATTTAAACTTTTTTTTTTTTATATATTTATTTAAAATAAGAATCGTCAGTCGAAGACTTAGTAAAAATCGAACAGACTTTATATTTTGAAAAGCGTTACACAGCTGTTTTCAAACAAGATTCATTTGTAAGTGTGGCTCGCAACAGGCACGAGCGGCTGGCCGCCGCCGGCCGCCGCGCGGTCGACTTGTTATCGTTTTTTATGCTACCCGCGCCCGCGCCAACATCGCTGTATATATATATTACATCTGCGTGCGATCTGTTTGTTTGTAAATATTTAATTTGTATATAGTTAGGTTTTAAGTATTTTTTTTTTAACGTATAATTATTTATTCTTTAGTAGTTATTAAGTTTTCATTAAAAATTAACATAGTTTTAAGATTATTATTTATTTTAATTTATTTGCAGTTTGTAAATAATGATAAACAATTCATAATTAATACGGAGACACGTAAACATTAATTTACTGTTTTATCATTAAATAGAACAACGTTACAAGTTATATTAAATATTAGATTTACATTTTTACTCAATTATATAATATTTACACATTGTTCAGTCCCTCTGGCTACAAATAGTACACAGACAGAATACATTCAGAATTATGTTATCTATGATTCATATTTCTCACAGAGAGTTTTAAATATTGAGTTGATCAGTAGAACAATTAACAAACAAGGTTTAAAATGATTAAACTTAAGCTGCAGCCGCACTGGGTCACCTACAGATCTTTGAAGGACATCGTTTTGGAGCAATTTAACACGGATCTTGACTCTGTCTGTTCAGGGAGCTTCCTGACAGCTGACGGTGTCGACTCCATGACTGAGGATTTCACAAGAGCCATCATTACCCTTTTTGACCTACATGCTCCACTCAATAAGAGAAAATTCAAACACCCTCCCCACCCATGGATTACAGACACAGTGAGATCGATGATGAATATAAGAGATCTATATCACAAAAAATATAAGATACGCAACTCTGAATCTTTCAAGGATTGTTATAAGACAATGAGGCATCTAGTGACTGCTGCAATCGAGAAGGAAAAAACAATTTTTTTCAATAATAATATTAATACCCAATTAAAAAATTCTAAGCAGTTATGGAAGAACCTTAAAAACACTATTCTGCCAAATAAAAAGAGAGACTCAGAGTTGCCACCACTGTTCACTGATCCTAGTGCCATAAATACACATTTTTTAGAAGTGCCCGGGGTCGACAGAGTGTCAATATCGCAGCTAACCTACTTCGAATATCATAGGTTTTGTACATCTACCTTCACACTGCACATCGTGGGTGAAGACGTGGTACTGAAAACCATAAGAGGGCTTAAGTCTAACGCGCAAGGAGTGGATGGGCTATCGCTGGAGATGCTGGTGCTCACTCTTCCACAAACATTGAGTGCTATCACAGCAATAGTAAACAGATCCATAGAAGAATGTACGTTTCCTTCGATCTGGAAAACAGCCATTGTAAAGCCTCTTCCGAAGAACAACCACCCTGCGTCGCTGGGGGATCTACGCCCTATCAGCCTTTTACCATGCGTCTCAAAAATATTGGAACGGATTGTTTATGACCAATTAACTGCTTACCTGGAATGGAATAACATCCTCCCATTATTCCAGTCTGGTTTTAGAAGGGGCTGTAGTACCGCCACTGCTCTTGCGGATGTTATGGATAATGTGCTCGTTGCTCAGGACAGGGGAGAGGTAACTGCGATGGTGCTGCTGGACTTCTCGCGTGCCTTCGAATGTATAAATATAAACCTTTTACTGTCGAAGCTCACATATTATGGCGTTGACTCCAAAACTACTAAATGGTTCCACAGTTACCTCACGAATAGGAGACAATTTGTGGAATTGACATTGTCTGATGGATCAAAGTCTAAATCACCCTCATCTCCGGTGACGCGTGGAGTTCCGCAGGGATCCCTACTTGGCCCCATCCTATACATATTGTACAGTGCAGACTTAGTTCAACAGATCACCTGCTGTAGGCATCACTTATATGCAGATGATCTTCAACTTTACTTATCGTTTGCACCATCAGAATATATCAGTGCGTTGGCCAATATAAACAAAGACACAGTGAATATTTCAAAGTGGTGTAAGTCAAATTGCCTTGTGTTGAACCCAATCAAATCTAAGTTCATGCTACTAGGCACAAAAAAGAACTTGGAAAAGCTAAACGGAATCCCTTTCAATATCTATGTCGAGGAGTTGCCTGTTGAACGTGTTCAAACGGCCAGAAATCTGGGGCTTACTATTGACAGCCACTTAAACTTTGAGGGTCATGTATTGTAATGTGCCAGGAGTTGTTTTTACCGCCTAAAACTGCTATATAATGTAAGGCCCTACATCAGTGAAGATGTAAGAATAAGGTTGTGCGAAGCGTTAGTCCTTTCGAAACTTAACTATGGTGACATTGTTTTCGGCCCGTGTCTTTTATCTAGATCCGCAAAACTTATACAGAGAGTGCAGAATGCATGTGCTCGTTTTTGCTTCAAAATACCACCCAGAGCGCATGTCACACCGTTCTTAAATACATCTAACTCACTAAGAATGGATGCACGCAGAAGATTACACCTAGCAACCCTGCTGTTCAGTGTCATAAGTACAGGAAAGCTACCATATCTGCTTAAGAAGTTGGCCTGGACACAGGATCGCATCGGTTATCAGAAGAGAGTATGCACTCACATATTCTCCACTCCCAGGCACTGCACTTCTGCTTTCAGGGGAGCCTTCAGGTATGCAGCGTCCCGTTGCTGGAACGACCTGCCACCGCCGATACGTAACCTAAAATCAAAATATACCTTTAGAAAACATTTAAAACAATATCTTTTATCCTTACAAAATAAACTTTAAAACAACTGAACTTTATTACCTATATTGTTTCCCAATCAGATCGAAATATTGTTGACCTTGTGGTGGCAGGTGCGGTGGAAGTGCCTTTCCTCCCAAATCATTCTACGATCGCTCCATACTACTCAGAACGCGAGATCTAAAAATTGGTTGTGTTGTGGCGTAAACTGATAATTAATTATACACTAGACAATAATCACTAATAATTATAAATAAGTACTCACATAAAGGGTATTCTCGTCCCACAGGATACGGAAAATATATTTACTTATTTTCATTGTAGCTGGTGAATGTAACTTTCAAGAATGCCACGTCAAAGCCACGTAAACACTACGTGGCAATTTACTGGATTCATTATCATGAGGAGAATGCCATCACACTTTGACTCCAGTAACTTGTTTAATGTACCACACCATTCGTAAAAATAGTTATAACATCCCACCCACTTTCACAACGTTTTCTTTGTTTTTCACGCATTTTCCTTATTTCTTCCTCTGTCAAAGAATTATTGAAAGGCAAAGGGATCTATAACCATTCGGCCATATCACTTATAAGGTATCTATTTATCGTTTTATAGTTTATTTATTTATTTATGGAATTAGTATATAATAGTTGTATTTTAATGTTTTTTTTTATATGTTAAGAATTTTATTATTTATGTAGACGGAAGACACCATTTATCAGGCGCTGTCAGAAAATCAGTGCTTTTGTAGCGTTGTAACTGCAATGTTGCAAAAGAAATCGCTGAGACAGCGACCCTGATTGGCCTCGCACGACGCACTCAGTGAGTGGGACTAGGAGAAATTAAAATATCTATTGTATTTATTTAATCGTATTTTTCTTTTTCTTTTTTTTAGTTAGTTTTATTGTAATTTCTTATTTTGTGTTTCTACTGAGTGTAACATGCTTGAAAACAGCATGATGACATAGAAAGTATGAAATATCGGGAATGCTATTTATCTGAGACAAATGCTGTAATTCAGCATACTCACGAATAAATTCTGAATATTGTAACTTCAAATCTGGGTCTTTACGAAATCGTTTTTCAAGATTAAGGAATCGTTTATTAGCTAAACTATATGAATCCCCTAGGCAATCTGGTGAGTCTTTAGTGGCAATCTCACACAAAATCTACCATTATTTAAACGTGTAGTATATTTAAGAAAATATTTTTCGCATTGTATATTTCAGAAGTTTGCAACTTCCTTTGAGGAAGTTCTTCTAGTTCCCGAAATTTAGAAAGCATTTCATCAATATTGGACTTAACAATTGTTGCATGATTGCATTGTATATTTTTGTATGAATATTTAGAATTTAATGGACCAGCTATAATCCAGCCCAATTTTGTATTATGTAATCTTGGTAAGTTGGGTCCTAAGGAGTGTTGTTCACATCCCAGGATGTCCCAAAATATGTCGGCCCCAATCAATACCTCAATAGAAGCGGGTTGATCCAAATGGGGGGTCTGCAAGTAGAAGCCCTTTAGGAATGTGTAAATTTTGTACATTGACTGGAGCCTTTGGTAGGTCTCCCGTTAGAGTCATTTAGAACATAACAACACATCGTGATTTGATAAGAAGAATGTATGGACTTTAGACGAGTAACACAGCTTTCGACTGCTTTATTGGAACAAGTGTTACCGATTCCAATGACATTGACACTATCCAATGAATTGCACTTTAAGTTTAATCTAGTTTGTAATTCTTTAGTAATAAATGAAGATTGGCTACCGCTGTCTAGAAGCGCGCGAACCTGTTCTGTTTTGTTGTTTTGAGGATTATATAATTCTATTATGACGGTTGACAAAAGTACCTGACTTGAATTTTGTTGTGAGAAAGCCACCATAGTCTCACCATTATTTTGACTAATGTTGCATTTTACCGAAGCGCTGGGATCGTGGAGTAGCGTATTGTGCCGTCGATTGCATTGTCGACATGATCCCATGCGACATTCTGAAACAGGGTGACCTTGACGAAGACAATTTTGACATAATTTGTATTGGGATACGAGTTCTAATCGCTCTTTGATGGATTTTGATTTGAAAATAGGACAATCATAGATCCTGTGGTTACTGTTACAAATAACACATAATAAAACTCTGGATTGTATAAAAGGTTGTTTTGTAACAGCGAAGGCTTTTGTTTGTTGGACGCGATTGTTATATGGTTTATGTTGATTGCTTTGATTGAATGGTCTTGAGGAGCGTGGTACAGTCCTCGAATTTGAATTATTGTTATTATTATTTGAACCAATAATCTTATTTCTATTAACTGATTCTAAAACATCAGCTCGATCTATCAAAAATCTGTTAAACTGTTCCAGACTTGGGACATCTTCCAGTGTATTTCTATATTCTTCCCATTTGAGCATAGTATGGCTGTCTAATTTAGAAGATAACATATAAATAATAATTAAATCCCCAACGATCAGTGGGTTGACCAAGGCTGGCTAGTGCACGTTGGTTCTTAGTGACATGGACCACTAAAAAGCGCAGCGATTTTTCAGACTCACGGACTATAGGCTCAATATTAAATAATGAATCCAAGTGATTGTTTATTAAAATCCGCTTATTATCGTATCGCTCGCATAATAATTTCCAAGCGTCTTTATAATTTGTAGAAGATATTTCAAGATTTGACATCAAACGAGCTGCATCACCCTCAAGATATGACATTAGATAGTGAAATTTATGAATGTCTCCTATGCGTTCATTATTGTGAACCAAACTTGTATATGTATCGCGAAACTCCAACCACCGGAACAAAGAGCCGTCGAATTTCGATATTTGTATCTGAGGTAGTTTGAAATTGGCAACTTGGCCATTGAGTGAGGTAATGTTTGTAGACTGTCGTCGTTGCCCTTCAGTGTTTATTAAATTATGATCATTGAATTCTTGTATCAAAGATTTCGCCAAAGCTATATTTTGAATAAAATCATTTTCAACGCGTTCCCGCTCATCGAGTTCGACAGTTATCGTATCTGCATTTAAAACCTCAATCTCAGTTTGCAACGTATCGAATTTCAACGAAAGGTATTCCAGTTTGTTAAGTTTTAAAGTTAGTTCGGCTATTTCAATATTAGTGATTTCAGTTGCCTTGCTAATCTTTTCTAAATAATTTTTGAATTTGGTAATTTGGCCTTTTACAGAACTTCTTTTAACTATTAGATCCTTTAGTGACATGTTTGCACGATAGATTTGAATTATTTTAACGATGAAATTACTTGAATTGAAATAAAATGGAAATGTGGGTAACCAAAAAAAAAAATATATAAAAATTTGTTTTACAAACTACTATATAAAATATTGTTAAAAGATAGTTTGCATATAAAGAGAAAACAAATAAAAAATCTTACGCTCCTTATATGATGAATCCGGCAGCGGAACCAGTCAGCTCTCCACTTAGTATGCGGCAAATTATAAGTTGACTTTGCAACCAATAAAATATTTCTCTGTGCAATTGTATCTTGCTTGTATTTAGTGCAATGCAATCAATGACTTGAATTCTATGCACTGCACTCACAGAGAAACCTGGAATTGTCAGCAAATCAGGTCAAGGTCATATAATTTACTGTTGCACTAAAAATATTATTGTATTTTATACTTAATATTTAAAAACAATTTCAATTAAATGTATTATTGTTTGAAAATAATATTTTTCACGTGAAAAAATCACCTGTTTTAAAAATTTTAAAACCCAAAAAAAAAAAAACAAAAATTAATAAATTAGCACAAGTGATAGCTTTACTAGGGAAAGTAATCTATATAGATGGATTTTTTATCATGGAATTGTAGAAATCTTGGAAGATGGATATGAGTTTAGGTGGATTTGGTGGAATGGCACTTATATTTTTTAATTTGTTGAAAATGTTGAATTTCCCGTGCGATTTTTAGTGGAATCGCTGCCCAGGTAGTTAATGCTGCTGTACACTGCAATCTTGATACAATCCTTTTGTTCCTTTTGTAATTTTGACATCCAAATTTCTCCACCTGTACTGGTATATTGAGACGCAAAATTTGGTAAAATTTCTTGAAAAAAGAGCAATTGCGTCCTGTCACGGTCGCCAAAATTTTTTGTTTTAGCACAAAAATGGAGTTTCTTCAATAAAACTCTGAAATACTTGAAATAAATGTATAATCTCGGTAATTTTGCTTCTTTACAATTCAATGGTCGAGCGAAATTGAAAGTGAGTAGTTAGCACTAACCTACCTCACAACAGTTTTTATAAAAATATAACGCCTTATGAAAATTTAAATGAATTTAACAAATTCAATTTTATTTCGATTATCTTCGATTATCTTGATCTGTGTTTTGACATAGGCTTCAACAGAGGGTGTTGCTGACAGAATCCCTGTCCGATCATAGGTTCATCCGTTTTAGGATGACCTATGCGACAGCCACGGGAGGGACGATGACATCGCCATACCCAAGATGGGCGGTATCCAAAATGGACACGGAAAAGCTGGAGGAGGAGGCCATATTTCAGGCATGGCTCCTGGATACCTCGACCTCGGAAAGTGTGCAGGAGAGAGTGGCGGATATCACTGGGGCGCTGGCGGCGGTGTGTGATGCGGCAATGCCGAGAGCTCACAACAAACACCACAAAAAGGGCGTGTACTGGTGGACAGCGGAGATTGCGGAGAAAAGGGAAATCTGCACCCGAGCCAGACACGCTCTTCAACGTTGCAGAAGGAGGAGAAATCGTGTCCCGGTAGAGGAAGACATAATATTGCGCAGAAACTACTACGACCGGAAGAGGGACCTAGAAAATGAAATAAAAGAGTCGAAGTCTAGGTCGTGGCAGGAATTTCTGGAGGAGCTGAATAGGGATCCGTGGGGGAGACCATTTCGTATGGTTCGTAACAGACTGAAAAGACAGTCACCCCCCACGGAATCCTTCGATCCCAGACTGTTGGACCGCATAGTGTCAAGCCTCTTCCCGGATAACCCGACGGAGCCCGAGAGATACATGGTCCTGCCGGAGGAAGAGAGTGAGGAGGAGGATATCCCGCAAGTGACGGAGGTGTAGATCGTATTTTCAAAAAGTTATCATATGTAAGATTATCAGTTGCATCAATATTATTAATATTATGGATTGGAGGACGAGATAGTGCATCTGCGTTTGAATTCATTTTGCCTGATTTATAAATTATTTCGTAATCAAATTTTTCCACCTTTAGATGCCAACAGACTAACTTGGAACTGGGATCTTTACAATCAAAAAGCCAAACTAAAGGTCGGTGGTCAGTAATAATTTTAAATTTACGGCCATAAAGGTAAGGTCTGAAAGTCTTAGTACCGAATATAATGCCTAATAGTTCCTTTTCGGTGGTTCTATAATTTCCTTCAGCTTTGATTAACGTTCTGGAGGCATAAGCGATAGGGAGATCTTTTCCTATTTCACCTTGGAATAAGACAGCTCCAAGGGCATAGTTTGATGCATCTGTAGTAAGTATGAACTCTTTTGAAAAGTCGGGGTATTGTAGAATCGGAGCATTAGTAAGCATGGATTTCAAAATATTAAATGCTGAATTTTGTTGTTCAGTCCAATTAAACTCGATGTCTTTGCGTAGTAGAGATGTTAATGGTTTTGTTATTTTAGAAAAGTCTTTTATAAATTTCCTATAATATCCTATTAAACCAAGAAATGATTTGATATCCTAAACGTTTTTAGGAACAGGATAATAATTCACTTTATCTAATAAAATCATATCTTTGTGCTAAAATTCAAAAAGTAGTAATTAATGAAGCGAAATCTGCAGGGGTACCAGTTACTATGGGCGTACCTCAGGGATCGGTATTAGGACCATTGCTTTTTCTAATTTATATTAATGATCTTTCTCACCTTACGAAGAATTTGTGAGAGACAGTATTATTTGAAGATGACACCTATTTACTGTTTAAAGTTGAGAGGGGTAATGATTGTTTTTGACGATGTAAATAATGCTCTCGGCAATGTGCTACAGTGACTTTGCGGCGATGCTCAAGACTTAGTACTCTCTTTTTCCAAAGAGCGTCGCTTCCAATGACCGATAGACCAGCGACTTTGCGGCGATGCTCAAGACTTAGTACTCTCTTTTTCCAAAGAGCGTCGCTTCCAATGAGCCTCTTGGCGCGCTTCTCGATGGTCTCCAACGCTTCAAGCTGGTATTTGGAAGAACCATCCCAAAGGTGCGAGCAGTACTCCATGCAGGACCGTACTTGCGCTTGATATAGTATAAGCAGCTGTTCCGGCGTGAAGTACCTTCGCACCTTCGAGAGTATACCGAGCTTCTTCGCTGCTAGCTGAGCTTTAGACTCAATGTATGAGCCAAAATTGAGCGTTGAAGATAAAGTCACACCAAGAAGGTCAAGGTGGTCCGTGACCGGTACGGTTACATCCCGGAATTCGGGGGCCAGCTCAAACGGCCTCCTTTTGGAGGAGAAAAGACACGCCTGTGTCTTGGTGGCGTTGAAACTTACCAGATTGGCATCGCCCCAATCGAACACTGCCTGGAGGGAAAGGTTCAGACGCTCAACCATTTCTTCTCTGCAAGACTGGATTTCAGCCGGGCTCACTCTCGGACTGGACATGTACCTCTCCATGACTGTGCTGTCGTCTGCATACCCAAAGATACCAGAGATAGAATCGACAAAGTTCCTTGGTATTACACTAGATTCCTGACTGCAATAGGATCCTCATATTGATAGCTTGTCAAGTAGACTGAGTTCTGCAGCTTTTGCTGTTAAGAAAATTAGACTCTTGACAAATGTTGAAACGGCAAGATTGGTATATTTTAGTTATTTTCATAGTGTAATGACGTATGGTATATTGTTGTGGGGTTCTGCGGCTAGCATTCAGGATATTTTTATTCTACAAAAGAGAGCTGTCCGTGCTATATATAATTTACGGTCTAGGGAATCTCTCAGAGAAATATTTAAAGAAATAAATATTCTGACTGTTGCCTCTCAATACATCTATGAGAATATGATGTACACAAGAAAACATTACGATTCCTTCACAAAAAAAAGTAGTGTTCATAATCTTAATACAAGAAATAAAAATAAACTTGCCGTTCCAAGCTTCAGACTCCAAAAACGAGAGGATCATTTCTGGGTAAATGTATTGCTATGTTCAATAAAGTTCCACAAAATGTAATCGACCCTCCCCATAAATAAATTTCAAATTCATGTAAAGAATATACTTGTGAGTAAAGGCTATCATAAAGTTGATGATTATTTAAGGATCGCAATGCATGGAATTAATAGCCTTCGCTCTGTTCTACAACGATTAATTATGTATTATTTTGGTAAGACATGATTTATGTAAATGTCATTACTTATGATAAAAGCTGGTAAGTTTCTCTCGCTTGTTCTTCTTGTCATCTAAAAGACGTCCTGAACAAGTGGTAGGGAAAAAAATATTTTTGGACGATTCAAAAGTGCTTGTAACAAGCTTACTTAAATGAAAACATTTTCATTTCGTTTCGTTTCGTTTCGTTTCGTTTCGTTTCGTTTCATTTCGTTTCGAATATAAATAAGATAATTAAAGATTTCGCGTCGCGGAGACTTGTTCTAAGAGTTTCCTTGCTGAAAGCCAACCGGCAGGCAGAAACCGCAATTCCACAATCAGAACAAGGACTGACTAAATTATTAAAATTGCGAGTTTTTATACACAAATATTGCTGATGACAAAAATCAATAAATGCTATTTGGTAAAAGTGTAGTGTCCCTAAGTCAGCAACATTCGTGTAGTAAGTGGGTTGTAACAGAACGCATCAGCCGCTACAGCACACACTGAAGCAGTTTCCACAGAGAGATATAGCGTTTACAATTTTTACTGCAACAACTACTCCAGCACAGACCGACCGTGTTACCGTTCGTGACGTTATCATATTTAGATGTTATCATATTTACAACATTAAATACTATCTTTACTACAACTTTTTTTTTTGACGCTGAGAAATGTGTTACGCATACTCGCTTCACCCAGCATAGGCTCCACGGGTTATGTGGGACTCCTTCTGCGGCCCCACCCCCAAAGGGGGCTAGACAAGAAGCAGGAGTTTACCCACTAAAACTTAGCGATGTCCCTCGCATGGAAGGCGATGCACGGGAACGATTCTCTCGAATACTTTGCAGACCCTGCTAGACAACCGGTCGATAACACGACGGGGAGTCCGCCGGCTTGTTATCCTTCCTTAGAAGGGCCAACCTACCCTTCTTCCAACACCTGGGAAACCGTCCACGCTCTAGACAGTTGTCCATTAAGGACCTTATGTGTGGTCCCAGGTGTTTTAGTGAAGCGGCGGGAACACTCTGTTTACAGAGTGTTTGGCAGACGGCAAAGGGAAGATAGATAGATTGCACAGTAGCGCATCTATACTCCCTAACGGGGCGAGCAAGGGGATAGCCACCCTGCGCTCATTGCACGACCCCAACTGTCTGAGGAGGTTTCCTCGGAACTACCCGGGAAACCTCCTGACGACAGAGGGAGGACTTCGATCCACACGGTCCGGATCTACCTTTTTTTTATGCTGAAGGGAACTGACCTTAACATGCCATCAACCTGGGCGAGAGGATCCAATTGGGGGAGATAATTTAGAGGAACCCACAAGTGGTGGCACGGATAAGAAAGGGGAAGGGAAGAGCTCCCAGCCCCCGAACCCTACACAACCTTCAGAAAAGGAGCAGAATGGTGCTACAGCAGCAAGAAAGGAGGTGGCAAAGACACCGGCGATGGCCAAAAAGGCGGCAAAGCCTCCTAAGGAAACAGCCAAGAAACCGAAACTTACGCCACCCAAAACGGCAGCAGTAGTAGTGTCAATTACTGAGGAGGCGGCAAGTAAAGGTGTCACCTATACGGAGGTCCTGGGAGAGGCCAGGAAAGAAGTGGATGCTCTGTCTCTGGGCGTCCAGGAGATGAAAATGAGAAGGTCTGCCACAGGGGCGCGCATTCTAGAAATCCCAGGGGCAGATGAGAATGAAAAGGCGGACGCTTTGGCAAACAAGCTAAAGGAAATTTTAGAGGGGGTGGCCAACATATCCTGACCAGTGAAATCAGTGGATTTGAGAATCCTAGATATGGACGACTCGGTCGGGATAGAAGAACTGACGGAAGTAATCGTCAGGAATAGGCAATGCCAGAAGGAACTGGTCAGAGTTAGCCCAATCGGGCCTGGTCCGGGGGGACTAGGGGCAACACTGGTGCATTGCCCTGTGGCAGCGGCAAAGCTGCTGCTAGACAAGGGCAAAATACTGATTGGGTGGAGCTCGGCGCGGGTAAGAGCACTGGAATAGCGAGCGCTCCGGTGCTATAAATGCATGAATATGGGACACACGCGATGGCTGTGCAACAGTGAGGCAGACCTAAGCTCGGTCTGCTTCAGATGTGGCAGAAAGGGACACAGGACAGGGGCATGTAGAGCTCCACCAAAATGCAGGGTATGCGAGGAAGCTAAGATGCAGTCCAACCACGTCATGGCCGGCAAATTATGCTCTCCTCCAAAAGCGCGAGGTATCGGACCCTGGGAAGTCCGACCTGCGCACGTGACGGCTGGCGGTTCCACTGCCATGGAGACAACCTGTTCGGCTTCGTAATGTCCAGGAAACCCAGTTCAGTTCAGTTTTCTTCAGAAGAATGTCAACCACTGCGTCAGTTCTCAAGATATTCTTCTCTCGAGGCTGGCGCAATGGAGCATTGATGTGGCGGTGGTGTCTGAGCCGTATTGTGTCCCACTCCGTTCAAACTGGGCGGGTGACGTCGGGAATGCAGTTACGGACATAGTCGCAATACATATCCCTAACCCGACAGCGAACACACCGCTACTTGTTGTTAGGGAAAGGGGTCCAGGATATGTGGCGGCGCTCTTCGGAGAAACAGTCATTGTGGGGATCTACGTTTCCCCTAACGCGACCCTGTCGGACTATGAAGCCTGGGCTGAGCATCTCACGGAGGTGGTGAGGCGACAGGCCCCGCGACAGACTCTTGTGGCATGGGACTTTAATGCATATAGCGTGGACTGGGGGTCCCCTGTCACAGATCTAAAAGGGGTAGTTGTCGGCGAATGGGCTGTGGCAATGGGGCTGACTCTTCTGAACAGGGGCAGAACCCCCACGTTCATCAGAAGAGTTAATGGAAGGGAAGTCAGTTCCATAGTGGATTTGACCTATGCCATGCCGGAGTTGGCGCGGAGAGTCCGGGACTGGCGCGTATATAGACGGGGGGATGAGGAGACCCTCTCCGACCATGCGTACGTTCGCTATAGGGTGGAAGGCGGATCAGCTGGAGAGTACGGGAGAACGGGGCCATCAAGGGGAAATTTCCGATTCCCAAGATGGGCCCTGACAAGGCTGAATTGAGAGAGCCTAGAGGAGTCTGCCCTGGCCCAAGCATGGGTACTGCCGGAGGAGCCTGATGAGGGGCAGTTAATTGATGAGATGGCGGAGAGATTTCGGTCGGCACTGACAGAGATCAGTGAGTTCTCCATGCCGAGATCGACTGGAGTGACTCGAAGGGCACAGGTCTACTGGTGGACAGAGGAAATCGGCAACCTTCGTATCACCAGTAGACGAAAAAGGAGGGCACTTCTGCGATGCCGGAGCAGGACAAGAGAGGAGCCAGGAGAGCAAAACTGACTTCGCCGGGAGTACGCGGCGGCCAAGTTGGCCCTAAAGGAGGCGATATTGAGGGCGAAAAGTGAGGCATGGGTGGAATTCCTAACGGACCTCAACCGGGACCCGTGGGGGAGGCCTTTCAAAATGGTGCAGAATCGGTTGCGTAATCAAGCTCCCTCCACGGAGATGATGGAACTAGAGCTTCTCCTCCGAACGGTGGACACACTGTTCCCGTCAGGAATACCAGAGTTGGAACCACTGAGGTACTCCACTGAGCTGGAGGGCCCAATCACAAGGGTTTCCCCCTGTAACGGAGCATGAGATGGAGGGAGTGCTGGATGGAGGTACAAAGGGCGGAGGGAAGAGGGGAGGTTGTCGTGGCGGTCTTGTTGGACGTTTGGAACGTATTCAACAGCCTACCGTTCAGCTGTATAGTGGAAGCCCTACACTATCATCGGCTCCCCACTTATTTGAGGGTTACGGTGGAGCACTATCTGCAGGACGGAGAGGTGCTCTTCGTAGATGGAAATGGGGCCTCGGTGTCACGGCGTGTGGAAAGGGGGTTCCACAGGGGTCGATCCTTGGACCACTTCTGTGGAACTTAGGGTATGACTGGGTGGTCGTGGTCATCTACTACTTCGAACGGCGGTCTTCTGTTATGCAGACGATACGCTGCTGACCGCCAGGGGGAAAGAGTTTGGCGACGCGAAGTGCCTGGCAGAGGCGGGCGCTGAACTGGCCTTTTTTAGGACTAGACGATTGGGCTTGAGTGTTGCCGTGGAAAAGACGGAGGTTATCATTTTCCACGGCCCTAGGAGGGGTCCACCGGCAGGGGCGGAACTCGCTCTGGAGGGAGTGAGAGTTAAACTCACACCTCATATGAGATACTTGGGCCTGCTGCTGGACGGAAGGTGGAATTTTGAACACCACTTCCGGCAGCTATCCCTGAGACTGGTAAGAGCGGCGGAAGGTCTGCCACGACACCTGCCGAATCTTGGCGGCCCCAATGTCACGTGCCGTCGTTTGTTCGCAGGAGTCGTTAAAAGTATGGCGCTGTATGGGGCGCCAGTGTGGGTGGGCGCGCTAAACGCCCAAAACCGGGTCTTATTAAGACGGCCCCAGAGGATAGTGGCCACAAGGGCAATTAGAGGTTACGCCACGGTTTCTCATGAGGTCGCGTGCGTAATTGCCGGAATGCCTCCGTGGGAACTGGAGGCCCAGGTTCTCACGGAGATTTATCATGAGAGAGTGGAGGCCAGGAACAGAGGGGTCCGCCCCTGGGGAGGTTTCCCAGATAAGGCAACAGGCAGAAGAGGTGCTGATGGGGGTATGGGAATCAAATATTGCCACCCCCACAGCGGGTATTCGTACCGTAGAAGCGCTGAGGCCACTTCTCAGAGAATGGAAGGAGAGGGAATTTGGATCCCTGACGTTTCGGATGGTGCAAGTTCTCACCGATATTGGGTGTTTCGGAAAGTTCCTACACCGAATCCAGAGGGAGGAGTCGCCGGGATGCCACCACTGCGGGGCCGCCGAGGATACAGCGCAGCACACGCTGCAGGAGTGCAGCGCCTGGGCCGGGCAACACAGCAGTCTGGTGGCGGCTATAGACCGGGATCTACCGCTCGCCGGTGTTGTGCGGGCGATGTTGCGCGATAGAGGAGCGTAGAGGGCGGTAACTTCCTTCTACGAGGAGGTAATCTCGCAGAAGGAGGAAGCGGAGTGGGTGGCTCGGCGTATACGCTCGGGATCCCGGGCCCCACTCCCACCTGAGGGCATGCCCGGGGTTTTTAGTGGGTAGGCATCCGCCTTCAGCGGGGGAGAGTCCCACACACCCCCTGTCCCTGTCCAGATGGCAGGGATAGTGCGTAACGCATTTTCCCCGGGACAAACACTTTTGTTGATGGTAAGATTTAGTTTATAATACTGACTATGAGCAATCCAGCACGCGCAGTTACCATTTTAATTTCTTGGATTTGATTTTGATGGACTTGACAATTCGGGAGCTTTATAGCGTGTATATGGACCATTTTTTCCAATTTTTGACACGATTATTAATACTTCAAATATATTTTAATTGAGAAAATATGTTCTTTTTTATTCAAACGAATTTAACATTGTTACTTAATTTCTGTGAAATGGCTTCCATAAACGCACACATCTTTTCTCAAAGTTTTGTATTATAGAATATTTTTTCCAAGTTTTAAAATATATATGCAAATGCAATAAATACTGATTAATCACTTTATCGATACAATAAACACTGGCGGAAATATACGTTTGATTGTTTAATACAAAATATTAATTTTCTAATAATAAGAATAAGAATACAAAAATTGAACTGTTTCATTTATAACATAATCAATGGACTAATTTGAATGATCGACTAGCAACACTGATAGTAGTCACTATATAAATTTCAGATTGATTTTGACCGAGTTGGCGACTCGGGAGCTTTATAGCATATATAGATCGTTTATGTATCTTTACGTGGCGAAAAAACTTCCAATATTTTCGCCAGAAAAATAAAGCAAGCAAGACATGGTCATTCGCTTAGGTTAGAACTGTGACTAAAACAAAAAGCAACCGAAGCGAGCCATAAAAAGTAACCATTAAAAGAGATTTGGTTCATTGTTAAGGTTAGAACTGTGACTAAAATAAAATGCGAGCGAAGCGAGCCATAAAGAACACCATCAATAGAGGCCTGGTCAATCAGTAAGATTAGAACTGTAAATAAAACAAAAAGCGAGCCATTATAAATGGAGACCTGGTCAATTGGTTAAGGAACTGTGACCAAAATAAATAGCGAGCGAAGCGAGCCATAATGCGAGACCATTAAGAGAGACTTGATCAATCAGTTAAATTAGAACTCTGAATAAAACAAAAAGCGAGCGAAGCAAGCCCTAATAAGTGGAGGCCTGGTCAATCGGTTAAGGAAATGTGACCAAAATAAAGAGCGAGCGAAGCGAGCAATAAGACGAGACTATTAAGAGAGACCTGATCAATTGGTTATATTAGCACTGTGACTACAACAAAAAGCGAGCGAAGAGAGCCATAAAGAGAGGCCTGGTCAATATGATAAAAAAACGAAAAATATTAAAATCCGCTTCCGAGGCGGACTTAGAACCCCACCGCCTCATGAATTGATTCTAATATCTGGCCACGACATCGGTTCCCTTTTCATATAATAAATAAATCTTACATAAATAATGTAAATACTTTAAATTGACAGCAATGCTCAAATACTTAATTATGTAAGTAGATTTATGCTCAAGAACTATGTAATAAGTATAGCAACAGAAACTTGTAGAGGTTTATTATAACATATGTATATGGGTTAGGTTAGGTTAGTGTATGGGAGTGCGGGGTCGGAACACCTCCTCGTGCGCCTGTTACAATGGATGATCAGTTCCCATTGGGAGCGGATCCGCCATTGTTGCGGGCCGGTGTACCCCGGGCATAGGGAAGGATGAATTCAGCATTAGCTGACTCATCGGTCCCTATGGCCAAGAGTCCGACACTGGGGGCTCGGCGGGCGTCTTGGACATATTCCAAGTAGCGGCCGCCGAGGGGGGGGAGTCCTTCGGGACAGGGAGGGGGGGGTCGTTGGGCTGGGGCTTCTGTGCCCTCCATCGTCTTGCGCGTAGGGGGGAGGTAAGGTCCACCCAGGACCACGAGTGGGGAGCCCAATTTGGGCTACGAGGTTGTTCCGCGCCGGCGTCCTGGCAGTAAGTCGGGTAGCGGCGGCGTGGATCGGAGGCTCGGCCGGCGTCCGGGACGTATTCTCGGTAGCGGCGGTCGAGGACGTTTTGAATCGTGGAGCATAGGGGGTGGTAGGCCTCTTGTGGGCCGCGACTTGGGGCGTCGTTGTTGGCAGTGGGCGGAGGGTCGGTGCGTCGGATGGGCGTGTGCGGTCTAACCCGCGTCTGTACGACGTACTGACATAAAAATGGCTCTACTGAGCCGCCTCCGGCCACGCTCGTTATCCCGTACGTGGTGCGGGACCGAGGGCCGCTGCCTGCGGGCGGGGGCCGGGAGGAGAAAACCTCAATAAAAATCCACAGACGGAGATTAGGAGTAGGGTGCCTCACCCGTAAGAGGCAAACATATATGAAATGTCGAATAGTAAAGAAAGAGTACCACCGGGCGGTACCGGACACCAAGCCGGAGAGTCCGCCCTAGCGGATGCGCGACGCAGCCATTTTGGTTCGCCTCTCCTATCCGCTAGCTCCCCAAACTCGGTGGAGGGGGACTATCGACAACAGGAGAACGCACAGACTCCGAAAAACAACAGTGCCGAAAAGGAGGGAAAGGAGAAAGAGAGTGAAAGAATGGATGCGCCGCGTCCAAGAACAGCATCGACCGGCATTAAGCGTCCTATTACGAAGGTAGACAAATCAGGGGATGACAGGGTGTCCCCCGACGCAAAGATCCTTGCCAGGGGGCGAGACGTTCTGCGTCAGGGAGAAACAGAGGAGGATGTGAGGAGTAGGTCCTGCAGCTCGGATATCCTGGAAATCGGACCGAAAGAACAAAGAAGGAAAGAGAACCCCAAGATTCTCAATGCCTTGGGGATAGGAGAAGAAAAAAGAGGGAAAAGGGAAGATGGAAAGAACACGGAAAGGAGCGTGGATAGATCGGAGGGGAGTGTCGAGATCGATATTGGTGGTCCGGACAGCGCTGTGATGGAAATCTGCTCCAGCGTGGACCTGACGGAGGTATCGGCAGTCGAGAGCGACCCGGAGTCTGTCTATAGCGAGGCTACTATGAAGAGGTGGAATGAGTATGCCGAATCGCTAATGAAAGATAGAGAGAGACTCCTTCGTGATGCGTCGGATGCGGTACAAGATGTCGTCTCGAGCATCATGGAACGCAGAGAGCTTAGCTCCAAAACTAAAAATGAGCTAGCAGACGCCTTGAAGGAAGTCGAAGATGGGATTGGCGATCTCTACAATCTCGTCCAAGTGGAAGCAATGAAGAAGCTGTCCAAGCAAAACGCCGACATGAGGGATGAGAATAGGAAGCTGAGAAGTCAAGTGAGGAAACTTAAGGATAAGTCGAAGGAACAAGAAGGAAAGATAGAGGATATGGGCAGAGAGATGGAGAGACTGCGTGCGGAAGTGGCAGGTGTGAGGGAAGCATTGAGGTCCCACGAGAACACCCCGGACCCCCCCAACGTCAGACATAAATCAAAGTCCCCAGTGCTGACGAAGGCCGACAAGGGACTTCTGGACGAACTGATGGAGGAATACCAGCAGTCTGTCATCAGATCGGTCGGAACACTGGTCAACGCCAGGATCGAGGGTCTTGAGGACAGGTTGCTGCCACCTGTTAAGTACCGCCCACCGCTTGCTGCAGACAGACGAGCAGCAAGTGAGGCACATGGTTCAAGGGCGAAGACAGGTGAGAGGGACTCGGAAATGAGAGAGGCACAGGTTGGGCAAGAGGCCTGGACACAGGTGCTAAGAGGAAAAAAGAAGAAGGCGTCCTCTACCCTGACTCCCAATAAGGAGAAGACGCCCGCACCAAAATCAGATAGCGGAGAGGGAAAGGAAAAGAAAGAGACAGAAAAGAAGAAAAAGAGGAAGAAAAAAGGCAAGAAAAACAGAGGGAAAAAGAAGAGGGAACTGAGAATCCGCGTCCCAAAGTCGGAGGCCGTAAGTGTAGTTATTACACCGGAGGCCGAAGAGAAGGGGCTCACCTATGCCGAGGTCATTCAGAGGGCGAGAGGCGTCTTCAATCCCAAATTAGACCTGGGGATTGACGATCTTGGACACAGAGTCGGAGCTACCGGAGCGCGGATATTTGAAGTGGGAGGCTCTGATAATGGACCGAAGGCGGACCAACTGGCGGCAAAATTCCAGGAGGTCATGGGTAGTGACGTAGTAGTGACCCGCCCCACCAAACGCATAGATATGCGCATAACAGGGCTGAGTGACGCAACTGTGGAAGAAGAAGTACGCGCAGCGGTCGCGGAGGAAGGGGGATGCCCTCCCGATCGAGTACTGGTTGGCCCCATCAAGACCGGCTTTGGTGGACTGGGAGTCGTTCACCTGAAGGTTCCGGCAGAGGCAGCCAGGAAACTGACGAAAGCGGGAAGATTGACTGTGGGATGGGGTAGGGTGAGGATTAGAGCCCTCCCCTCACTCCCTCTGCGCTGCTATAGGTGCATGGGAGTCGGCCATGTGAGGGCTAGCTGTCCAGCCGAAGAGGATCGAACGGGACTGTGTTTCCGTTGCGGACGTGCGGGCCATAAGGCCGCCAATTGTGAGAAGGTCCCAAACTGCGCGGTTTGCGCAGCGGCGGGAATATCGGCTGGACACTGGATGGGCAGCAAGAGCTGTCGTCCCCCAGTCAAGAGGACAGTGCCGGTCCCCTGGTCACGGCGACCGCGTGCGGTACCGGGCGGCGCCGCCCCGCGTGAAATGGACGTGCAATAGCGTGTCCACTAACGCGGGGTGGCGTAGCCCGGAGCGGCTCCCACTACTCGCCGGCCCCTCAACATGGTTCTCCTTCTGAGAACTGTGACGAGGGGCGGGGGATGTGGGGTTAGCGGTGTCGGGATGCACCTCTCTAGGGAGAGGGGGGACGTCCCCGTTCTCGCACCGCGGCGGCGGCGGCGTCGGGGTCCGTTTACGGGCCTCGACGTCGCCGTCGTCGCGGTGCCGCGCCCTCGGCGCCGCCGGGCTGGTCGTCGGGTGTGTCCTAAGACGGACTCGATGGCCGGGCCCGGCGGCGCCGGGGGCGCGGCGGGCTATGGCGGACTTAGTTCGTCATGGCCAGCGATAAAGGGATGGAGTCGGCTGCGGCTCGGCGGTGAGGCACTCACTGCATCGGCGCTTTATGAGTCGGTGTGGAGAGGGGCCACGTCGACCAGCGGTCGACACCATGGCAGCGGGAATGCTCTGACCTATCGCTCGGAGGGCGCCAGAAGGGCGCCGGGGTTGCCCGAGGAGGAAGCCATGGGGAGGCCGATGAGCGATTTGTCAGAACTTAGTCAGACGATACAGGGGTTCCGGATTGCCCAATAGCGCATCCGGTCCTCCTTCGGAGGCGACTGTGGGGATGACCACCCCACGGTCATTGCACCACCTCCGGTTGTCTAGGGAGGGTTCCTTGTAATCACCTGGGAAACCTCCCGCCCGCAAAGAGGGAGGGTCACCACCGGGTGGCCCTTACGGTCCGGATTTACGCGGGTAGTGGCTCCCGCCGATACCGTGTACCGGACTATGCGTGAAGGTGGTACGGGGGGTTTTGCACGGTAGGCCTGCTGTAGATAGGGGGTTCTTTAACCCTCCGCAGCGGGAGAGCCCGGGTTTAGTCGGCCTCTCGTCCAGGTCGATGACATGTTAAGGTCAGTTCCCCTCGGTACAAAAAAAAAAAAAAAAGGTTAGTGTATGAAAAACAACGCACGAGCCGAGCGAGCGTAGCGAGCGTGCCGCGGCAGCGGCCGGCGAAGTGCCAGAAACAAATCGATTTTGTTGAAGGAAACATATTTGGTTTATAATACTGACTATGAACAATCCAGCCCACACAGTTACCATTTTAATTTCAGATTTGATTTTGATGGACTAGACAATTCGGAAGCTTTATAGCGTGTATATACCAATCGTTTCCAAATTTTTCTAATTTTTGACACGATAATAATAATAAATACTTAAAATATATTTTTCTATACATTTAGATTATTGAGAAAATATGATCTTTTTTATTCGAACTAATTTAATATTGTAACTTAATTTCTGTGAAATAGTTTCTATAAACGCACACATCTTTTCTCAAAGTATCTTTTACAAGTTCTCAAATATATATGCAAATAAAATAAATACTGATTAATAATGTAATGTAACACTGGTGTAAATATATGTTCGATTGTTTTTTTACAAATATTAATTTACTATTAAATAAGAATTAGAGTAAAAGACTACAAGTCGATCTAGCGTTTTTAGACTGAATATTTCAGTGTGAACTGGCAACCCTTTTTCTTTGATGTATGGTGCTTTGTGTACTTAAACACCTTTCATTTGTAGATAGAACTTACGTTCTTTTTGGAGGCATTTTCAAACTATAAACCCGACATACACGAGGCGGACTTAAAACCCCACTGCCCCGTTTCCACTAGCTACTCGTTTCAAGCGAAAGCTAGTCTATATATCTATGTATCTATAATATATAAAGCTTAATTACCACTCACTGACTCACTCACTCACTCCATGCTTTTTTCGGGTAGAAAGAGGGGGAAAATGACGTTTTCATGTATGAAGAGTGACAATATTTTTTTTTATCGAGTTGAAGTACCATATCGGTACAGCCAAAAAACAAAATGGCGGCGGGATAATTTTTTTAATTTCTACATTATACACTCTACGATTACGATATTCAAAATGGTCGTAGATTTGGCTAAAAAAATGATACTGCAAAAAGGTTTTATTAAAAAAACAAAATGGCGGCCGAGATATTTCACCTAGAAATTTGGCATTTTTCGACCTCTGTTCGGGCAATCGTCAATTGTTTTGTGGTGTGTTTGGAGGGGGGATTTTTACGCTGGCGACTCGGAAATATAGTCGATTTTTACGTATGGGGAGTTTTCGCTTGCGTGTCAATATGGCGGCGGCGGGGGCGGCCATTTTGTTTCGGCAATGAAAAATCGCCATTTTCCGGTGAGATTTTCTCCAAGATGGCGGCGTCGGACGGATTCGCGTTCTATGGGCCGGTCGTGGGGCTCGGTGGGCTCTTTCTACTTCACTACCGTTTTCTACCATTTTCGTGGTAGTTTAGGAGATTTTGGGAGAAAAGTGAAATTTGGAAATACGCACTTTTCGCAGAAAACAGACTCGATGTGGTGTGGCACCGGAGGAGCCCTATAACTTTTGGTAGTTTTCGTTTCCGCGAGCTGACAACCCTGGGCCCCACGGTAGAAAACGTGTTTTTCGACATGCCCTCATAACCCGAATTGTTTGGGAACCTGGGTCGCCAGCGGAGAAAATCTGTGAATGAGGTGTCGCGCCAAATATAGTCGTGACTATGGGAAAATTATGAAATTCGGGAAAATCAATATGGCGACGCCGGCAGCGGCCATTTTGTGATTTTTTCACTTTTTCGAAAAATTCAAACGCACTTTTAGCACACATGGCAACATCGGAGCTCTTCGTCTGGTATGGACTGGTCGTGAGTCTCCGCCGGCTCTTTCAAATGACGTGAAATTTTTCCCCGATTTTAGGGTAATTTCGGAGATTTACCCCAAAAAGGTGAAAAGCAGAAGGAGCCGTTTCGGGAATTTCAAAAATGCATTTCCTCGACGGAGGGCACTCCCCGAAATGACATTTGGCCATTTTCATCGCCGTCACCTGGCAACCCTGGTGGTTAGCGGCGATTTGAAAAATTTTGCCCATTTTTTACTTTGTCGACTCTAGCGCAGTCGGTATTGCCACTAGAAAATGGTAAAAACTGCATCGGATGCGCTATCGAGTTGGCCACACCGGTACGGAGCCGGATTTTCAAAATTCAAGATGGCGGCCAAACCAGCGGCCGTTTTATCCGGAAAATTGGGTATCGTCACCACATCGAGCCGATTTTGACGCACTTGGCGACATTTGTCAGACTACTTCCGGGGAAACAATTTTTAGGCAAGTAGCTGATGTGTTGCCAGGTGAAAAAAAATCTTGAAAATTTTTGATACTTTATGAGATTTTTGAGGAAACAATTTTTGTCGAATTTTTGAATTTTTTTGATGCAAATATTTTAATTTTAACTTTTCAAGATACCCGATGGAAAAAATAGAACGATCGACTGGCAACACTGAGAGCAAACAACCTTTGAAATTCAACCTCGATTTTGACCGACTTGGCAACCCCGCAGGTATTTGGCATGTATAGAGCGATTGTGTATCTCTATAGACTCTTTCATATGGTGAGAAAAAATTACCCGATTTTAGGGAAGTTTCTGAGATTTACCCCAAAAACTGTAAATGTCAAAGAAATAATTTTAGAACTTGTAAATTGTATCCATCGTTGGAGGGCGCATTCCGAAATCACATTTGACTGTTTTCATCGCCTACACATGGCAACCCTGGCAGCTACGGCTGTTTGAAGATTTAATTCTCACTGTTCACGTTTTGGACTCTAGCGCAGTCACTATCGCCGCTAGGAAAATAATAAAAACTACGTTGGATGCGCCAATAGGCGGGCTACATAGGTATGATGTTGAAATTTCAAAATTCAAGATGGCGGCTTAAACAGCGACCGTTTTATCTAGAAAATTGTTCATTTTTCACGACTTTCACTTTATAGAGTTGATTTTAGCGTTTTTGGTAACATTTTTCCGAATACTTTTAACAAAAAATATGTATTCAGCTGAAGTGTTGCCAGATGAATAAAATCTGTAAAATTTTTTATACCGGGATTTTTGAGAAACTTTCGTGTATGTCTTTATGAAAAATATTTAAATACCTTTTTACAGTGATTTCACTGTTTAACAAAATTTTTACTGTTGCATTTATAACATAATTGATGGAATAATTTGAGTGATCGACTAGCAACACTGATAGTAGTCACCATATTAATTTCAGAATGTTTTTGACCGAGCTGGCAACTCGGAAGCTTTGCATATATAGACCGTTTGTGTATCTTTACTCACTCTTTACGTGGTGAGAAAAAAATTCCAATATTTTCACCAGAAAAATAAAGCGAGCGAGACATTGTCATTCGGTTAGGCTAGAACTGTGACTTAAACAAAAAGCGAGCGAAGCGAGCCATAAAGAATGACCAATTGGAGAGATTTGATTAATTGGTAAGGTAAGAACTGTGACTAAAATAAAATGCGAGCGAAGCGAGCCATAAAGAACACCACCTATAGAAATCTGATCAATCAGTTACATTAGAACTGTGAATAAAACAAAAAGCGAGCGAAGCGAGCCATAATAAATGGAGACCTGGTCAATCGTTTAAGGGACTGTGACCAAATTAAAGAGCGAGCGAAGCGAGCCATAATGCGAGACCATTAAAAGAGACCTGATCAATCGGTTATGTTAGCACTGTGACTCAAACAAAAAGCGAGCGAAGCGAGCCATAAAGAGTTACTATTAAGAGATATTTGGTTAATTGGTAAGGTTAAAACTGTGACTAAAATAAAATGCGAGCGAAGCGAGCCATAAAGAACACCATCAATAGAGGCCTGGTCAATCAGTTAGATTAGAACTGTCAATAAAACAAAAAGCGAGCGGAGCGAGCCATAATAAATGGAGTCCTGGTCAATTGCTTAAAGTACTGTGACCAAAATAAAGAGCGAGCGAAGCGAGCCATAATGCTAGACCATTAAGAGAGACGTGATCAATCGATTATGTTAGCAACGTGTCTAAAACAAAAAGCGAGCGAAGCGAGCCATAAGGAGCAACTGTTAAGAGAGATTTGGTTAATTGGTAGGTTTAGAACTATGACTAAAATAAAATGCGAGCGAAGCGAGCCATAAAGGACACCATCAATAGAGACCTGATCAATCGGTTAGATTAGAACTGCGAAAAAAACAAAAAGAATAAACGAGCGAAGCGAGCCATAATAAATGGAGACCTGGTCAATCGATTAAGGAACTGTGACCAAATGTGCTTATAAGTGTGCTATTTAGGTCTGAGGCTGAAATTTTAAAATTATCGATGGCGGCTAAGACAACGACAATTTTATCTAGAAAATTTATCATTTTTCACGGTTTTTACTTATAGAGCTGATTTTGGCGTTATTGATAACATTTTTCGGATTACTTACAGAAAAACTTGTATTCTGTTGAAGTGTTGCCGGATAATAAAAAACAGTTTTTTTATACAGTGATTTTTAGGAAATTTTCTATTGAATAAGAATAAAAGACTACAAGGCGATATATACAACATTTATTTTAAGTTTTCTTACGTTTTTCAACTGAATATTTCTTTTTATATTGCGTGTAAACTGGCAATCTTTTTTTTTATGTATGATGTTTTGCGTAATTAAAGATCTTTTATTTGAAGATAGAACTTACTAACTTTTTCTAGGCAATTTTATACTGTAAACCCAGCATAACAAGAGGCGGTCTTAAAACTCCAATATCTGTATTAACAAATATTAACTTACTTTTGAATAAGAATAAGAGAATCTATTCAAGCAAATTCCAAATTCGCGTTCAAGATGGCGGCTTAAACAGCGACCGTTTTATCTAGAAAATTATTCATTTTTCACGACCTTCACTTTATAGTGCTGATTTTAGCGTTTTTGATAACATTTTTCCGAATACTTTTAACAAAAAATATGTATTCAGCTGAAGTGTTGCCAGATGAAAAAAAAAACGGTAAATTTTTTGATACCGAGATTTTTGAGAAATTTTCATGTATGTCATTGATGAAAAATATTAAAATATTTTTTTACAATGATTTTACTGTTTAATAAAATTTTTACTGTTGCATTTATAACATAATTGATGGAATAATTTGAGTTTTAGCAACACTGATAGTAGTCACCATATTAATTTCAAAATGATTCTGACTGAGTTGGTGACTCGGAAGCTTTGCATATATAAACCGTTTCTGTATCTTTACTCAATCTTTACATGGTGAAAAAAAAAAATCCAATATTTTCACCAGAAAAATAAAGTGAGCGAGAAATTGTCATTCGGTTAGATTAAAACTGCGACTAAAACAAAAAGCGAGCGAAGCGAGCCATAAAAAGTGACCAATTAGAGAGATTTGATTAATTGGTAAGGTGAGAATTGTGACTAAAATAAAATGCGAGCGAAGCGAGCCATAGAGAACACCACCAATAGAAATCTGATCAATCGGTTATGTTAGCACTGTGACTCAAACAAAAAGCGAGCGAAGCGAGCCATAAAGGTTAACTATTAAGAGAGATTTGGTTAAATGGCAAGGTTCAAACTGTGACTAAAATAAAATGCGAGCGAAGCGAGCCATAAAGAACACCATCAATAGAGGCCTGGTCAATCAGTTAGATTAGAACTGTCAATAAAACAAAAAGCGAGCGAAGCGAGCCATAAAAAATGGAGACCTGGTCAATTTCTTAAAGTGCTGTGACCAAAATAAAGAGCGAGCGAAGCGAGCCATAATGCTAGACCATTAAGAGAGACCTGATCAATCGATTATGTTAGCAACGTGTCTAAAACAAAAAGCGAGCGAAGCGAGCCATCAAAAATGGAGACCTGGTCAATTGCTTAAAGTGCTGTGACCAAAATAAAGAGCGAGCGAAGCGAGCCATAATGCTAGACCATTAAGAGAGACCATCGATTATGTTAGCAACGTGTCTAAAACAAAAAGCGAGCGAAGCGAGCCATAAGGAGTAACTGTTAAGAGAGATATGGTTAGTTGGTAGGGTTAGAACTATGACTAAAATAAAATGCGAGCGAAGCGATCCATAAAGGACACCATCAATAGAGACCAGGTCAATCGGTTAGATTAGATCTGCGAAAAAAACAAAAAGAAAAAGCGAGCGAAGCGAGCCATAATAAATGGAGACCTGGTCAATCGGTTAAGGAACTGTGACCAAATGTGCTTATAAGTGTGCTAGAAAATGTATTACGGTTATTTTCACGGTTTTTACTTTATAGAGCAGATTTTGGCGTTATTGATAACATTTTTCAGATCACTTACAGAAAAAAAATGTATTCAGTCGAAGTATTGCCGGATGATAAAAACAGTTTTTTTTTTTGATATTGTGATTTTTAGGAAATTTTCTATTGAATAAGAATAAAAGACTACAAGGCGATGTATACAACCTTTATTTAAAGTTTTCTTACGTTTTTCAACTGAATATTTCTTTTTATGTTGCGTGTAAATTGGAAATCTTTTTTTTTATGTATGATGTTTTGCGTAATTAAAGATCTTTTATTTGAAGATAGAACTTACTAACTTTTTCTAGGCAATTTTATACTGTAAACCCAACATAACAAGAGGCGGTCTTAAAACTCCAATGTCTGCATTCACTAAATATTAACTTACTTTTGAATAAGAATAAGAGAATAAATGACTACAAGCCGATCTATTTCAAATTTTATTTTAGTTTTGCTTGCGTTTTTAAACTGAATGTTTCTTTTTCTATTTAGTGTAAACTGGCAACCCTTTTTCTTTGACGTATGGAGCTTTGTGTAATTAAACATAATTCATTTGAAGATAGAACTCACTAACTTTTTCTAGGCAATTTCAAACTGTAACCATAACAATTCCACAAGTGACTCGTTTACGCTCAAGAACTTTACAATAAGTAAAGCAACAAAAACTTGTATAGGTTTATTATGACATATGGGTTAGGTTAGGTTAGTGTATGAAAAACAACGCACGAGCCGAGCGAGCGTAGCGAGCGTGCCGCGGCAGCGGCCGGCGAAGTGCCAGAAACGAATCGCTTTTGTTGATGGTAACATTTGGTTTATAAGGTTTAAAAGATGATCGTGACCATTTTAATTTCAATTTTGATTTCGATGGACTTGATAATTCGGAATCTTTATAGCGTGTATATATGGACCATTTGACACACTTTCATATAAGTAAGTATGGAGAAAATAAAATCCAATTTTTGACACGATATTTAATACTTAAAATATATTTTTCTATACTTTTAGATTATTGAGAAAACATGTTCTTTTGATATTCAAAATGAAAGTGTTCTACGTAGGTATGAGTTTAAAATTTGACATTTATTTATTTGGTGTATTATTTAAGGTAACACTGGGGGAAATATCTACTCGATCCTTTTTCACACTAAATGTAAACTTACTATTGAATAAGAATAAGAGACTATAATTTATTTAGAGTTTTGCTTGCGTTTTTCGACTGATTATTCTTTTTCTGTTCAGCGTAAACTGGCAACCCTTTTTCTTTGATGTATGGTGCTTAAATACCTTTCGTTTGAAGACAGAACTTACTAACTTTTTGTAGGCGATTTCAATCTATAAAACAAACATAACAAAAAAATCGAAATACTCAAATTCTGCAACGGAGGCGGACTTAAAACCCCACCGCTCCGATTCTACTAGCTACTCGTGACCTCCCCGGGCTGCTCGCAGCCCGGGGCAACCAAGCGAAAGCTAGTCTATAATATATAAAGCTTAATTACCACTGACTGACTCACTCACTGACTCACTCCATGCTTTTTCGGGTAGAAGGAGGGGGGAAAATGACGTTTTCATGTATGGAGAGTGATAATATTTTTTTAATATGAGTTGAAATGGCGTATTCGGTACAGCCAAAAAACAAAATGGCGGCGAGATAATTTTTTTAGTTTCTACATTATCCACTCTACGGTTACGATATTTCGAAATGGTCGTAGATTTGGCTAAAAAAATGAGACTGAAAAAGGGTTTGATTAAAAAAACAAAATGGCGACCGAGATATTTCACCTGGAAAATGTGCATTTTTCGACCTCTGTTCGGGCAATCGTCAATTGTTTTGTGGTGGGTTTGGAGGGGGGATTTTTCGCTGGCGACTCGGAAGTATAGTCGATTTTCACGTACGGGGAGTTTTCATTTGCGCATCAACATGGCGGCGGCGGTGGCGGCCATTTTGTTTCGGCAATGAAAAATCGCCATTTTCCAGTGAGATTTTCTCCAAGATGGCGGCGTCGGACGGGTTCGCGTTCGTATGGGGCGGTCGTGAGGCTCGCTAGCTCTTTTCTACTTCACTAATTTCTACCATTTTCGTGGCAGCTTATGAGATTTTGGGAGAAAAGTGAAATTTCGAAATACGCACTTTTCGCGGAAAACAGACTCGATGCGGTGTGGCGCCGGGGGAGCCCTATGACTTTTGGTAGTTTTCGTTTCCGCGAGCTGACAACCCTGGGCTGCACGGTAGAAAACATTTTTTTCGACATGCCCTCATAACCCGAATTGTTTGGGAACCTGGGTGGCCAGCGGAGAAAATCTGTGAATGAGGTCGCTGCGCCAAATATAGTCGTGACTATGGGAAAATTATGAAACTCGGGAAAATCAATATGGCGGCGCCGGCAGCGGCCATTTTGTGATTTTTTCACTTTTTCGAAAAATTCAAACGCACTTTTAGCCACATGGCAACATCGGAGCTCTTCGTCTGTATGGACCGGTCGTGAGTCTCCGCCGGCTCTTTTGTATGAGGTGAAAATTTTTCCCGATTTTAGGGTAATTTCGGAGATTTACCCCAAAAAGGTGAAAAGTAGAAGGAGCCGTTTCGGGATTTCAAAAATGCATTTCGTCGACGGAGGCACTCCCCGAAATGACATTTGGCCATTTTCATCGTCGACACCTGGCAACCCTGGTGGTTGCGGCGATTTGAAAAATTTCATCCATTTTTTACTTTGTCGACTCTAGCGCAGTCGGTATTGCCACTAGAAAAATGGTAAAAACTGCATCGGATGCGCTATCGAGTTGGCCACACCGGTACGGAGCCGGATTTTCAAAATTCAAGATGGCGGCCAAACCAGCGGCCGTTTTATCCGGAAAATTGGGTATCGTCACCACGCATCGAGCCGATTTTGACGCACTTGGCGTACATTTGTCAGACTACTTCTAGGGAAACATTTTTTAGGCAAGTAACTAAAGTCTGCCAGGTGAAAAAAAAATCTCGAAAATTTTTGATACTTTATGAGATTTTTGAGGAAACAATTTTTGATCGAATTTTTGAACTTTTTTGATGCAAATATTTTAATTTTAACTTTTCAAGATACCCGATGGAAAAAATAGAACGATCGACTGGCAACACTGAGAGCAAACAACGTTTGAAATTCAACCTCGATTTTGACCGACTTGGCAACCCCGAAGGTATTCGGCATTATATGGAGCGATTGTGTATCTCTATAGACTCTTTCATATGGTGGAAAAAAATTACCCGATTTTAGGGTAGTTTTTGAGATTTACTCCCAAAAACTGTAAATGTCAAAGGAACAATTTTAGAACTTGAAAATTGGTATCCGTCGATGGAGGGCGCATCCTGAAATCACATTTGACTATTTTCATCGCCTACACCTGGCAACCCTGGCAGCTACGGCGGTTTGAAGATTTAATGCCCACTATTCACGTTTTGGACTCTAGCGCAGTCATCTATAGCCGCTAGGAAAATAATAAAAACTGCGTTGGATGCGCCAATAGGTGTGCTACATAGGTCTAGGTTGAAATTTCAAAATTCAAGATGGCGGCTTAAACAGCGGCCATTTTATCTCAGAAAATTGATCATTTTTCACGACTTTCACTTTATAGAGCTGATTTTGAGCATTTTTGATAACATTTTTCAGAATACTTTTTAACAAAAAATATGTATTCAGCTGAAGTGTTGCCAGATGAAAAAAAAATTGTAAATTTTTTGATACCGGGATTTTTGAGAAACTTTCGTGTATGTCATTGATGAAAAATATTTAAATATGTTTTTAAATGATTTCACAAAATTTTTACTGTTGCATTTATAACATAATTGATGGAATAAGTTGAGTGATCGACCAGCAACACTCGATAGTAGTCACCATATAAATTTCAGATTGATTCTGACCGAGCTGGCGACTCGGGAGCTTTATAGCACATATAGACCGTTTGTGTATCTTTACTCAATCTTGACGTGGTGAGAAAAAAGAATCCAATATTTTCGCCAGAAAAATAAAGCGAGCGAGACATTGTCATTCGGTTAGATTAGAACTGTGACTAAAACAAAACAGCGAAGCGAGCCATAAAGTGACCATTTAGAGAGATTTGATTAATTGGTAAGGTAAGAACTGTGACTAAAATAAAATGCGAGCGAAGCGTGCCATAATGCGAGACAATCAAAAGAGACCTGATCAATCGGTTATGTTAGCACTGTGACTCAAACAAAAAGCGAGCGAAGCGAGCCATAAAAATAAACTATTAAGAGAGATTTGGTTTATTGGTAAGGTTAGAACTGTCAATAAAACAAAAAGCGAGCGAAGCGAGCCATAAAAAATGGAGACCTGGTCAATTGCTTAAAGTGCTGTGACCAAAATGAAGAGCGAGCAAAGCGAGCCATAATGCTAGACCATTAAGAGAGACCTGATCAATCGATTATGTTAGCAACGTGTCTAAAACAAAAAGCGAGCGAAGCGAGCCATAAGGAGTAACTGTTAAGAGAGATTTGGTTAATTAGTAGGGTTAGAACTATGACTAAAATAAAATGCGAGCGAAGCGAGCCATAAAGGACACTATCAATAGAGACCTGGTCAATCGGTTAGATTAGATCTGCGAAAAAAACAAAAAGAAAAAGCGAGCGAAGCGAGCCATAATAAATGGAGACCTGGTCAATCGGTTAAGGAACTGTGACCAAATGTGCTTGTAAGTGTGCTAGAAAATGTATCAATTTTCACGGTTTTTACTTTATAGAGCTGATTTTGGCGTTATTGATAACATTTTTCAGATTACTAACAGAAAAAAAATGTATTCAGTTGAAGTGTTGCCGGATGATTAAAAACAGTTTTTTTTTTTTGATACTGTGATTTTTAGGAAATTTTCTATTGAATAAGAATAAAAGACTACAATCCGATGTATACAACATTTATTTTAAGTTTTTCTTTCGTTTTTCAACTGAATATTTCTTTTTATATTGCGTGTAAACAGGCAACCTTTTTTTTTTTATGTATGATGTTTTGCGTACTTAAAGATCTTTTATTTGAAGATAGAACTTACTAACTTTTTCTAGGCAATTTTATACTGTAAACCCAACATAACAAGAGGCGGTCTTAAAACTCCAATATCTGTATTAACTAAATATTAACTTACTTTTGAATAAGAATAAGAGAATAAATGACTACAAGCCGATCTATTCCAAATTTTTTTTTAGTTTTGCTTGCGTTTTTCAACTGAATGTTTCTTTTTCTATTTAGTGTAAACCGGCAACCCTTTTTCTTTGACGTATGGTGCTTTGTGTACTTAAACATACATTCATTTGAAGATAGAACTCACTAACTTTCTGTAAACATAACAAGAGGCGGACCTAAAATCCCACCGCTCCGATTCCACAAGCTCCGACTCGTTTATGCTCAAGAACTTTACAATAAGTATAGCAACAAAAACTTGTATAGGTTTATTATGACTTATGGGTCAGGTTAGGTTAGTGTATGAAAAACAACGCACGAGCCGAGCGAGCGTAGCGAGCGTGCCGCGGCAGCGGCCGGCGAAGTGCCAGAAATGAATCGCTTTTGTTGATGGTAACATTTGATTTATAATGTTTAAAAGATGATCGTTATCATTTTAATTTCAATTTTGATTTCGATGGACTTGACAATTCGAAATCTTTATAGCGTGTATATATGGACCATTTGTGTAGGTATCTTTACCCACACTTTCACATAGGTAAGTTTGGAGAAAAGAAAATCCAATTTTTGACACGATATTTAATACTTAAAATATATTTTTCTTTACTTTTAGATTATTGAGAAAACATGTTCTTTTGATATTCAAAATGAAAGTGTTCTACGTAGGTATGAGTTTTAAATTATATATTTATTTATTTGGTGTATTATTGAAGGTAACACTGGGGGAAATGTCTACTCGATCCTTTTTCATACTAAATATAAACTTACTATTGTATGAGAATAAGAGACTATAATTTATTAAGAGTTTTGCTTGCGTTTTTCGACTGAATATTTCTTTTTCTGTTAAGCGTAAACTGGCAACCCTTTTTCCTTTGATGTATGGTGCTTAAACACCTTTCATTTGAAGACATAACTTACTAACTTTTTGTAGGCAATTTCAAACTGTAAACCCAACATGATAAAAAAACGAAAAATATTAAAATTCGCTTCCGAGGCGGACTTGAAACCCCACCGCCCCGATTCCACCAGCTACTCGTTACCTCCCCGGGCTGCTCGCCGCCCGGGGCAACCAAGCGAAAGCTAGTCAACATTTATAAAGGGGTAACAACAGCGGCCAGGGTAACATGAGGGTTACACCCAGAAATAATACGCATTATTTATATAGCTGTAATAGAGCCAATAATCTTGTATGCAGCTAGTGTCTGGGGAAAAGAGGCCAACAAAATAAGGAGCAGAAAAATATTCAGTACGGTACAAAGGGGGTTCGCGCAGAAAATTTCAAAAACCTACAGAACAACGTCACTAAATTCCGCCTTGGTATTGTCGGGGCTGCTTCCGCTGGATCTCCGGGTCCAAGAAGCATCCCGGCTTTATGAAGCTAAGCGCGGGAAACCCCAGGCAATACTAAGCGGAAGAAAAGTGGAGGAGAGGGTATCCTTGCTGGAATCGAACCACCCCGGCAGCCTAGGAATGATCGAGTTTGAATGCTTGGAGAATGCTGAGGAGGATGGAAAAACAGCAGAAGGCCTAGTAAAGATTTATACAGATGGCAGCAAACTTGAGGGAAAAGTCGGTGCAGCCCTGACCTGTTGGAAAGGGGCTGTTGAAATCGCTTCCCCAAAGTTTAAGCTGGAGCCATACTGTACAGTCTTCCAGGCCGAGCTGTACGCCATCCTCCAAGCTACAGAATACATGATGAGCAAAGAATGGAAGGAGGTAGCAGTGCTAAGCGATTCGAGATCCGCCCTACAGTCGCTGCAAGATCCAGACTCCTCGCATCCAATCGCGAAGGCGATTCAGGGCAACCTGGTCCAAATTAGGGAACTTGGCCGCAAGGTCTCCCTATTTTGGATCAGGGCCCACGTCGGCGTGATTGGAAACGAGAGAGCGGATGAGCTGGCGAAGGGGGCGGCTCTCAGATTGAAGTGCAAATCGCACTATGACGGGTGTCCCATCTCTTTTGTCAAAAGGCACTTACGCAATTTGACAAAAGTAGAGTGTGGCGACCGTTATAGGAGCGAAAGCACTGCTGCCACGACGAAGGCCTTTTTCCCAAATGCGGAAAAGGCCTTCGGAGTCATGAGAAAGATGAAGAATGATAGATGGGCTGCACAGCTATTAACGGGGCATGGAGGGTTTAAGTCCTACCTCCATGAATTTAAGTGCAAGGATAACCCATACTGCGAATGCGACCCCCAAATCAAACAAGATGTTTTCATGTAATTTTAGAATGTCCTATCTACAATAATATCAGGCACACTATACAGAGTAGCATTAACACGAAACTCAGTAAGCCAAATCTTGAAATAATAATGGAAAATAAAGAGGAAAGAGAAATATTTATAGAAAACGCATGTAAGATTAAAAAGAAAGTAAATGAGAAAAATAAAGATTAGGATAAATGTAAACTAACAAGAAAACAAACTGTGATATTAGTATATAAGAAAACCTGTCACTGTATAGTAATGTAAACTTAGAAATAAAATTGAAATGTATAACAACATAGACTGTAAAAATATAAATGTATAAAAAATATAGATATAAATAGAAAAATAACACGTGTATATAAATATAAGAAAAATTGTAACTAGTATAAAAACAAAACTGTAATAGAAATAAGAAATGACCATAGATTAAAGAGGGAAAAAGAGCATTCCTCATAAAACAGGCCTATAAAACCTGTATAAATAAAAAAAAGAAAATAAGCAAAACAAACAAAAAAGAAAAAAAAGAAAGAATAAACAACCTGCTAAAGAGTGGGGGAACCAGCTATATAAAAAAAAATATATATATATACCTTCCGTAAGGTATATTGAATGGAGTTAGTGTTCTAGACTCTTGCGACAAAATCACATGCCAAAAACCTTTATGGGCATCTAATGTACTAAACACTGTAGCTCCTTTCAACTTACAAGTTATTTCTTCTAATGTAGTGTAACGTAAAATTTACGTCACATGTATTTTTCTTACAACTCGGCGAATGGGCCTAATCCCGATGTCAATTTAGAGTTTCGTAAAAAAAAAAATATAAACTTCACTGTCAGTTTTGACATTTTTCACTTCACGACCTTTTTATAAAGCGAAAAGATGTGAATCTTTTCTTATATTTTAATCTTGTGGCATCAACGGTATTTAAGTAAAAATACCTAACATTTTAATAATGGTGGAAACATAAACCTACATAGGGGTCCACCTTGCCCCATGTCTCTTTAGATTTTTTGTTTTAAAACGCCGTTGGCGTTTTAATTTCATTTTTTTTTTACGAAACTCTAAATTGACATCGGGATTAGGCCCATTCGCCGAGTTGTAAGAAAAATACATGTGACGTAAATTTTACGTTACATTTCACCCTTTCCCTGATTAAAGCATCGAGAATCGAGGCGCCAAAAACTACAACTCAAAATTTCCAAATAAATCCAACCAATGGCAAACTCAAAAGATAACCTAAAAGGAACTGCATAAATGCAAAGGAAAACAAAACTACAGTTTAGTTTTGTTGTCGGCAGTCAACAATGGCGGTGTGGTGAGCCAACATAAATATGGCGGACCACACGTCCACTGATCACAAACCAAAAACTAATCGAGGTAAAACTCGATGTTCGCAGTGACCATCAAACAATATCGACAGCAAATGGCATTAAAATACAAAAAAAAAAACGCTGTTTAAGAAACTAGTTTATCAATAAATAAGAAATACTGTGTGTGTTTATGTGTTTGTGTGTGTGTGTGTGTGTATGAGTGTGTGTATACGTGGGTGGATGTGGAGATCTGTTCGACTTAAAGTGTCACAGACTCAAAAAAACTTAACCCTGAAATTGCCCGTTTGAGATCTGCTGGACTATAAAGTCGCAGACTCTAAAAAATCTAAGTCCTGTGGAGGCTTCTCCAGAGGCAGGTTTTCTTGGAAGATAATTCAAACTCGAAGTCTCGATGTGTAATGAATTTTTATTTACAAGTAGTCATACTTACATGCTAAAATCATGTGTCGCACTTAGCTCTATATAAAACAGATAGTAATGAATAAAGCGAGATAGCATGCGCTCGACAGCGCTTGCGCGGAGGTTATAAATATAAGCGGCTGTGTGTTCCGCAGCTCGCCAGTGCGGCGTTTGCTACGACGCCGTGCGCTGTGTATGTATCCCATATCACTCCCCCCTCAAGTAAAACGTACACTTTTCTTAATCGTTCGTCCGCTTCTTGTTATATATGGCTGCTGATTTGTAGGTTCCGAAACCGCGTTTTGGATGTCTGTTGACGGTGTAGTGCTGGAGTCGGATGCCTTTTCTTTAATTGTACTTGGTATGCTGCTGGTTGTAGTCGCCGTTTCGTCTTTGAGCATAAAAGCTGGTTTTAGTCTGTCCAGAGATACTACAGATGTGCGGTGTGGTAACTGGATCTTGTAAAATTTATCATACCGCTTAATGACTTTATAAGGGCCATAGTAAGGTGGTGTGAGCGGAGATTTTACTGTATCGTTTCGTATGAATACATGAGTACACGTTGCTAAGGTTTTATAGATAAACGGTTGTGGCGATGAATGTGAGCGTTGCGGGTCCGGTGTTAGTGACGACATCGTATGGGAGAGACGGCGTACTAATTCGACGTCATCGCAGTTTGTTTCTGTATCCGTTGGTGTGAAGAAATCTGCAGGCAAACGTAACGTAGCGCCGTAGGTCATAAGCGCGGGGCTTAGGTCTTGCCGAAGTGCAGTGCGTAAGCCCAGGAGTACTATTGGTAATTCATCGGTCCATTGTATGGTGGCGCCGCGGGCCATGAGAGCGGCTTTCATCGTCCGATGCCATCTTTCAACTAAGCCGTTTGATTGCGGGTGATAAGCTGTAGTACGTATTCTTGCTATGCCAAATCTCTTCATTAATGAATTAAATAATGAAGACTCAAATTGGCGGCCTTGATCTGCAGTAATTCGTAACGGACAGTCGAAACGCGCTATCCAATTATCGTATAAGGCTTTAGCGACGATTTCCGCTGTAATGTCGGTGACAGGTATCGCTTCGGGCCATTTGGTACAGCGGTCGATTATGGTCACGCCGTATCGGCATTCCCTTGAAAGACGAAGCGGACCGACGATGTCTATGTGAATGTGCTCGAATCGCTTTGATGGCGGGAATTGAGTAAACGGAGTTACTACGTGACGATGAACTTTTGCGCGTTGACAGTTTATACAGGCTTGTGTCCATATTGCAACTTCTTTATCCATTGACGGCCAGAAAAATTTACTTTTTATTAACTTCCGTGTTGCTTTAACGCCTGGGTGACATATATCGTGTTGTGCTTTGAATGCAGCAAAACGATATGCGGTGGGTAAATAAGGGCGTGGCGACGATGTTGATAACTCGCACGCGATTGATCGGCTATAACCGGGCAGCGTTATCTCTTTAAACATTAAGTTTTCTTGTTTTTTAAGCTTTTGAATTTCTTCATCGTTACTTTGGTCGATGCTCAGCTGCTCATAGTCTATTGTCGATGGATATATTATTTCTTCGAGTCTTGATAAAGCGTCGGCAACGGTGTTCTCTTCTCCCTTTATGTACTTGATTTTCGAACAAAATTGGCTTATGAAATGTAGTTGTCGCTCCCGTCGTGGTGTATCGGAGGTACTCGCTGATCTTGTGAGTGCATATGTGAGCGGTTTGTGGTCAGTGTAGAGTACGACATCGCAACCTTCTATTAATCGACGGAAATGTTTTACAGCTGTATACATCGCTAATAACTCGCGATCATATACACTGTTTCGACGTTGTGTTTCACTCATTGCTTTAGAGAAAAACGACAGTGGTTTTCAAACTACATCGACCTTTTGTTGTAGTACCGCGCCGAGACTGTGATCTGAGGCATCGGTCATGATGGCGAGTGCGCTGCCTTGAACTGGGTGACTGAGTAAAGAGGCCTCTGTGATGCTTTGTCGGCACTTCTCAAAGGCTTCCTCTGCTTCCTTTGACCATTCGATAGGTGTATTGTCGTTTCTTTTTCTGTTATGTAAGTACTTGTTGAGTTCTGTTTGTAGTTCGGCTTGTAGTGGGAGGCAGTCTCGATAGAAATTGATCATCCCAAGGAATCGACGTAACTCAAGGACGGTCTTCGGTTTCGGATAAGTAGATATTGCTTTTACTCTTTCCGTTGTGGGTTTGATGCCGTTCGTCGATACTTCATAGCCGAGGAAATTAATGGATTCTTTTCCAAATTCACATTTCTCAATGTTGAGTGTCACGCCGTACTTGTTTAATCGCTGTAGTACTTGATGAAGAAGATTTTTGTGCTGTTCTTCGTCTTCGGCGCATAACAAAATGTCATCTATGAATGAAAAACAGCCTTTTATACCTCTTAGGACCTCATGCATGAATCTTTGGAATGTTTGACTGGCGTTGCGTAATCCGAATGTCATGCACGTAAATTCGAACATTCCGAAGGGTGTTATAATCGATGTCTTTTGTGCATCTTCTTTGGCGATAGGTATCCAATAGTACGCCATTTTTAAAGCTAACTTTGAAAACACCTTCTTGTTGTGAAGTTGGTATGTAAAATCTTGTATGCGAGGCACGGGGTAGCGGTCGGGTAACGTGACCGCATTCAACCGTCGCTAGTCGCCACACACGCGTAGTTTTCCATCTTTTTTCTTGACCACGTGAAGGGGGCTGGCCCACGGGCTTTTTGATGGTTTACATATGCCCATTTCAATCATACGGTCAAACTCTTCTTTAGCTGCCTTATATTTGTCTGGAGGAAGCGGGCGGGGTCGGGCGTAAAGTGGAGGTCCCGTAGTTTCAATGTGATGAATGACGTCATGTTTTACCGGCTGTTTCAGTGACATAGGGCGTAAAACGTCGGGATATTGCTGCAATATATCATAATATAGCTGATTGTTGCTTATGACGTGAACTGACTCGGCGTTGGTTGATACTTTTAATGCGTCGATGGATAACTCCGTAATCTTGTCAATTAGTTTTTTCTTGTCTAAATCGACCAGTAACTTGAAGTGAGATAGAAAATCAGCACCCAGTATAGAGGTTTTGACATCTGCAACGATAAATGTCCATAGAAAATTTCTTCGTAGCCCGAAATTCAGCCTGATGGTTTTGTGCCCATTCGTTTTGATTGGAGTATTATTTGCGGCGTATAAAGTGTAGGCGCTTGCGGTCTTAGTATTTTTATTATAAGTGGCGGCTAAAACGGATATATCTGCGCCTGTGTCCACGAGGAAACGTTCGTGAGTGTTGCGATCGTGAATACAAAGGCGATTACTGGTGTCTGGGACACCGAAGTTCGCCACGGTCGGTGTCGATTTTAGTTTTCCGGCGACTTCTTTCTTCAGCAGCACGGTGATTCACAGTGTTTGGCCTTATCGCCAAAACGGAACTGGTATTTACATTCCCAGTCTTGATCACCGGGCTACGGTGTCGCATTTCGTCGGCTCGATGTTGATTGAGAGCGTGAACGAGAACGTGCGTGAAAGGGACGGCGATATCGTTGTCTGTCTTTGAAATCGTTGCGTCTACGTAGCTCAGAAATTTCTAAAGACATCTTCTCAATCTGCTTCGATAAAAATGTTATATCGACTTGTGTCGATGGTGTTGTTGACAAGCTCGGAGATGAAGTCACTGCGTTTATAGTAGGGCGCTCCGTATATTCGTACATCTTGTCCGCCATTGCGGATAACGTTTCGAGAGTGGCCTCAGTGTTGCCTGATAACACAACACGGATCTGTGTCGGTAAATGATTTAGCCATTCAATCTTCAAGCCTTCATCGGTTATCATTCCACTGCTCAGTTGGCGCATTTTTCGGAGCAGCTGTGACGGTGTTTGGTCTCCCAGTTCGAGACCGCTGATGAGCTTCTGGAAGTTTTTTACATCTGACTTTTCGTAGACGGTAAGCAGGCGATTCTTGATGGTTTGATATTTGTTCGTAGCTGGCGGGTTGTACAAAATGTCCGTAAGATGTTGCAAATCTGTAGGCTGTAATTGTTGTAGGAGATATCGAAATTTCTGGTCATCAGATGTTTTCAGTGAATCTATAACGGCTTCAAATTGAATAAACCACGCTCTCGGTATTTCCCTCCAAAAGGGTAGCAGCCTGGATTGAATAGAGATGGCACTGACGGCGGCATCTTCGTTTTGCTTCGTCTCCTCACTTGATTTCGCCTGTGCTTCAGTCATGGCTCCACTCGATTGTTTTTCTCGGGGTCACCAGATGTGGAGGTTTCTCCAGAGGCAGGTTTTCTTGGGAGATAATTCAAACTCGAAGTCTCGATGTGTAATGAATTTTTATTTACAAGTAGCCCTACTTACATGCTAAAATCATATGTCGCACTTAGCTCTATATAAAACAGATAGTAATGAATAAAGCGAGATAGCATGCGCTCGACAGCGCTTGCGCGGAGGTTGATTTGCGTGCGCATAATATCATAGGCTCTGTGTATTTTTGTTATAAAAAATATATTATCAAACTATTAAGTATAAACAGTGATAAAAAATAGTGTTTAACGTTAATCCTTTTAATTTCAACAATTAATTAATCAATATGAACCCAGAATAAGCAAAAAATTGTGAAAATAGTGACAGTGAAAAACCGTTAAGAAAAATAAAAGAATCTTCACAAAACCTTGTGATTGAAGAAAATTCAGATAACAGTGAATTATTAAAGACCTATTAAAAGAAAACCATCGAAGAAAAGATAAAATAACATAATATTTTTTAAAAGTTAACCACATTATAACCTCAAAACATAAATAAATCACTACAATTTAGATCAAGTATCGCCATCTGTTGGTACTATGTGAAACTCGATGTACATCACCAAACTTAATCAGTAATTACTAGCATATCCTAAAGCAACTGTCACCTTGATAATATACTGTGAATTACTATAGAGGGCGTAACGTAAACCACAACTGCAATGTCGACCAATAATAATTATTGCGCTGGATATAAACAAAAACTCCATAAACGAGAACACCTAACGTGTAAACAATGTAAAAACACATACGACTTAGAATGTGCAAATGTGAGCCCTCAGCGTTTTTATAACACGATGACGCAAGAAATAAAAAATGCATGGAAGTGTCAGGCATGTTATTGTAAGCAGCCTAAAAAGAATAACACGAACACACCGATACGTACTCGAGAAAATGAATTACCTATAGCTGATATCTCTCAGCCTAATAGTAACGTAACAATAAGAAGAACACAAAATAAACAACATAACGACACAAACAACTCAGAGGATATTGATCTACTAGGCGACACAGTTAACACACAGACCTCTCCAAGTTCATATGTAAGTCTTAACGAAATTTCAATACAAACAATTAGCGAGATAATCCAACAAAAATTAAAAGAAAATAATAAATCACTAATAAAGGAACTACAAAGTACAATTAAGTCAGAAATTAACAAAGTGATTATGTTAGCAAAAGAAGAAATAAAACAAGAAACAGATTCCCTAAACTTTCAAAATAAACTAAGACAAGACGAAATTGAACAAATAAACTTAAAAATAGAGACTATTATAAAAGAAAATGAAAAATTGAGAGAAGAAATAAAATTTATTTGTGAGAAAACGGAAAACAAATATGAAAAATTTACAGACACCAATTCTAAGAAAATTGTACTCTACAGTCTCCCAGAACATCATAATGAAAATGACATCACCTTATGTAACAGGATTGTCCATATCTTTCAAGACATTATGAATGTGGATCTAACTGGCTAAATTGAGGATACATATAGACTTGGCAGATATAAAAATTCAACTAGACCTCTTGTTGTAGAATTAATAAGCAAGGAGATGACTAAATACCTTATAGACCATAGACATTTATTTCAGGAAACTGGATTAGTCATTTCCAAATATTATGATGTATCTACACGTAAACAAAACAAATTGATGAAAGAAGAAATGTTCAGAGCACGTCAAAAAGGATTATACGCTATAATTAAAAATAATAACCTTTATGTGGATGGAGAAAAAATAATATTAACAAATAAACTGGAAAACACTACTACCAATAATAAGAATATAGAAAATAAGGAACTGAACAATGAAGCAGAAAACAAAAATAGAAGTGAAAAGTTTTTTCGACAATATAAATCTACAATATAAAATACTAATACAAAATATCCAAAGTATCTTCAATAAAGTGCACTCCTTAGAAGCATTTTTACAACAGAATCACAATTTTCAAATATGTACTATGCTTCTCAGAGACATGGCTTTCACCTGAAAAATTAGAACTAATAAATCTAAGCGATTACAAAATTGGAGCATCATACTGTAGAAAAGTGCGCACCGGAGGCGGCGTGTGTATCCTGCTTAAAAACAACATATACTACATAGAATTAACGGAAATTTCCAATATGTCAATTGAATATATAATAGAGACTTGTGCAATAGAACTTGTTAAAGAAAATATTATATTACTAACTTTATATTATAATGGAAAGAAGGAGGACTTATTTTATGAACAACTAAAAAATATTTAAGACTATATAAATAACAAATTTTATAAATACAAGGTAATAATAGGGGATGATTTCAATACTGATATGTTAGAAAAAAATTTAAAAATAAACACAACGAAAAAGAAAAAAGCAAAAAAACTCACTGATTTAATGCTACAATATAAGCTGTCTCAGCAAATAAAAGCCCCTACTCGAATAACTAAAACAACCTCTACATGTTTAGACCTCATTTACTTGAACTTCAACGATAATACTCTTCAAATTACAGTAGAAGAGTTAGGTTTATACCATAGTGGCACAATAATACATTTAAATTTGCCAAAACCTATCAAACAAAAAATTTGGTACACTGAAAAAAGGCATTTTCACAACAATAACTTAGAGAAATATAGAGTTCAATTAAAATCAATTGATTGGATGAATTTGTTTGATATTAATGAAAATGTACACTATAACTATAATTAATTTCATAAATCATTAATTGATATTTTAGATAATTGCATACCAAAACAATCCATAAAAATAAGAAATACGTATAAAAAATATTGGCTAACCAAGGGTATAAAAAAATCATGCTATAATAAGAGATTGCTAAAATCTCATGTTACACGGTCAAAAAATAAAATACTTACGGATTATTATAAGAAATACGAAAAAATTCTAAAAAGAATAGTCATAACGTCCAAAAGATTACAATACATTAATAAAATGAAGCAATCTAATAATAAAATTAAAACAATGTGGCACATTATTCGTGAACGTACCAATAAAATAAATTCAAAAGAACATTCTAATATTAAATTAAATATAAATAATATAATCACATCAAATCCCAAACTGGTAGCTAACACATTCAATACTCATTTTGCATCTAAGGGCGAAGTAGTCAACCAACAAGCTAAGGGTCTTCCAGTGCTTCATCCATCCACAAACTCAATGTTTTTAAGGCAAGTAGAGATGAAAGAAATATTCAATATACTAAAAAATTTAAAAAGCAAATTGAGTCATGGCGTGGATGAACTTCCACAAATGTTATTTAAATATTGTGCGAAAGAATTAACATATCCACTAACGTTACTGATTAACCAATCTTTTGAAGAAGGAGTATTCCCAGATTTACTAAAACATTCTCTCATTAAACCAATTCATAAAAAGAAATTACAAACAGATCCAAATAACTACCGACCAATCGCTTTATTACCCGCTTCATCAAAAATATTTGAAAAGGCTATGTACAATCAAATTTACAAATTTTATGAAAAATATGAGATTTTTAGCGAATGTCAAAATGGGTTCCGTAAAAATAAATCGCTATATATAAATACATTCAGGAAATACATAATATAATTAATAGTAAAAAATATGCCATTGGAATACTACTTGATATGTCGAAAGCATACGACACAGTACAATATAATATATTATTAAATAAGCTTTATGATACAGGAATTCGTGGTACATGCTATAATTGGTTTAAATCATATCTTAACAATAGAAAACAGACAGTACAGATTGAATTTTTTAATGATAACTTGCATAAAATAGAAAAAGTCAAATCAAACACTATTATTATTAACGCCTCTATACCTCAAGGTAGCGTACTTGGGTGTCTCCTATTTCTAATCTACGTCAATGATTTTGCAGAAGCTCTAAATGAATATTGCGTCATGTTCGCAGACGATATATCAATCCTCACATCTAGTCAAAATTCAATAACTTTAAATGAAAAAATTAACGAAATATTATCAAAAACAACAAACTGGTTAATGAAACATAACTTACAAATAAATTTATCTAAAACCAAATTAATGTCGTTTTACCCTTATCAAAAACCACCACTAGACATAAATAATAATATCACAATAGAAACAGTAGATCAACATACACTATTAGGTCTAATAATCGATACTCATGTTAGTTGGAAACCACATATAGAGAAATTACACCGAAAATTGAGCAGTTTTATGTACGCGTTACGTGAAATAAAGAAAACAACAGATATAGATACGGCAATATCAACTTACTATGCATACGCGCATGCATGGCTCAGCTATGGAATAATTTTATGGGGATGTAGCACTGATGCTCCTACTTTATTAACAAAACAAAAGAAACTCTTGAGAATAATATTTGATATAGATGAAACAGAATCATGCAAGCCTTACTTTATAAAATATAAAATCCTAACGCTACCTTGTTTATATATACTTGAATTATGCAGGTTTGTTCGAAAATACCCAAATTTCTATACCAAGCGAGATGATACCATAATTAAACCTCTTAGACCCAGAAATAAATTAATGCTACCACCTTCTAAAATGAAACATCATTCTTCAAGCCCATTAATCATGTCAATAAAAATTTATAACAAGTTGCCCAATATATATAAAGAAATTAAAGACGACAAAAAATGTATTGATTATTTAAAACAATTACTCATTACTAAAAGCTATTATAATATATCGGAATATTTAAAAGACAAAAATATATAAAACGTAAATTTTAATAAATATGACACATTTTATAAAGAAGTAATTAATATACATTTAGAATGAATGATTAACAACGATTTGTAATAATATTAAATATAAGAATATAAGATACAATATTTATGTTTAAATTATAACATTAGCGTAACTGAAAATTTATAATTACGTATTATTTATTGGGTGTTATTTAACGGGTTAGCATAGTATTCACATTTTTGCTAGCAAAAAAATGTATTCTGTCAGTTGAAATATATGATTGGTCAGCAGACCATGGCTAGCAAACAATATCAAATCAATCGACAATTTTGTACATTTTGGACGGCTGTAATTATTTTTTATTAGCATAATAATCATATAAGCTGCAATGAGTGACGCATGTTAAATACAATTTTGAACAGCACTTGGAGGGAAGCAACTAATCCAATTTTGTGAAGCATATAAAAATAGCAATAATGACTTGCGGAAAATGGGCGCATTCCTTACAAAAATAATGAATGGGTATTTAGAGTAAACTAACTAATTAAATTAACTGCCTCCGTGTCCTAGTGGTAAGAGCGTTAGGCTATCGATCCGAAGGTACTGGGTTCGATTCCCGCTGGGGACACTCTCAAATATTTCTTTGTGAGTTTTTCCCAGTTTGGTTAGGCCATTGCAGGCCTGAATCACCTGATTGTCCGAAAGTAAGATGATTCCGTGCTTCGGAGGGCACGTTAAGCCGTCGGTCCCGGCTGCTACCTACAGTACTCATATAACACTCGCAAAATATCAAAATTCACACTAATTCACATAAAACAAGCTGTTATCACTGTAATTTGACAGCTACTAATCGCCGCTTAGACACCGAATGACAATACACGCACGCGATTGGCTACTAGTATCATGCGACTACTCTTGCTCTGCCCACTTTTAACGTACATTGCAGACTTTTCAATAAAAATGCAAACCAATTAGTTATTCTTCTAACCATGCTTTAAATACGCAAACCGATCAAATGAACTGCTAACCGGACAAATATTTCTGCTGACTAATCCTGAATCTTTCTGATCAAGTAGTTATTTTGGGGATAGACTGTTTATTTGACATACACATATTATTTTAAGCTGACTGTATATGATTAAATTACTGATCATTATCAAGATTATTTGCGAAACAAAGATTGCCGATTGTTTTATTTTTCTTGCATACAAAATCTTTAAATGCTGATCAAACGATTAAAATACTGATTTTTGTGGCTAACCAAATTTTTTTATGGCTGACCTTTTAATTACTTCTCTTATTTATTATTTATAAATTACAATAATAAAAATTAATGCTCCTCCTTTCTATTATTGTTGTGCCCGACAGTGTCCATAGTGAGACTAATTTAATTATGTAACATTATTTTAAATTACCTATGGAAACAATAAACTTATTGAGTATTGAGTATTATAAATATAAGCGGCTGTGTGTTCCGCAGCTCTTGCGGCGTTTGCTACGACGCCGTGCGCTGTGTATGTATCCCATAGTCCCCTTAACAAACTGTTTGAGATCTGCTGGACTATAAAGTCGCAGACTCTAAAAAATCTAACCCCTAAAACTTTCAATCATAAGCATGTCTTATGGCAAAAACAACAATCATGGTCGGCTCAACACCACCGGCTTTCCGAACATGATGTGCAAAACGCGTCGCGAACCAAAGGTTCGTTGACGACAAAAATGTCGTAACCAGGCCCAACAAAGTAAGCGTAGGCTCAAAAGGAATAATGACAAAGGTCATTAGGGAAAAAAAAAAACGTGACAAAAGACACAAAGGGTGGCACTCATGGCCGACTCAACTCCATCAGCATTCCGGACATGAGGCGCACAAAAATAAATGTAACTTTATGATCGGCACAACTCCACCGAACTTCCGAGCATGAAGCACACAAAAAAAAATGTTGATCACAAATGTGAATAAACATAGACCAAAGATCAAAATCAAAATTTTGTCTCCTATGGAGGACAATAAGGTCAACAAAAGGATGTCAAATGCAAGGTTTTATGAGTACTCAAAGAAAGTCAAATCCGAGTGTAACACAAATTCGAACAAAATAATAACGTAACGAAAGACAAACTACATACTATTACTGTGTATGTAAATAATGTACAAACTTATACAATATTAAAAATAAATTTGTACAGAAAAATAATAGGACTTAAAATCCCAACAGAAAATTCTGTCCTATACAAGAATAATAAAATCTTATAATATGTGTAAAAAGAAGGAATACTTAGTTAATTCTAAATTAATTTAACAAATATACTAAGATCCAATACTATATGACAAAACTAATAATTTGGAAAGTATTGAAAGTATGATTGAGTGATATCCTTTGTTTCGTCATCTAACATTTAGGGGTACCTTTCATTCCTCACGCAAATAAAATCCTCACAACCCCAACTTTCACTCTAATCATCAGAACTGACCCAAAAGTTTATTTATTTAAACAATAAAATTACTAATGATCAAAATTTAAGTTTTCAAAATATCCTTGACATGATAACATCCGGTAGTGCCTTTAGTTAAATCTTTCAAAATATAAACGTTATTAGAAATTTTATCAACTACTTTACAATTAATAAACTTTGGAGCTAGTTTTGCCGAAAAATAATGAGCAGCACTAGATTGAACAAAATTTCTTCTCCAAACAATATCACCCACATCATAAGAAGTGACCCCACGACCTTTGTTGTAATATTTAGCATAACGTTTGTATGCTTTAAACAAAGAATTCGTAACCTTAACAAAAATATCTTCAAGCGAAGCAAGAAAATTTGCAAATTTAGAACGATCAACCAGATCGATCTGAGTTAATAATAATAATAATAATTCTTTATTTGCTATAAATAGGGTAGGTTACAATGAAGTGGATAGTTGTCTTCAATAACGTACTTAGACCTATTTAGCCATATTATTTCATTAGCATGCAAATGTCAGTTCAACTGGATTACAAAACAATGTCCATTTTAAATATTAATTAAGATACTAAACATATTTAATTTAATTACATTTATTGGAATAATTTTGTGAATTGTCAACTTTTACATAATTAAAAACTACTAGAACATTTGATTAAACTCTGCATCGACCACGACTATGCTATTCCTTGTGATTTAAAAAATCTTCCACTTTATAGAAGGTATGGTTCAACAGCCATCGACGTAACAATGTTTTGAATTGCTTAATAGGGAGGTCTTTAAATTGTAATGGTATTTTATTGTATATATTTTGGCACATAGAGGTACAATTCTTTAAGAATCGTTTTGTTTTTGGGACAGTTTCCAATACTAGTCTATGGGGATGGCGCCTCGACCTTTCGGATATATCGCACACCTTTGTAAACTTTTGAATATTCTGATGAACAAATACTGCTACCTCAAAAATGTAAAGATTTGGCAAAGTTAAAATGTTCAAAGATTTGAAATAGGGTTTACATGATACGTCTGGTGCTATGTTACAAATCGACCTGATACATCTCTTTTGTGCAATAAATAATTCCTTTATATCTGTACCATTCCCATATATTACCAGGCCATATCTAATAATAGATTCAACATACGCAAAATAGGCCATAACAGCTGCACTTATACTAGCCACCCTAGACAGTTTATACAGAGCAAATGTAAATCCGCTTATTTTATTACGGTTTTTTTGTATCTGCTCCTTCCAGGACAGATTTGTGTCCATAACAATACCCAAAAACGTGGTGGTTTTAGAATTTGTTAAGGTATGTCCGTTAAAATAGATGTCAACTGCCTGTCTTTTTAAATTATTAAAATTCATTATGTTTGTTTTTGATAAATTAATTTTTAGATTATTGTCTTGTAGCCAGTTCATTATTAATGTCAATGTACTCGTTATATCACTTTTATGTTGTTCCAATGTCAAAGTTTTATGTGTAGTCACTATAACTGATATATCATCAGCAAACAATATCATCTTTTGTTCACTTATGTCCAATAAATCATTAATATACAAAACAAACAGCAGAGGGCCCAGCACACTGCCTTGAGGTACTCCAAATTTATTTTGTTTTAATTCCGATTTATAAATTTGGGTTGTGTGTGTTGTATCAAGTTGAGTTATCTCTACTCTTTGTGTTCTGTTTTCTAAAAATGATGCAACCCATCTTAATGCCGGTCCCCTAATGCCATTACTTTCTAATTTTGACAATAATTGTTCATGACAAACAAAGTCGAATGCTTTAGACATATCTAGAAATATACTTGTAGTGAAGCTTTTTTTATTTACATTTTCCAAAATATTAGTAACTAATTCAAAAGTTGCATCTATAGTAGATTTATTTTTTTGAAAACCGTACTGATTACTATTAATTAATTTGTATTTATTAAAGAACGTTGTTAATTGGTTATGCATTACCTTTTCAAAAATTTTGGAAAAAACTGGCAGAAGTGTTATAGGACGATAATTATTTATATCAGTTTTCTCGCCTTTCTTGTGCAAAGGTTTTACTATAGACAACTTTAGTTTCTCTGGAAAGATTCCTGACTGCATCGAAATATTTACCAGGTAAGATAGAACGGGTGCTAACTCAGCTTTACACACTTTTAATACTTTGGTACATATGGAGTCGTATCCTGCAGTTTGGGTATTGTTGAGTGACATTATTATTTTACTTATGTAATTTGCATCTACAGGTGTCAAGAAAATGCTGTTTCGTATATTTTTCTTTATTGTGTTTTGTATGTTATTATTAATTTTATTAGTTTCAGTAACAAAATGTTCATTAAATATAGACGCTATAGCTATCGGGTCAGTAATTTCGGTGCCATTATTTATAATTTTAGTAATGTAACTTCTATTGTATATCCCATTAGTTTCATTTTTTATAACAGTCCATGTTGCCCTGCATTTGTTTTTACTATAAGCTATATATCTTTGGTAAGCATTTCTTTTTGAACAATTAATACATTTCTTAAATAATTTATCGTATTTAATATATTTTAATCGATCATTTTCTGTTCTGCTCGAATAGTATTTAAACCGAAGTTTTCTTTTTGTGATACTGCTTTTTTTTAAGCCTTTCGATAAAAATCGAGGTTTATTAAACAAGTTGCTTTTAACCTTAACGAGGGGAAAACAAAGATTGTATAAAAGAAGAAAAGTTTCATAGAATTCATCAAAAGCAATATTTAATTCTTTATGTTCATAAACATTTGAAAAAGAAATTCTACTGAGATTAGTTTTAAATTTATTAATATTTTCATCTGAATAGTTTCTTCTTGTTTCTTCGATAGCTACTAATAAGGTGCAAAATGGTATGGAGGCTGAATTGAAAAACTTAACGTGTAGATCCAACGGCTTTGTATTTGCGACTACTACTTAATGACATGCATACAGATACTTTATATGAGTATTTCGAATCAACATATACCGCCCACCTAAAAGGGCTGTAGCCTTTTACAAACAAATTTACTTACATGCATTATTTACATTTACATTATATTTATTCACTGTTATTGTTTCACTTCACTAAATATTCAAATTATAAATTATAAAATCACTATATCGTTTCACTTTTTCACTGTAAACTATAGTTCACATTTCTTTAGAATTAATCAAAGTACACAATTTAGTTACACATCTTTTTGTTATGTTATCACCAGATTTTACACTGTATACACGGGTAGCTCCATCAGATCCAGAATGTTTCGCTATAATACGCCCCAAAGACCATTTCCCAGGAGGTAGATTTTCATTTTTTATCAATACAATATCATTGATCTCAAATTCAGGCTGTTTCCTTTGCCATTTGGGTTTTTGTTGTAATCGAGTCAGATATTCCATTTGCCAGTTCTTCCAAAATGTTTGAAGTAACCGTTGTGTATGTTGCCATCTCGTTAAATAATTGGGGTTGAATTTGGTTACATCAGGGGTAGGTACTAATGTAGTAGGTTCTCCTATTAAAAAATGTGCAGGTGTAAGTGGGCTCAAATTATCCACATCTGTATCTGAAATGGGACTCAATGGTCGTGAGTTTAAACATGATTCTATTTGACAAAGTAATGTCGTCATTTCTTCAAAGTTCAAATTAGTAGTGAGAATTTTCTTTAAATGTTATTTCACAGATTTCACACCTGCCTCCCATAACCCACCGAAGTTAGGACTGTAAGGGGGAATAAAATGCCATTGCGTGCCATCTAGGGCCAATGTTTGTGCTATGTCATTTTTGAAGTCCAAATGTGCACTTTTCCAAGCCTCAACTAATTCCTTGTTTGCGCCTATGAAATTGCGACCTTGATCGCTCCACATGTGTGCACATCGTCCCCTTCTGGCAACGAAACGCCGAAATGCAGCAATGAAAGCAGCAGAGGTAAGATCTCCTACCAACTCTAAATGCAGTGCCTTAGTGTACATGCAAACAAAAATACATATGTATGCTTTTGCTGTTTTGGCACCTCGTCCTTTTGATATGAGAATATTAAAGGGGCCGGCGAAGTCTACACCGCTGTAGAGGAATGGGCGTGCAGTGTTCACTCTCATTTCAGGTAAATCACCCATTATTTGGCTTCTTGCCTTAGCATTTGCTTTAGTACAAACTACGCATTTATAAATATATTTTTTAATAATATTTTTAGCCTTTATAATCCAGAACCTCGTGCGAAGATGAGATAACATGAGTTGAAGTCCACCGTGGAGGGTCTTCTGGTGCGTGTGAGTGATTATCAACCAAGTAAGTGAATTTTTATTGCTTAAATAATTGGATGCTTGGCGTCCTTTTCCAGATTAGAATGTCGAAGCCTACCGCCCACCCTGAGAACATTGTCTTCGTCAAGGTAAGGGTTTAAAGATTTTAATGGACTTATTCTTTTGACGTATTTATGCTTTCTTATATCTTCAATTTCTTCTTCAAAGTCTTCCTTTTGTGCCTTTTTAACACATATTTTAAGAGCTATATATAATTCTTCAGTAGTTATAGCCTCTTCTTGATTATTCATATCTTTTAAATGTAAAAATCTCCTCATAAATGAAATCGCTAACTGTAATTCTTCTAAATTCTTATAATTTGAAAAATTTAATGTTTTATTTTCATGAACTTCATTATTTACTATTGTATTCATACCAATAATCTTTACTTTTCTCTTTTCCAGGTCAGTGGGTGCAACTTTAAGTCTTGAAAACTTTAATTCTTCTTCCAACAGTTGTTCAGGACCAAACCACCAAAGTTTAATCTGTTTCAAATCAATGAGATTTGATCCGCGTGATGCTACGTCCGCTGGGTTATTTTCAGATTTAATATAGTACCATTGAACATTGGGAACATTTTCTAGGATTTCTACGACACGATTTGCCACAAATTATTTCCAGCGGTTCGGTTCCCCAAAAAGCCATGATAGTACCACAGAAGAGTCAGTGTATGCGTAAACCTTGTCAATAGGGATTCTCATTGCCTTTGCTGCGTGGTGAAGAAGTTTCGATAGCAACACCGCCGCGCAGAGTTCAAGACGGGGTATTGATATAGTTTTTACAGGTGCAACTTTAGTTCTTGACGCTACTATATTTGTTTTTATCATACCATCTAATTCAACAACTCTGCAATATACAACAGCAGCAATAGCATGCATCGATGCGTCACTATACCCGTGCAACGTTATGTTGTTCTTTGAAGAGTTAAAAGTGTTAAGCCATCGTGGAATTTTTATGGTATTTACATTTTTTAAGTCTTGCTTTATGATTGTCCATTCAGCTTGTAATTCATGTGTGAGGTAATCGTCCCATCCTATTCCATGCAACCATAACCTTTGTACGAATATTTTGACCAGAACAATTGATGGAGCTATCCAACCCAAGGGGTCGTATAGTTTTTGCAAGTCAGAAAGTACATCTCTCTTTGTTATTTGAGTTGATTTTGTGGGTAACTGAATGTGATATTTAAATTCATCTGTTTTTAAATCCCATGACACTCCAAGAGCCTTGACTATGCCATCTAGCTTCATCTCTACTTGTGCTTGTACTGATCTGTCTTTCTTTTCTATAGATTTTAGAAACTCTGTATTATTAGAACACCATTTTCTTAATCGAAATTTGCCTTTATTTAGTACAGTTTGTAATTCTTTACTGGCGTCTATGGCTTGCTGCACTGTGTCAAATCCTGACATCACATCATCGACGTAACAATCTTCACGTATTATTCTAGCTGCGGTAGGATAGTCTTTACCTTCGTCTTCGGCGACTTGCATAAGCGTTTGAATAGCGAGATATGGCGCCGATGTCGTGCCAAAAGTGACAGTTAGCAACCGGTAGTGTTTGACTTCGTCAGATATTGAAGTATTCTGTCTCCACAATACTCTCTGGAAGTCAGTGTCTTCTTTGTTTACGAGGATCATTCTGTACATTTTTTCAATGTCACTTATAAAGCAAACCTTGTGCATTCTCCATCTCATAATAATACTTCGGAGGTCTTCTTGTAAAACAGGTCCGTTCAGCAGCTCATCATTTAGTGATACACCGTTTGTACCCTTGCAGGAAGCATCAAAGAAAGAAGGGTTTTAGTGGTTTCCTTTTCAGATCTCACAACTGCGTGGTGAGGTAAGTAAACAGATTTCTTGTTTATTTCTTCAATTGGTATTTCTTCCATGTGATTCATTTTTATATATTCTTCCATAACTTCAGTATAACTGTTCTTCAAGTTTGGTTGCCTCTCAAATCTCTTTTCAAGCATTTGTAATCATTTCATAGATATATCTAGCGTGTTGCCTTCTACTGATTTTAACTCCTTTGTTTTAAATGGCAGTCTTACAATATATCTACCTTCTTCATTTCGTGTGTATGTTTGTTTGTCAATATTTTTGCATGTTTCTTCATCCTTTGTTAATTTTCTGCCAGTGTCTGTGTCTATTTCCCATAATGTTTTCAACATATCATCAATACTCATATGGTGATGCATAACTATCATTGACGCTTCTGCTTGCGGTTGCTCATATATTTCTCCGAATAAAATCCAACCGAGGGCTGTTTTCTGAGCACATGGACTCCCTGGTGAACCTTTGATTATCTTATTTTGTATGATTTGGGCATATTCATTAACACCGAGAAGCAAGTCAATGTTTCCACACTGGTTGAAGGTAGGGTCGGCTAAAGTTAACCCTTGCAAGTGTTTCCAATAACACGAATTGATCGTTTGCGTCGGTAACTGAGAGGTGAGTTGTTTTGATATCACAAAAGATTTTACTTTTATACTAAATTGTTCACATCTTGATTTTATCTCAATATGAATTGCTTGATTTATCTTTGTTTTAATCTCACCCACTCCAACAATGCTTCCTTTTACTGAAAACCGTCGCGCTCTTATAGTTTGTGCCGCTCTTTCGCTGATGAAACATCCTTGTGATCCAGGATCTATGAGAGCTTGCAGAACTGTGGTGTGACCTTCTTCACTCGTACATTCCACCAAGGCCGTAGCTAATAAAGCAACGGTTGTATTGCTAGCTGTTTTTGTTTGTGACGTCATCACTGTAAATTTAGTTTCCTTTTCCATCGTTATATCATCTTCTACCCTTGAGTGTAAAACCTTTAGTTGTATTGTATCCTTCTCCATTTGACCAGAGGTACCTGTTTGTTTTGTTGTATGTAGAAGAGAATGATGACGCTTGTGGCACAATCTACATGTGATAGGCAGTCGACATACTTTAACTCTGTGACCAGGAAATAAACAGTTGTAACAAATGTAGTTTGATTTAACAAAGTTTATTCTTTCTTCTGGTGCCATTTTACCGAAAGACTTACAATGACAAAGCGTGTGCTTTTCTTTGCACAATGGACAGTTTTTTTCTGAAGGAGCAGTAGAAATAAGATGTGTTCGCACTATTCTCTCTTTAGACGAAGTCGGTTGCTGTACTAGTTCCAGGGTTCTAAATTTTGATTCTAAAAATACTTTTAATTTTTCAAATGTAGGTAGTTCATCATGGTGTTCCTTTCCAACGTGTTCTTCCCATTCTTTATGTGTTTCAGTATCTAATCTTTGAACAATAAGATAATTTATAAGTGGATCCCAATTTTCAATATTTATTTTTAGGTTCTTCAATCTGTTCAAACACTCGGACGTTATGTCTATTAATGATTTAATTTGATTAGAATTTTGGCTATTTATTTTCCTTTGGTTAAAAATTCGCCTAATTAATGATGAAACTATCAATCGTTTATTATTATATCGCCGTTCAAGAGAACTCCATGCTTGATAATAATTTGTTTCATTTATTTGTGTATGACGTAATAATAATTCCGCTTCGCCAGTCATACTTGACTTTAAATAATGCAATTTTTGTACGTTACTTAACGTGCAATTGTTGTGTACGAGAGCAATAAACAAATCTTGAAATGTGGGCCATTCTTCATAGCAGCCAGAAAATTTAGGTAATTCTATTCGTGGTAATTTCACTGCAGGAACAATTGTTTGTTGAGATGTAACACCTCCAGGACTTGACGTGGATGTAGAAGACCTTGATTGTAGCTCAGTTGTAAATAAAATGTCTTGCATATCTGTTTTCGTTTGCACTACGATATCTTCACAAGCGAAATAATGTTCATTCGCAAAATGCGGTAGTGATTTTCTTTGTTCTTTATTTACATTTTTTAATAATGACGTATGTGCAACACGATATTGATTCCAATAATCATCAAGGATCTTCAATTTCACGGTAACATAACCACGTGTCAAACACGCCTTCGGGCATTTCTTGAAGTTATCATGCGTCTTTATAATAGTGTTATGCAAATCCTCTAATTCACTCAATATTTGTTCGATGATATCCATGGTTGTTTATTAATCCTTACGCGTAAATTTATATGCACTGTCTTGCTTACACCTTCAACTACAAAGTTCAATAATTTATATTGTAAAATTACAATATAAAACTGTCCAAAATACAACGATTAGTTAAGTTATCCAAACGTTATAAGTCTCGATAGTTCATAATGCACAACTATTCACACTAATTGCAGTTCGCCGTCGCAGATAACCGGTCCGCTATTGTTCTTTTATCGGGAGCTCGACCGCTCCGCATCACGGCTCGATACGGCCACTATGTTTCTTCGATAGCTACTAATAAGGTGCAAAATGGTATAGAGGCTGAATTGAAAAACTTAACGTGTAGATCCAACGGCTTTGTATTTGCGACTACTACTTAATGACATGCATACAGATACTTTATATGAGTATTTCGAATCAACACTTCTATAATTAAAAGTAGTGGTTGGAATTTCTTTCTTATGTTCTACATTAAATTTCAGTACCTGAGCAGTGTCATGATCAGATAGCCACAGGGAGAGCACAGACCCTGTTGCATCTACTATCTTGCTAATTATTTGGTCAATACAGTTATTACCTCTAGTGGGCGGGTTAATGTGCAGAATCATGTTATATTTTTTCAAAATGTCTTTTAATTGCAGTGTATTTTTTTGGTTATCAAGTGTGTTAATATTTAGGTCACCGGCAATTATTATTTTATTCTTTTTATATTTTTGTGACAATCTAAACAACAATTTATCAATTTTGGAAAAAAATAAGTTAATATGTCTTTGTATTACGGATGGAATTCGGTGAATACATACTATAATTATATTGTTTGTAACAAGATTAACTACACAACCCTCGAAGTGTTAAGGTACAAAGAGGTCATCAAAACAACACACCTTTCTATATTCAAGCCCTTTTCTTATTAAGATGCAGGTTCCGCCCCTTTTAGACTGTCTTGAATAGGAGGCAGCAAGGTCATAATTGCAGATATTTATAAATCTTTCTTCGCCAAGTTTCACAAAGGTTTCTGTAAAACACATTACATCGGGATTTATTTGAAGTTTAATATTTGAAAGTGTTAGTTCTATTACTTCCTTCTTTGACAGTAAGCTATGTATGTTTTGGTGGAAGATGGAGAAACTACATTTTTTAGGTGCGAAAAAATGGTTGGCTACTGGATTGCGTAATATTGTCGCATCGAGACTGTTGTTCTTTTTTCGCAAAATAAAAGGGTATTGTACCTTTTTTCGGAAGTAAGCAGTTTTTATTACGATCAAATTTAATATCATTATTTTGAGTTATTGAAGAAGCTTTAATATGCTGCTTAATATATTTATAAGATAAATATATATTTTTATATGCTTTATAGTCAATGCAAAGATTAATCTTGTCACAAATATAATTTATGTTACAATAATTAATGTCATAATTAGAAGAATTTAAGTCAATACATATACAGTGCGCAAAATGCCTTGTCCATAATTGTATATGTCGCATCATCATTACGAAGATCGTTTGATTTAGTTTCTTTTATTTTAATTGCTAGTTACTCGATTACTTAATTACTCGATTGTAAAGAGAGCGTGATCATCGATACTTTTAATTTTATTAGAATGGTGACACTGACTTTGACAGTTCGTTTATAAAAATCAAGTTGCCGCCATTTTGGCAGACATTCTGTTTCCAAACGCCGAGGAGTAAACATCAGATGACATCACGCTCATCTCGTTATATTTTCATGTGAAAAGTGATAAAATGGAACAAATCCCCGTTGGTATACACGTCTGCAGTGTTATTTTAAAGATAGTCCTCCGATATGGACGATCTATTTGGGCTTCGTAATAGCCCCTTCGGACTACCCGCCGTTATCAGAAGTTGGGATGTAACCGACCAAGTGGATACACAGATGTCATGGATATGGAGAATCTTGTTGCGGTAACAAAATCAAAACTTTTTCGTCCTCATCCACGTAGTCATATGTGCCGTCGTCGAATCACATTTGCATCTGCCCGAACTCGATCCTGGCAATATTTCTGCCTGTCGATACAAGAAAAAACACTTGAAGCCTTCGTGGGGAGAACCAAGCGTTCCTAATATGAAGAACAGTTGCGGAACAGATGGTCACTACTCTCAAGATACCTGAAGCCGAAGAAGATGCAACGTGATGTTTCGTCTGCTGGCATTGCTAGTGAGCGACATCTGCTTCATTGCTACCCTTGCTAGTATTTTGCAGTATTTTGGTGAGTCGTTTTCATTTTGTTATGATACTGGAATCGAGTACTCCCTTATAAAGTAATTAATATCGTGAAGAATTCATGGCAATCGAATTAGTAACACTCTTAAAATCACTAGTTAAGTGAAAATAAAATTGAAAAAGTGTGATTGCATTGCTGCTTAAGTGGGGCAATCGAGGTTCTCAAACCAGTTTGTTGTTTATGCATACTTTCATTGTAAATAAGATTTGATGATAGAATTTATTAACTCTTAAGTTTTAATTACTAAAGAAACTTAAAGTATAAACGGTCTCTAATCATAAAGTTTCGATTGGTTTCAAAATCTTGCTTTAGTTGAAGTCAGGACTGACCGAGAAAAGAATCTATCGCGCTGCATATCAATTGGATGCCTAGTAAATGGTTAGTGGTACTATTAGGTACTCAATATTTCTCAATGTTTGATAGAGAGATAATATTTTCATGAAAGTTCAATTCAACAATCAAAAATTTCTTATGAAATGACTGTATAAATCGCATCCTATGTACTTCCCAACTTTTAAGTCGTTTCACAGAGCCTCTGGGGACCACGGTCATAAATAAGGCCCAGACCCCAGCTTCGTCCTTCCCGTTTCCTTTAGAGCCTCTGGGGACCACGGTCTCATGTAAGACCCAGACCCCAGCATCGACCTTTCCCCATCTCCTTTTGAGCTACTGTGGATCATGGCGTACAGGACCGCTCATGACCACAGCATCACACTTGCTACGAGTACAATAATCAATGCAATTATGCGTGGAGCATTTGCATTGACCAAATATACTTGATAAAACAGCTCATTTTCCTAAACAATTTCCTAAATTTTCCTAAACCTTTCCTAAACAACTTAACTACCGTTTTTATAACAATTGTGATAAAATACCCGTTGGTAATGAATTTGATGTTTAAGAAATGATGGTCGAAATCTAGTTCAAATCAAAATTCCCAAATGACTAGGTTTACAGATACCTAGCTCAGAAAAGCTCTTCTATTTTGTTACAGAAACGGGACTGGCGCAGAGCACGCACCGTCTCCCAGAATGGCCGTGTCGCATCATCATTACGAAGATCGTTTGATTTAGTTTCTTTTATTTTAATTGCTAGTTACTCGATTACTTAATTACTCGATTGTAAAGAGAGCGTGATCATCGATACTTTTAATTTTATTAGAATGGTGACACTGACTTTGACAGTTCGTTTATAAAAACCAAGTTGCCGCCATTTTGGCAGACATTCTGTTTCCGATCGCCGAGGAGTAAAGACATCAGACGACATCACGCTCATCTCGTTATATTTTCATGTAAGAAAAGTGATAAAATGGAACAAATCCACGTTGGTATACACGTCTGCAGTGTTATTTTAAAGATAGTCCTCCGATATGGACGATCTATTTGGGCTTCGCAATAGCCCCTTCGGACTACCCGCCGTTATATATAATAGTTCAATGTTATTTCATTTAAATATAAATTGTGTTTTATAGGTAAGAAGATTACAGGATTTTTTTTAAATGTATCTAATATCAAACTTATATTAGAGTGAAACAAATGTATATTTTTATCATTTCTACCAAAACCTAACACTAAAATATCATTATTTGACAGATTTTTTGTCATAGAACGACAATGTTCCAATATTTCGGTACTAGTAGCGCCAGATATAATATGAGCGTAAGTTTTATAAACATCGTTCGTACAAATTTATTTTTAATTTTATATAAGTTTGTACATTATTTACATACACAATAATAATATGTAGTTTGTCTTTCGTTACGTTATTATTTTGTTCGAATTTGTGTTACACTCGGATTTGACTTTCTTTGAGTACTCATAAAACCTTGCATTTGACATCCTTTTGTTGACCTTATTGTCCTTCATTGGAGACAAAATTTTGATTTTGATCTTTGGTCTATGTTTGTTTACATTTGTGATCAATATATTTTTTTGTGTGCTTCATGCTCGGAAGTTCGGTGGAGTTGTGCCGATCATGAAGTTACATTTATTTTTGTGCGCCTCATGTCCGGAATGCTGATGGAGTTGTGTCGGCCATGAGTGCCATCCTTTGTGGCTTTTGTCACGTTTTTTTTCCTAATGACCTTTGTCATTATTCCTTTTGAGCCTACGCTTACTTTATTGGGCCTAGTTACGACATTTTTGTCGTCAACGAACCTTTGGTTCGCGACGTGTTTTGCACATCATGTTCGGAAAGCCGGTGGTGTTGAGCCGACCATGATTGTTGTTTTTGTCATAAAACATGCTCGTTGGCGTTTTAATTTAATTTTTTTTTATATACAACTTTTCTTGTACTTCAATTTTGATGTACTAAGTCATAACCTTTACCGCATGAGCCACGCTACACACACTTGATACATCACAATCTCGGGCACGCCAGCTTAGCACGATATAATTAAGAAGTAGTTATGTAAGCACGATGCATTAAGGAGCAGCTCATTTGGTGATGTAAAACCTTTTTATTAATAGTTCCAAAATTCTAATCACCTCTAGACTTTGGATATTATAAACTTAACTTTAATTTTAGAATACTTGAAAATTACATTCAAATAAATGGCAAACCGAAAGTAAAATTGTTGTTCGTTATTTGCGATTAAAATTCCAAACTCTCCGGCTTTGTTTTCCAGGTAGGTCTGGCGCCTGAAAAATCTATACTAGTTTCTTATAATTATTTAATTTGTTAATGACCTACCTCTTGGCAAATTTCTTTGCAAACTTACATTATTTTTAATATCACAATTTTCACAGTAATTATTTTCTAATTTTCACCATTAACACAGTAATAAGTTTCTTTTTTTAATATATTACAGTAGGCAACATAAAATGTTCACGTAATATTTGCTTATTCAAATGCTGTGGATCAAGACATACCCTAATGTCACCATTTGGTTTTGCTGCGATTACCAAAGAATTTACATATTCAGTAGGTTCTACTACTTTACTAATAATATCATTTTTTTCCGTCATTTCCAATTCTTTTTTTAATTTAATCATTAATTTAAATGGAACATGTCTACATGGTTCAACTTTTCCTTCTGCATCTTTTTTCAATTTTATTTTATATTCATGACCTTTTATTTTTCCAAAACCCCTAAACAAATCATTATACTTTGACAAAAAATCATTGTTAAAATCAATTTTAGAAATTTTAGTCAGTAAATTCAATTTTATAATAGTTGGTAAACCTATCACTGATTCACAATCATCTTTACTCACTTGAAACTCAACATCAACAATCATGTTTCTAATTTGACATTTCTTAATAATTTTACCAACAGTTTTTATTATTGAACCATCATAATTACTCAATTTCAATTTAGATTGCAAAATATCTCCAATTTTCATACTTTTACACAACTTTTCAGATATAACATTACACTGAGCACCAGTATCTAGCTTTGCTACTACAATTTTATTATTACAGACAAATTTTACATTTTCCTGCCATACATTTTTATTTTTACTTATACAATTTATTCTTACAAGACCCATAGATATTTGATTCTTATTCAAATTATCATTTTGTTCATCATTAACTGAGTTTACCTTTTTATTATTCTTCTTGTTCTTGCACATTGACTGGAAATGGTTAAACGTATTACACTTGAAGCACCTTTTGTTGTAGGCCGGACACTTCATTTTTGCATGTCGACTCCCACATTTTGTACACATCATTGCACTTCTTCTTCGGTGATCTTGATTGTCATCACTCCTTCCTGGATCTATTTTTCTTGCAGGAACAATTTTCTTTTTGTACACTGGGTTTACCTCGATAATTTCTGATGACTGCAACCTCTGTGCTTGTTCATTTACAATTTCTGCAGATTTACACAATCATATACATTTCTCTAGGGGTAACTCGGTTTCCCTTAATAATCTGTCACGTAGTCTGTGGTCTGTTATACCTGCTACTATACGGTCCCGGATCAATCTATTTTTTAACTCATCAAAATTGAATTCAGCTGCTAACTTCTTGAGTTCAGTAACATAAAAATAAATTTTTTCACCCTCTTTTTGGTTTCTAGTGCAAAAAATATGAAAATTCACACACTCGTTTTTTAATGGGATGAAATGCTTATTAAACTGGTCCACCACCTTTTCATAATCATTTTTGCTCTCTTCGTCCAAACTAAACGTATTATAAATCTCAATACATTGCTCACCCATGCAGTGCAGCAAAACAGCAGTTTGTGTTTCATTTTCATTGAACGAAATCCCAGACGCTTTGCGGTATAATTCAAATAATTGAATCCATTTTTTATATGATTCTGCCGACAACGTGGTTAGTGGTTGGGGGGTTTTCTGTGGGGGTTAACAACACTTCTGTCTTCCATGATGAATTTTTCTTTTCGACAGTTCCGTCACAAAATTTTAACCATTTATTCGCAGCGCCATGTTGTATTTGTGACTTGTAATTAATAAAGCCATAAAATATTTGAGGAACAATTTATTGTAAGATCCACCATTACAAGAGAGAGAGAGAGAGAGAGAGATCCTTCTTCTTTTTATACATCAAACAAAGGCATCCTTTTATACAGCCATATACTACACAAACCATGGTACCATACCTTTACATCATAGACATAAAAGAAGAGGACCGGCCATACCTACGAAAAAAGCGTATATGCCTAAACTTGAAATGTAAATTCTTCGATGGCGGACTGTCATAGGGCGCGACCCATGATATCGATATTTGTATCGACATTGAAGTCATATTAAATAAAAGTTAGTATTTCGTGAAACTGCTACAAAACTACTACTTATTAAATAATGTAATATTATTTCCATTGTTAGGGGCATGGCTAAACTATTACCCTTCTATTACACTTCTATTCATTTCACACTTACGTACCAATCCTATTTATGATTATTATTAATTAAATTGATAAATTCACGCCAGTTTTAAGAAAATAATATTTTATTAAAAGTGGCGTGAATTTATCAATTATTTAGAAATCTTTAAGCAATCTTTTGCTCGTGTTTTGTTGGACATTTAAAAGTCTCATTGTTCTTGCGACTCCGTTGCGTCAGTATAGTAATTATAACCTATGTTACTAGCGTATGATGGCGCTTCCCACCGGTAAAAGATTATTCATATTCCAAATTTCATCAAAATCCGTTCAGTAGTTTTTGCATGAGAGTAACCAACATCCATCCTCACAAACTTTCACATTTATACTATATAAATATTATTTTATAATATGATTGTACCTCGATAAATATGTTTCTTTTTCCTCTAATATAGACAATTTTACATAGTTTTAAGAACTATAGAACCAAAATAATTATCTTAAAAGTTTTACAATAATATCAATCGTGTTTTATAATTATTTCCATATACAACGTGTCCCAAAATTCAACGATAAGTGGGCGCCAAGAGGTAGACCTGCTCATGTGTAGGGGAGACCGAGGAGAGTTGAAACAATTTTGACATTTTATTTCATAAATCAAATACTATTCACAGAAATCGTATGATATTAGTACCAATCGAAAGGTAATTATTTACACCTGCGAATGACTAACGTATAGTAGTTGTAAACGTTAAATATTGTGGTAGACATCGACTTAACCGTAACACGTCAATTTGTTTCAACTCTCCTCATACCGAGGTAAGATGAAACAGGGGACGAGGAGAGTTGAAACATATGATTGTTGAGAAGCATTAAGGGATGTAAAATAAAAATGATTATATAATTTCAAGGTATTTATTCAAATAAAACTTTTTAGTATGTAACAACTTTTTATATAAGGATTTTGTAATGATATATCAGTCAAGTATGTAACTACAGGTCTCATAAATATATTTAACTCTTAAATGAGTTAATTACACCTTTAACTTAAATAAAAAGGATCTTCCTCAATCTTTAACATACAATAGTTATTAATTTTCAGTAATTTCTTAAGTATTACAATGATGCGGTCTGGTTTCTGAACTGTTGTGATACCTGATTCATCAACTTTCCATATATCCTTCCCTTGTAACCCTGTAGTATAATTTTGGAAAAAAAGTTGTTCATTTGATCTGCTAAACTTGTAACTCGAGCGATAGTTGTAGGTTGAGGTAGTCTAAGTGAAAGAACAGGATGCCGTTTCATAAATGATCGAAGCCAAACCTTTCCAGCCATTTCATGAGCAGTCCAAGCAGAAGGGATTTTTTTATTATATTTTTTATAATTATATTTACAGCCAATTTATAGGCAAAAGTTCTGGCTTCTTTAGTTCTTAGGCGAAAGTTAACAGCAGCGCAGTTTAAAATATTGCCTCCTCCTCTGAAGCTGTAAAAACAGTCTTTTCAGGATATCCAACTCTAGGAGCAGTTGCCGTTTCGTTGCCTTCATAAGCATTTTTTTAATGTACCTGCAGAGAGATGTATGGTTCAGATTATAACTCGAAACCGCGTCACGGAGACTTTTCTGGCGCAAAATTACTTCTTCTGCTGCGAGATCATATATTTCCCGACTTGCCATACCCCTGTCAGTCTTTCTTTTATAATAAGTTGGCATTCTAAAACAAAATAAATAAATTAAGTTATCATAGACATTAATTAGGAGCGTTACTACCCGTCACGCTGTGTGCAACATTCGTGAAGTGTATGCTGTGGCATTTGTCTGCTTTGCAGCCATTTTCCAATATCTCATGTTATCTATGTAGAGGAGACCGAGGAGAGTTGAAACAGTCTGTTTCAAATCTCCTCAGTAGAAATGAAACCTCTCATTTTTATTTAATCTACAATGAAGAAGCAAATACATAGAAATCAACTGTACCAAACATATACAATGAATCTTTAGTTAAAGAGCTTTCGAAACACATATAACTTAAACCAAAATACAAAACCTATATAAAAATATAAACATCATAACAAAGCCTAAAAAACTTACTTTTCACGATTTTTGACATACGGCTGACAGAACTCCACAACCGCGCGAGGCACACCTCCGACGTGAACTCCCACCACGACGGGCGGAGAAAAATAGTTATAAGGCGAAGTTGCTAACCCGCTAACGGTTTTAAGTTCCGAGAAATTGGTACTGTTTCAACTCACCTTTGTTTCAAATCTCCTCGGTCTCCCCTACTTATGGAAAAATAAGAAAAAAATTATATCTTATTAATCTTTTTTTACTATAAAATTAAATTCGAAAATCTTCGAAAATTTACACCTTTTATGATATTTTCAACTACCACGACCACAACTTCTCAATTATGTTCAATCTTTTTTTGGTATCGGATACCTAAGTAGTACTAATATTCGTTACAACTCTTAAAAACACCAAAATGCCCGCAGTTTTTATACAAAAAACAATGAAAATGTATTTTTTCCTTAAATTTTCACAGATTTTTACGTTCCGTAATCTTTGACTTACGGTCTTGTAAAAAAAAAGTATGGACACCACTGTGGCAAGTTGTTTTTAAAATTGACTGAACTCATCAAGATTCCAAAATGGTATAATAATCTAAGATAACTAGTCACAGTAAAAAAATATGCACACCATTTGTAAACAAACGAACCAAATTATTAATATTCATTAGATATTTATTTATTAGGTAATGCTCTATTTCTGCTATTTTGAAAGTATTGTTTTTCATGCCACTTCGCCCTTTACTTGTGTCTATGTATACCAAATTACCAATTCTACCAGCTACCTGCACCCGAGCGGCTGCATCCCTTTATCGAAAACGAGTTCTGCGGCATTGTCCTTTGTGAAAATAAAGAATTATTATTATTATTATATTCCTTTGACGTAATTTGTTTTTCTAACTCAGTTCGCACGTTTGTAATGGCTCAACTTATAGTTGACTCAACAGATAGCGAGAAGGGTATGTTAGAGAGGGATAGATAGATATTTTTTGTAGAATAACAACAATGCAGGTACATAGAGAAATCCTGTTCTCAGCAAATCTGAAGTCGGATCAGTACGTTCTGCTCCTTGGTTTACTGCGCACCTTTCTGTTTTCAATTGATGTGGCTCTCGTACTAACGACTTTTGGCTTTCTATTTTGGACTGGAATTAAGTGATCTGCAAACTGAACTAACCTGGCATTAATTTGGACTGTGATAGTGTTTTGTGAATTGGACTTTCGTCGTATTTTGGATTGTTTAGCGTTATCATGCCGCTACCATACACGCCGATGGAATACGCTAATATGCACCTCATTTATGGAGAATGTCGGTGCAATGCTAACGCTGCTAGCATATTGTATCGGGAAAGGTACCCGAACGCCCAAAGATACCCAGATTACCGAGTATTTATGAATGTGCATCGAGCGTTCTCGGAGGGTCGTTTGCCATCAGCCAGAAGCAACGCTGGAAGACCTAGATTGGAATACGATGAAGAAGTTCTCAATGAAATAAACATTGACTCAACTACTTCAGTACGCGCCATAGAAGCACGCTACGGGAATCCCAAAAAGTACGGCTCATCGAATTTTAAAACGTCACAGGCTTCACCCATACCACTACAGACGTGTGCAAACATTGCTACCACGGGAATATCCACTACGGATCACATTTTGCCGTATTATGCTTCAAAAGCACCGGGAAGAGCCTCAATTCTTGGACAAAGTACTATGGTCGGACGAAACAACATGCAAGGAAGATGGATATTTAAACCTCCACAACCTACACAGCTGGAGCAATGAAAATCCACACCTAATGAGACAGGAAAAATCCCAATATCAGTTTAAGGTTAACCTATGGACGGGCATATTAAATGGAAAAGTGATCGGGCCTTTTGAACTACAAGGAAACTTGGATGGTGACAGTTATTTGAACTTTTTACAAAATGATTTACCAGAATTGCTTGAAGACGTCCCCTTAAGAGATCTACAAAATATGTGGTTTCAAAATGATGGTTGCCCAGCTCACTACGCTCGTCCTGTGAGACAATACTTGGACCAAGAGTATTCCGGGCGACTTGGTCCTATCTTATGGCCACCCCGATCACCCGACCTAAACCCCCTGGACTTTTTCTATTGGGGTTGTCCCAAAGACAAAATATATGAAAAACCCATTACGACACTGGACGAGCTTCGGCAAAAAATTAGTCAGGCTGCGTCACATATCAATGCTAAAAGGTATGCACGAAAAATAAAACGCTCTTTTTTAAGGCGATGTCGTGCATGTATTAATGCCGGTGGAAAACAATTTGAACATTTACTGTAATGTTAATTATTAATAAATGAATGAGACTAAAACTCACTATTGTTTTATTTCAATATTTTTTTTAAATATTAAAACATTTCGGAACAGTACAATTTATTACTCACAACTTTGGTTCTTGATTCTAAATGGTATGATTTTTAGTTTGTTGCTAGTTATCATGAAGTATTATACCATTATGGAATCTTCATGAGCTGCGTCAATTTTAAAAACAACTTGCCGCAGTAGTGTCCATACTTTTTTTCTACATGACTGTGAGTCAAAGATTACGGAACGTAAAAATCTGTGAAAATTTAAGGAAAAAAATACATTTTGATTGTTTTTTGTGTAAATACTGTGGGCATTTTGGTGTTTTTAACAGTTGTAGCGAATATTAGTACTACTTAGGTATCCGATACCAAAAAAAGATTGAGCATAATTGAGAAGTTGTGGTCGTGGTAGTTGAAAATATCATAAAAGGTGTTAATTTTCGAAAATTTTTGAATTTTATTTTATAATAAAAAAGATTAATAAGATATAATTTTTTTCTTATTTTTCCATAAGTACACATGAGCAGGTCTACCTCTTGGCGCCCGCTTATCGTTGAATTTTGGGACACGTGTATATTGTAAAGTTGACATTTTGCAAATATAATGAAATAGTTCTTTTAACATAAGTTTCATTTTGCATCCACGGGAAGTGTGACCACTGTCAAAGATAACTACCACGGTAACTATAATAAGCTTTAAATGAGTCGATTAACGAATGAATTATTATGTTTCTTTTTGTCTGTTGTATATTTTTATTGTTATGGTGGAAAGTGACATTTTGGTCCAATGAAGTCATTTTTTATTTTTCAGTACGAAATTAAACAGGGTGCAAAAGCAGCACTTGCAGTTTCTTACCGGTTCCTCTTCTTTTCTCGGCACAAGGTTTCCCGTAATAGATTTACAAACTATAAGCACAGACTTTTGACTTTCTTATATGCTTGTAACTAGTAAGCCAACTTGTCTATAAATTTATTCAATAAATTGTATTGACTGAATAAATTTCGCTTACTCCTCATTAAGTGAGATACCGTGCGTACAGTGTCACAATTTTAGTTCAGAACATCTTGTTTAGAGGCTGTCCATTAATCACGTAAGGCTCGAAAGGGGGGGAGGGGTCCATAAAAAAGTCACGAAATATCACAAGGGGGGAGGGGGGGTGAAGTAACATATCACGTGTATTTATTTTTTCGACAAACGCGCGATACTCAACCGAAAAGCGGCGTAAATAAGTATAATAAAATTATGTTTTCGTCAAACGTGTACAAAATCGAAAACAGCTTGTAGTGCGACCTTGATTCGCCGTTGCCAGGCAACGAACGAAGTAAAGTTCTCGCGAGCCGCGACGACTGCCCGCCGGACTCAGCTTGTCACTTGTCAGTTATATTCTGTTGTTTTGGCGCTGAATACATGCGTAAAAATTGTTTAACCTTGCCTGTTTTGCTCTAAAACAATGTCTAAACTAGGTGATCTGTATAAAGATCTATTTTCAGAGTATAAGAAAGAAAAAAACCTAGTGCGGCTCAAAAAGAGTTTAATGAATTATGGGCTAATGCGAAACAAAGATATACTATAAAAGAAGAATTTATAAAGTGGGCGAATGATCTTTTACTAGATTACCGCCGAAAGCACCACGCAAAGAAATCTTCCAATATTCTCTTTTATTGTTCTAATACTAAAAAGGTAAGTTAAAAATTGTATGTAACTATTATCGATTCATGAACATTGTTCCAATAATAAGAATTCACTTATCGTTCTATTTGCAAGATAAATGTTATTGTTGAATCTTATAATTTACATTGAAACAATGAATATGCATACTTTTACAATACGCATAGCGTACCTACCTAGTTTAAGTATTACTTAAATCGAAAACATATTTATTTTTACGTAATTAAAAAGGGTATTTAATTAATTTCTTAGATTTTTAAAAGTTTAAGGTAGCCGTTGGCGCACAGGAATATTATTTTCCATTCCGTTAAAAAGTGCTAAAAAACGGCACGTGATTTAATGGAAGCCCCATTGACTACTTCTCGCCGCTCGCAGGACTTGTTATAGAAAAGTAGGTATATTGACCTTAATCTGTCTACGAGGCATAGGTTTATTAAACATTGTGATGGTTGTAAGTGTGGTTTTGCTGTGACGCTACTATTTAACTGAAAGATTTGCTAATTAACGGTGGCAGTATTATCTTGCATACATACCTATTTAATATTTTAATGCAAAAACGAGGACTTTGCATGGTCTGTGTGCCGTTTTGAATTCATTGGATAAAATAAAACTCCTGGGGATGGTTATATTTACTTGCAGAATATTATCATTACCTTGAATAATAATTAATAATTAAATTTTCAAAATGCCAGTGAGAACATTCCTATTTCGTCAAACACAACCAATGACACTAGCTACGGCACTATTCAAAGCACATCATCAGGTAGTAAAAATTTTATGTTATTGTGTATTTAGGAATATTCATGATAAGAGAGAAATTAAATTGTGGTGTAAAGGGAGATCGTCTCGAAAACATATACATGTTGAACAATTGGCAATATTATTATTAATATGATGTGTATGATCTGTAATAATTTCAATGTTTACATGTTTTTTTAAATGGTGGTCGTTCCAGGTGCTCGGAAACGTAAAGGCCAAGATTTGGAAAGTATCGATGAGAATTCACTGGATATTACACCAAGTGCAAGCAGCTCTATCCCTCAGCCTCTTCATGTTACTCCTGCACAGGGTTCACCGGATACTCCAACTGCAAGCAGGTCAACATTGCAGCCTGTACGTGCTACTCCAGCACAGGATAAGTTAAAGAATCACATCTCCCTTATTCAAATGGAGCTAGACTTAGCTGTCCGTCGTAGGGATGCTCTGGGCGCTAGTGAAGATAAGACTCGTGATGTGATGAAACTGCGCCAAGAAATTGATAGATGCAAAAAAGGACTGCGAAAGAAGGAGCAACATATGCGTCACTCTCAGTCACATAGATTATCAAAACAATCAAAGATTGAACTTGCTTGCAATCAGAGTCCAACAGTAGCTAGTCTTCTTAAGACGCGCTCTGCACCAGGTCGCCCACGCTTGGAAGAGCAACAACCGCTATTGCTAAAAACTATCGTCGATTTTGCTATGTTTGGTGCTTCTGCGGAGGAACGACGTCGCTCAGAAATTGTTCGCAGTTGCCGAACACTAACTGACCTCCATGAGAAGCTAAGAGAGCACGGATTTGAAATTTCGAGAAGTGGCACGTACCTTCGGTTGCTCCCAAGAAATTATACCACGATGGAGGGCAAAAGGCATGTAGCCACTATGCCTGTCAAATTAAGTCGCCCTGAGGCAGATCACCATACAGCTCACGTCGATCAACATTTTTGTGTCGCCACGATAAGATCCTTAGAAACGCTAGCATCTGTTCTTGGACCACATCAAGTATTTTTTCTGTCGCAAGATGACAAAGCTCGGGTGCCTATAGGCTTGACAGCGGCAAATAAACAAGCTCCTCTCTTGATGCATGTCGAATGTCGTGTCTCATTGCCTGATCATGATTGGGTGATTGCTACAAGGCACAAATTGATCCCTAGTGTATATGCTGGGTGCATCATAAAAGAAAATGAAATGGGCCGTGCTGAAGCAGTTACGTACTCAGGGCCAACATACGTGGCGATTAGAAGTGGCAAACATTCCTCATCGACAGCTTCTACCCATGCTGTAGACTTCAATAAGCTTGCTTCTTTAAGCAATTTCGGGGAAATTATGCGGGATGAAGAAGGACGATTGAAACCAGTTGTTTTGATTTCATCCGATGGAGGACCCGACGAAAACCCGAGATATCCAAAAGTTATTTCCCATGCCATACACAACTTTGTCAAGCATGACCTTGATGCTATATTCATATTTACGAATGCACCTGGCAGAAGTGCATTCAATCGCGTCGAGAGAAGAATGGCGCCTTTAAGCCGGGAATTATCTGGACTCATACTTCCGCATGATTCTTATGGAACCCATTTGGATGAACAAGGGAGAACAAAAAATCATGATCTTGAAAAAAGAACTTTCAGAAGGCTAGTGAAGTTCTCACAGAAGTATGGAGTAATATGGTTATTGACGGCCATAGCGTCGTAGCAGAGTATGTCAAGCCAGATGACAAAGCTAAAAGTTTTGTTCCGGACCTGCCTTCTCAGCAGTGGTATAGCGAGCATGTGCGAGAGAGCCAATATTTGCTACAGGTATATTATTAAAATCTCAGTTATTATTATTTTATTTCTTATCTAATATGGCAATAAAATTAAGAATTTTATTATTATTGCCAGGTTGTGAAGTGTGATAATTGCGCTTGCTGTGAACATATGCGGAGTTCCATACGATCCATTCTTCCGGAACGCTTCGTTATACCTCCTTACCCGATTTTGCAGTCGTCTAATGGTTTATATATTCCAAAACCTCAAGAGCATGATGGCAAGACGTTTGCGCCATTTCTTCTGCGTCGATCTCTTGAAATAACTCCAACGTATGAAGGCTTTGGCAAATTGATTTATGACCTATATTGCCCTAGCCTACAGAAGGATCGTCAGATACTTGCCGGAAAAGACATGCTAGTGGTGTGCATTGTACTTCTGTACAAAGAAAGCTAAGCAACATGTGAATTCTTGTCACAAGCAACTGAATCCGAGCAACAATAGTCTAGAGATGCACAATGATCATCCTTCCCGCATCCTCACGCGACGTTCGAACGGTAGCTCTAGAGAAATTCTCTGCATAGTGCGCGAAAATGATGACGCCGAGTGGTTTGATGAAACTGATCTTGATCTTCAACAAAGCACTGTGCCAACAACTAACTTGCAAGGTGCTTATCCAGTTATTGGTGTTGAACAAAGTCTTGTTAATCCGTGGTCCGAGGACACTGCTCATTAAATAATAATATTCATAAAGTTTTTCGCATTCCTTTCATTATTTTTGTCAATCAAAAACAACCTGCAAGTCCTGTAATCTTTCTGTCTACCTCTAGACATTATTGTACTCTTTAACTGTCTATAATACAATTAGAAAATTAAGATTCATTGTAAGTGTCATTGTAAGTGCCAAAAAAAACATCACGTGATTAATGGACGGCCCCTATACTTGGGAAAATTGAAAGTGAATAGCAGTGGCAGCACTGACGACAAAATGTCGAAATTTTATTTGTGAAAATTAAATATTTTTATTTATAACCTAGCTTTAATTTTGTATTTATTGCCAAAATGTTAATGACTTAAGTGTGAAACTTAATATTCTTTCGTATTATGTGTATTTGTGAAAGAGAATCGTATTTTATCTACTGTTTTTCTTTGTTTGTGCGGAGCATTTTTTTGTACTTTCTTGGCGGGAGTTGAATGAGTAATGAAGTGAAAAACGAAAAAACTAAGACAAACGTCTTAGTTTTAGTAGCTTCAGATTTTTGGTATGTATTGCGTATATAGACATATTAATATCATTGATACCTAACCTCTTTGATTTCACCCAACCTGTAACTTAATTTAATATTGGTTTAGTAATTGATAATTATTTTTATGATAATTATTAATTGATTTTTCTAATAAGTCATAGCTTTTTATGTAGACAAGAAATTTGTAAAATTAAGTTAAAAGCAATTTTCAAAAAATCTTACCAGCGTATATTTGATTGACAATGCATCATCTCGTAATTTATTATATTTAAAGTTCGATTCAAAGAACTTTCCCTAAAATGAAGTGAGCAGATAAAAGTAACTTTTTCATTATATTCAATATATTTTCTGCTCCAATGGAACTCAGCCATTATCCTCTAGATTTGTTTCATCTTTTGGTAATCTAAAATGATGAATATATTCTTAAATAATAAAATTATCGATATAAACCACATGTTAAAGTAACAGCACTAGCCATGTAAACAAAATTATTTACGGACCGAAATATTATAAAAATATAAACGTAAAGAGCAATATAACATAAATAGAACACGCCAAAATACGATATGTATCAATTTTTACACGCAAACATTTTGAGAATAACTTACTTACGTTTTAAATATTGTTTTTCCAAGAAAGTGTTTAACTTACCGGTGAAACGTAATATTGCTTGGTTTGGGAGATATCGATGACTCACAACCAATAGGGATGATGACTGGGTAAAAAAAATGCAATTCTATTTAGTCAGTCAGTCAGATAATAGAAAAATATTAGATACGTATTTTTTTTACTTCAATTTAACAAGAAATAGCTTAGATAACAGGCATTAAAGTTGAGGAGTGGGGGCTCGCTACGTCACAGTTGAGTAGAAAACGTACTCTAACGTGACGTCATGCGAAATTTCAACTCAATGTAACGCCGTAATTTTATGATTACGAAAAAAATAAAAAAAATACGTGTTTAATGTTTTTTAACAATCTACCTGACGGACAAACAAACAAAAATTAGTCATCATCCCTATAACACTGCATCTACGCATTGTTTTGCATAAATAATTTTCAATTTTCTGACATGAAAGTTATATAAATTAAAGTTATAAATGAAAATAACCACTAAACTTATAACACTGACAGCTGAACTACTTCCGAGAATACGCACTGTAATTTTGCAAATGTCGGACAGGTGGTACCACAGAACAATAATATTCTACGAGAAGAATGCCAACTTCATAGAAAATATTATCCATAGTAGGGTAATATTGGGCATTCTGTCCCCCACTCGTTCGTGTCGGCGTTTTGCCGCCACTCACTCATGGAATGACAGTATGCCCAATATTATAAATAGATATTACATTCATTTGATGACAGTTTTTTGACGAAAATCCATAAAATGTTTCTGATTACTCGCACTTTATATAAATAGTCAAATTTGTACAAATTGACTCACTTTATCTAGGACACCCGAAAGAATTGCTTACTACTATGAAATTTATAAAACAATCTGAAACGTTGCAATTGGATAGAATTTGTTCAGATGCTGAGACAGTTATTTCTAGACATGGGAACTTGCTTCCTAATTTAGTTCGGTGTTTAGTTTGCGGTCCATCAAACTGTGGAAAAACAAATTTAATAATAGGTCTTCTGTTGCATGAAAATGGATTACATTTTAAGAATGTATATTTATACTCAAAAACACTGTATCAAACTAAGTACATTTATTTAGAGAACGTCTTTAAATTGCTACCTAGTGTTACGTTTGCAAAATACAGTGATAATGAATTGATTCTCAGTCCACATGATGCTAAGCCCCATTCTGTAATAATTTTTGATGATGTTGCTTGTGAGAATCAAACTAATATGCGAGATTATTTCGCTATGGGCAGACATAAATTTATTGATTGTTTTTACTTAAACCAAACATATAGTAAAATACCAAAACAACTAGTAAGAGACAATGCAAACCTTATAATATTATTCAAACAAGACGATATTAATTTACGACATGTATATGATGAACATGTGAATACAGATATGTCGTGGTCAGAATTTCGGGAAATGTGTTCAAAAATTTGGAAAGATACATACAACTTTTTAGTCATTAATAAAGATTGTGCAAAAAATGACGGTTGCTACAGAATGAACTTCGACACCTTCGTTACTTTCGATGAGTAACCAAATAAAGTTACTTTCAATCTAGAACACAATTCATTTAAGAAGTAAAGCTATAAGATACAACACGTTGCATAACTCAAGCTACTGTTCTTTCAAAATGGAAATGGAATTAAAAGCTGAGGTTGTTCGAGCTGCAGAAGGTGTTAAAAAGAAGCTGAAGGAAATGCGTATGAGGGAATCTTATCAAGAAAACATGTTAAATACAGTTTTTCAACCCATCACTAAACCACTTCATCAAATAATTCATCATAACACAAATCCTTCAAAATCTAACAAATCTAAAGTCCATGAAGTACCTAAAGATGACAATTTGAATACAGACTCTGAGAATACATATTTTAAACGTAACGATTCCATATCCGAGTCCCATGATAGCGATTCTGATGACAATATTGATGAAAACAGTTTCGATGGTCAAAATAAAAATAATACAAGCGATACATCGTTTGCAACAGTCGAGTCCGTCCACAGTCCTAACCGAGATGCTTTGTCTTGGTCATTATCTTCGGAAGTGTTTGAGGATGTGCCATTTGGTGTCAGAAGAGAACGAGGTAAACTATTGATGGGTAACTCACGTGTGGAAGTTCACGAGGAGAATATATCCGTAGCAGGTCGAGTATACAAGAAAACTCCTGGATTATATGAACTTTTGTTCAAGAGAGTTCCTGAATTAAATTTGGTTACAGAAAAAGATTCGCAAGTATATAAAGCATTGTTGTTAGAAACAAATGCTCATCGAAGAGATTATGATCCAAATAAACCAATAAAAACTAATCGAGGTCGAAAGTATTTGCAAATTATAAAACCGCTGTTTAAGTTACGCAAACCGTCAACATCTTCTGTTTCTTCTAGAACAGAACAATTAAGTGAAGCAGAAGGGTTAAGACTTAAGAAAAAATTTAAGAAATATACTGATTATATTTATTGGGATGATCCTAATGAGTTAGTTGAAAGATTAAAATTACTGATAGCTTCTAAAGAAGCAGGAAATACTGGAGTAGAAAATGAAATAATTTTTATTATTTATTATATTTTATAATTATGTTTATTATAATTATAAAATAGTTGTCATAGTTTGTTGTTTTTTATTTACACACTCTCCCTTGATTACATCGGATCTATAATTAATAAAAATGAATATTGATAAATTCGGGCATCATGTCCACAAAAGACTACGTTTGTCTGAACTGTTAGATTTTAGGGAAAAGTCTTTAATGAAATCAGAAAGTGGGTGTTTTAATTTACAATCATCTAGATTAACTGGAGTCAACACACCTTTGGAAAAGGATGACGCTGTCAATAAACAATACGTAGATGAAAAAATTGCAACCTTGTGCACGAAGCATAAACTGCATGTTTGGATAGAATCAATAAAAGCTGATATCACCAACAAAATTAAACAGTTTGAAGAGACGTTTAACACTAAGAGCTTGAATGAACAGAATGTAACCAACAGAAAAAATGGTCAAGCTCCAAGTAGTAAAAGAAATCCATAGGTCTGCACTTAAAAACTTTATTCGAAGATCTGTTGTACTAAAAGGCATTAATGATCTATGGCAAGCAGATCTAATTGATTTTAAATCTTTAAAAAAATATAACAGTGGTTACACATATATTTTAATTGTTATTGATTGCTTTAGCAAATATGCATGGGGTATTCCCTTAAAGTCAAAATCGAGAAAATGTGTGGTTAATGCGTTTAAGAGAATTCTCAAAACAAGTGGTCAATCTCCTGTTCACTTACAAACTGATATGGGAACAGAATTTTACAATGAATAATTTAAAGAACTAGTGCAGTCACTAAATATAAAGCACTATTCGACTTACTCTACAAAAAAAGCATCTATTGTTGAAAGATTGATAAGAACATTAAAGAACAAATTGCATGTATCTTTTAGCTATAACGGTAGTTATAAATGGGTGGGAAAGACTTTAGATGATGTTTTGAATACTTATAATAATAGCAAGCATAGTGTCACTAAACATAAACCAGTTAATGTAAATTCGATAAATGAAACAAAGGTTAAGAATAACATCCAAAAGTTTTTAAACAGACGAATTAAATCACAAAGGAATAAATTTCAAATAGGTGATTTTGATAGAATAAGCAAATACAAAAGCAGTTTTGGAAAGGGTTATACACCGAATTGGTCAACAGAATTATTTATTATTAAATCGGTCAATAAAACTGATCCTGTTACATATAATTTACAAGACCAAAGGAGTCAACCTGTTGGGGATGGAAACAACAGTTTGGAGATTTGAAGGCGTTTATTCTTTCTTCTTATTTGCAGTACAAAGTACGAAAACGTTCGTAGGCATGCTTTCATACAAATCGGGTTTACTTAAGTGGGATTTGTTCGTTCGCACTTAGCTACTATCCTAACGCGTTAATTGACCTAATAGATTCATGTTATGTCGGTGCCCCTTCCACTATGCGGCGGGGAGGTCGCGGGGGGGTGCTCCCGTCGCTGCTGCCCGTGGTGTGCCCCCTCCACTCGTTGCGGGGGTGAGGTTGCGGGGAAGGGTCTTCATGTCCGCCGTCCGTAACAGTTCTCCCCCCGGCGAAGAGACGCTCGAAGAGATGCTCGGAGCCCCTTTCGCCGGATCGGACGGCTCGCCAGGCTCAGGATCGCAGCGCGTCCCTCCCCGCTGGTCCGGGGGAGGTGCGGATAATGTGTCCAGTGTCTCGGTGGTCAGCACGATGAGCTTCCTCGTTGGTCGCCGAAACAGCCCACCTCTGGTGCGTACGTCGGCGCTTCGGATCTCGCCGTCGGGCCCGGGGAAGATGCGTTCGATTACTCCCCGGGGCCAGATGTTGCGCGGTGAGTTCGGGTCGGCGATGATGACGAGATCGCCTACTCGAAGTGCGGCTTCTTTTCTTGTTTCGCCCCTCGGTACCAGCGTCGGAAGATATTCCTTCATCCAGCGCTGCCAGAAACTGTCGGCGAGCGCTTGGGTGGCCCGCCATTGGCGCCTGTCGCAGGGTCGACAGGGGCCGGTGAGTGGTAGACCTGATGATGTTCCTAGGAGGAAGTGATTCGGTGTGAGGGCTTCGGCGTCGGCCGGGCTGACCGATACGTGGGTCAACGGTCGTGAGTTCACCGCGTGTTCGGCTTCGGTCATCAGCGTATGGAGCACCTCTTCTTTCGGTGCCCTCTCGTGCAGCGTTGTGGCTAGAGCTGTCTTGACGGACCGCACTAGTCGCTCCCATGCTCCCCCCTGGTTGGGTGCGCCAGGGGGGATGAACTTCCATTCGACGCGCCGTTGCAGCAGGTAATCTTGTAGTCTGGGGGCCCATTCTCGTATGGCCGCTTGTAGTTCCTTGTCGGCGCCTTTGAAGTTCGTTGCGTTATCGCTCATTATAGTTTTCGGCCATCCACGCCGCGCTGCCATTCTTCTTATCGCCATTATCGCCGAGTCTGTGCTGAGGCTTGCCACAACTTCTAGATGTATCGCTCGGGTGGTTAGGCAAGTAAACAATGCGCCCCAGCGCTTCTCGTGGCGTCGTCCTACGGTGACGGTCATTGGCCCGTAGTAATCGAGGCCACAGCACGTGAAGGGCCTGAGGTGCGGGCTGAGTCGTTCGCGCGGTAAGTCCCCTGTAGATGGCGTTGTTGGCTTCGATCTTCTAACTCTGCACATCACGCATGCGCGGGTGGCGGTGCGAACCGACGGACGTAGGCGCAATATCCAGTAGCGTTGTCGTAATTCGTTGATGACACGCTCTCTGTTTGCGTGACCCGCCGCTTCGTGTTCTCTCACGATGATCTTCCGTGTGAACGGGTGCTTTCCGTCCAATATGATCGGCTTCTTCATTTCTTCTGGTACTGTCGCGGCGTTTATTCTTCCTCGTGCGCGCAGTACTCCGTTCATCAGCTCGGGGTCTAACTTGTATAGGCGGCTTGACTGTGGTATCTTCTTTCCTTGTTGAAGCAGTCGTATTTCGTCGCCGAAGGACTCTCGTTGCGCCCGTCGTAGCCACATATCTTCAGCTCGTGTCATGTGGCGTAGTTCCAACTGGCTGCCCTTTCGATGCCATTTTTCGATAGCCAATAGTACTAAGGCCGTGGCGCGGATGAGGCATTCGTATTTGCCGATTCGTTCTATATTCGGCATCGCTTCATTTTCGTTCGTAGAAGAGACGGTCGTGTGGGCCACTATTTCTTCGGAGATGGGTCCCTCTTCGTTGCTTCGTGTAGGCCATTCCTCCCTGTCGCGCAGCAGGAACTCCGGTCCGGATAGCCATCTCGCGGGGACGACGTCGGCGTATTTTGTTCGAGTTGCGTCGTCGGCCACGTTTAATTCGGTGGATATCCATCGCCATTGATTCGGCTCCGTTCGTTCGGCGATTTCACCCAGTCGGTGTGACACGAAGGCGGTGTAGCGGCGTGCGTCGTTGTTGATCCACGCGAGTACAGTTGTTGAATCCGTCCAAAACACCGTTTCGTCGATTGCCCATCGGTGTTCGGTTTTTATCGTGTCCGCCAATCTTGTCCCGATAACCGCTGCTTGTAGTTCTAATCGCGGAATACTCTGCGCTTTGAGAGGCGCTACCTTTGCTCTTCCGCTCACTAATGCTACGTGAGCCTCTCCGTGTTCGTCCTCGATCCTCCAGTAAGCGACCGTGGCGTAGGCGCTCTCGCTGGCGTCGCAGAACACGTGTAGCTCCCGTCGTCGACATTTCGTTGCCGTTGTATAGCAGCGTGTGATTGCTATCTCTCCCATGCGATGTAAGCCCCGTAGCCATGTGTGGAATTTATCGGCGTCTTCTTGTGGTAGCGGCTCATCCCACCCAATTTTCCTTCGCCATAGATCTTGGAGGAATATTTTCGCGGCGATTGTATATGGGCTCACTAGTCCGAGTGGATCGTACACGGACATGACAGCCGACAGAGCCTCTCTTTTCGTCGGCGATCTTCTTTCTTCCTTCACCTCCACGGGTACCCGTGCCATGGTGGTGTTAAATGTCAAGTTGTCTTCGGCGGCGTTCCATAGGAGTCCCAGTGTCTTCTCGAAGTGATTGACGTTCGCGCCGAGTCGGGTCGGTGACTGGGCGTGTAGTTCGGTGGGTATGGTTGCTAAGACGGCTGCGCTGTTTGAGTTCCAACTTCGCAGCACGAATCCCGCTTGCCGATGGACGTGCGCCACGCCGTTTACAATTCTGGTGGCCTCTTCTTCGGTGTCGTAGCTGTCCACGTAATCGTCCATGTAGTGACTACGTGTTATTGGTTGTAGTGCTTCCGGATGCGAGTCGGCGTAGGCTTCGGCGTTAGCGTTTCTTACGCTATGTGCGATGAAAGGCGAGCTTGCCGCGCCGAAAATCAATGACGTCATCTTGTATTTCTGGGGCGGTTTTGTTCGTTCCGTTCCTCGCCACAGAAACATTTGAGCGGGCTGATCCTCTTTTCTGATTTTAATCTGCAAGAACATCTCTTGAATGTCGGCGGTTACGGCGATCGGTTTTTCTCGGAATCGGAAGAGTATTCCTTGCAGCGACGTTAATAGGTCTGGACCCTCTAGTAGTTCTTGATTAAGGCTGGCATCGTTCGTAACGGCGGCTGCGTCGAAGACGAGGCGTAGCTTGCCAGGCTTGTTGGGATTCTTCACCGCAAAATGCGGTAGGTACCAGCTCTTCGGGCTCGCTTGTTCGGTGCCGTCGCATTGCTCCGCGTATCCTTTTTCGAAGAGGTTTTCGACTTGCGCTCTGTAAGCCGCGGCGAAGGACGGGTCGCGATCCATTTTTCTCTCTATGCCTTTCAGTCGTTTCAGAGCGTTGTCATAGCTGGGCGGCATCGTCACGTCGTCCGTACGCCATGGTAACCCCACCTCGTATCTTTTATTCGTGCGGCGCATTGTCTTCGTTACTATAGCCGCGGCGCGTTCGTCGTCGGGCTTTGTTCGATTTTTCGTCGATACTCCAAGCGCGTCGATGTCATAGTGACTTCTTATAATTTCGTCGAGGCGTTCTTCGTCGACGTCGTTAGTGCACGGGCGAAGCGGCGCATCTTCTGTGATTCTCAGATGTGACACTATCTTGTGATTTTCCTTGGTCGTGGCTCGAGGCAGGTTTCCCAGTATCACCCAACCTAGGCTTGTTCTTGACGCGACGGGCTGCGATCTTCGTCCGGCGCGTAGCTCCCGGGAAATCACGAGGTGCCAGTGGTCCGCGCCGATGAGGATTCGTGGTCGTGCTCGATCGTAGCACACCTCTTCGGCGCTCAGCTTACGTAGATGCGGGTGCTTCAGGACGGCCTCTGGAATCGATTGTCCTCTTATACCGATTCGGTCGATCGTTCTGGCTTCTAAGTCGAAGAAGTTCGTGTTAGTGCCCCGTATTTGAAGTTTCACTCGTTTGCTTTCTTCATCCCTTATGACGTTCTGTATGCTGTGCAGGTGGATGGTCTGCGTGGGGCCGTCGGCGCGAAGTTCCTCCGCTAATCTTCTGTCTATTAGCGAAACCGTCGAGCCTTCGTCCAGTAACGCGTAGGTTCGTACTTCGCCGGCCGGTCCCTTGATGACGACCGGGCACACCTTCAGTAGGACTTCTTTCTTTTTCTCGGAGCCGACTGTGGTGGCGACGGTCTCGACGTCAGTCTTCTTTTCGTGACACTCCTCGGTGGTGTCGGCGGACGTCGATGCGGGTGCAGGTGCGGCCTCCGCGTGCAGCAGTCTATGATGGGGTCGGCGACACTCGTTCTGGCCGCACAGCTTTGCTCTGCACGATGTTCGTCGGTGGCGCGCGGCTATGCACTTGAAGCATATTTTCTCCTTTTTGACAAGCGCCCATCGGTCGTCCGTGTTCATCTTGATGAACTGCGGGCACTTGGGTAGCTCATGATCGCCCCGGCAACAGCAGCAGTAGCGACGCTCGGTTGCTTGTGTGATGTTGTGCGTTGCCGCTCGTCGCGTTGCTCCCGTGTTGAAAGGTTTCTTATCTTCTTTTTTCGTAATCGTGCTGGGCGTTGACATGTGTGCATGTCGGAATGCTCTATTTGCTTCGCGCGTGAGAAACTTCGATAACGTTACGATCTCTGGTTCTTGATCCGATCCGTGGTCCTCTGCGTAGTCCCACCATTTTGAAGTGACGCATGGGTTGAGCTTCGCTACTATTTCTTGCACCAGCATTGGGTTTGAGAGGTATCCTTTCTTGTCAATTTGCTTCATAACGCAGACGATGTTTTGAACTTTAACCGCTAACGCGTTCCATTCGGCGGCGGTGGTTCCGAGCTTCGGTAATCTTCTTATCTGCTCGAGCACGTGGCAGATGATGCTTTCTGGTCGTCCATAACACTGCTCTAAAACTTGTACGATCTCAGCCGGGTCCGTAGTGGTTGCTAGCAGCGCCGATACTGTTTCTCTAGCTTCCCCCCTCAGGCAGTTTCGAAGTCGCGCCAGGTTTTCCATCGGCGTAAATTTGTACAGCTGCGTGGATTCGTTCAAAGCGGCCTTGAACGGTAGCCACTCCATCGGTGATCCGCTGAATAGGGGTAGTTCGGTTGCTTGTCTCGGCGGCGATCTGACGTGCATCATTTTCTCTAGCACGTCTGCCAGCTTTTCCATGCCCCGTTGCTGTCTTGACGGCGATCGTCGTCGTTGTGGCTGTGGTTCTGCAGCGTGCGCTTCGGGCTCCCCCCCTGCATTGATGTAGGGAGCGCGTCGTGACACGCGGTGTGGCGTTGTTCTCGTTGCTTCTCGTTCCAGTTGTGGCGCTGAATCTTGCTCCGTGTGTTGCGCGATGGAAGAGCTTTGGTTTAGCCATGTGTCGATGCGTTCCTCGACGTTCGTATCGTCGGCGATACTCTCGTTGTCCGACTCTTGTATAACCGCTTTTTCCCATGCCAGCTTCTTCTTCATAAGTTCCGTCTCCATACGGATCTTCATTTCCGACAGCCGTTTTTCGGCTTCGTATTCGGCTTTCAAAATTCGTGCCGCAGCGCTAGCCGAAGATCGAACCGATGCCGGACGCGTAGGAGTACGCTGCTTCTCTGTGATTGGTGCCGTGGCCCCTTGTTCAAAGTCCTTTTCTTCCCTGGTTCCGACGGGAATAGGACCCCTCTCGCGTTCAGCGGTCGTTGTTCCATCGACCACAGAGGGTGAAGCGGGTGGCAGCTCATATAATCCACGGCGCGCTTGCTCCAGTAACGCGTCGGTGGCGCGGTCGTCCTTAGTGGTGCTTCTTGTTCGCGGCATCTTGCTGTATCTTGAGACGTAGCTCTGTCCCGACGTACTCTGTACCTGACGTATTCTGTACCTGACGTGCTCTGTACCTGACGTGCTCTGTACCTGACGTGCTCTGTACCTGACGTGCTCTGTACCCGACGTACTCTGTACCTGACGTACTCTGTACCTGACGTACTCTGTACCGACGTACTCTCTACCTGACGTACTCTGTACCGACGTACACTGTACCGACGTACACTGTACCTGACGTGCTCTCGTCCAGACGTACACTGTACCGATCTTGCAGTGCTTCGACGCTCGTAGAACACGCTTTCTTCTTTCCGGCTTCGGACGAGCAAACTGTAGCTCGGCGATCTTCCTATCCGGCTTCTGAAGAATCAGCGAACTCCTTATCCGGCTCTTGAAGGACCAGCGAAAACTGTTGGGGATGGAAACAACAGTTTGGAGATTTGAAGGCGTTTATTCTTTCTTCTTATTTGCAGTACAAAGTACGAAAACGTTCGTAGGCATGCTTTCATACAAATCGGGTTTACTTAAGTGGGATTTGTTCGTTCGCACTTAGCTACTATCCTAACGCGTTAATTGACCTAATAGATTCATGTTATGTCGGTGCCCCTTCCACTATGCGGCGGGGAGGTCGCGGGGGGGTGCTCCCGTCGCTGCTGCCCGTGGTGTGCCCCCTCCACTCGTTGCGGGGGTGAGGTTGCGGGGAAGGGTCTTCATGTCCGCCG